>OY735212.1:19288246-19888246 GCA_963457665.1 Thysanoteuthis rhombus | reverse complement strand
TTGGCTGTTTTTTAAGTTGGTTTTTATTTCAAGTCATGAAGTAGTAGATTCATTACAAGCTGTTCTAATTGTGATGCTTTTGTGGACCTTTGGAAAGCTGTAAAATTGACTTTGTTTTACCTCAAATTGAGGTATTTGTATTCTATTTCACTAAAATAGTCACTGTCTTTCTCTATAAGTCAACAATAAATATTCTGGTCCCTTTTACTGGCATAGGTTTCAAGTTTTTTTTCATAATTCTGGTCCATTAAGATATTTTCCACCATTGACCTGTAGTGAGATTTGTCCATTATAACAACTGCGCCTCCCTTATCTGCTTCTTTAATTATGATTGAGTCATCCTTAGAGACAGATTTTATTGCCTTTCTTCTGTTGATGTTGAAAGTGCATTTAATATGTCAAATTGTATAGGTGTCTGATGGTATCTTTTCCACGTACTTGGCAAAATTGTCCAAAGCATAATTTCTATTCTTCAGGGTAGCGACGAGACTTTTATTCTTGACTATCACATCATTGTCTTGGTCTTTTCCATTAGAACATTCTGGAAATCTTATTTCTCTGGTGAATTCAAACAGATGCTTTTGGATTTCATTTGTGTTTTTATTGTTTGATGTAGGGGCGAATTTCTGTCCTTTTTCCAAGATATATATAAATATATATCTTGGAAAAAGGACAGAAATTTGCCCCTAGAGCAATAACATTATAGATAAAAGAACACTAAATACACTTAAACATACTTTCATAAAATCTGCTAGGTTCTACCTACTTCTGAAAATCCACAAATTAAATAACCCAGGTGAACCAATCATTTCCTCCATTAACTGCCACACTGCCAAACTATCGGGATATGTAGACCACTACATCCAACCCTTAGCTATGCATGTTAAATTCTGCATACAAAGCAATCCAAGAAAAAGCATTTCTAGTCACTATGGACGTCAAAACCCTATATTCTAATATTAAATGCTAAGAAAACATTCTAGCCCTCAAAGAAGCCCTTCAATAGAGTGACTAAAGAACCCAAAACAGTAAAGATAACCACCCTTACGCAACATATTCTCACATTCAATAGTTTCAACTTTAGCAATAGACACTTCCTCCAGATGAAAGGCTAACACCTCCTGGGCAAATTCAAAGTGACCTACATATACCCAGAGATTGACAAAGACTGCATGTTCTATGCCAGATATGTAGATGATATTCTTTTTTTTTGTGTGTACAGGAGTTGAATTCAAACTAGAAAGATTCTCACACACACAAGCTCTACACACGACTCTATTAAATTTGACTACGAAAAATCCACTGACTCAATATCTTTCCTGAACACCTGCATATACAAAGATAGCAATAGAAACCTCCAGATCAACCTCTATACTAAGCGTACAAACACAAACAACTACCTTCACTCTAAATCACCCATCCAAAATGCCTGAAAAAACTACCATTCTCATAAGCACATAGAATTAGGAGAATTTGCTCTATACATAGTGAACTTAACAAACACAATTATAACTTATTACAACATTTGACTAAATGAGGATACAAATAACCAAATGAAAAAGGCTGCTACAATACCCAGAGAAGAAACCCTTACTCTGATGAACAAAAATAAACCTGACTGCATATCAATCTTAACCACCTTCCATAATACACTTCCACTTCTGTTTCATATAATCATTAAGAGACGGAATATACTTACACTCAAAACAGAACTCAGAGAAATATTCCTCGAACCATGTATAATTACCCTGCACAGACCCCCAAACAACAAAGACATGATTATCAGTAACACTACAATAAACAACAAAGTTTCGTATAAACACGATCCCTAAAATCATTAAATTCTTCCAACCCTGTAGCAAAAGAAATAGACTATGCTGCAACCACCCTAAGCATACCAACACCTTCACTGGCTCTACCACTAAGAAGACTTTCAATATCTACCATAATTCTAAATGCAGAGGCAAAAAGGTCATCTTACTCCTCGAATGTAATAAATACAAATGCAATACACAAGTAAGACTGAGTGGCATTTTAACATCAAGCTTGATAACTATAGGCACAGAATTAAATCACCCGATCATTCGAACCTACTCCCAGTGGAACTACACTTACATAGGGCCATGATTTCAGCACAGATGTTAGATTAAAAAAAATAGAAAAAAGTACACCTCATGTCATGACTAAAATTATATAACTACATGAAGATACGTGGATTAACAAACCTAAAACTCTTTTTCCCAACAGTCTCAACACTAAACTCAACAACCCTAATGACACTGATCTCTAACACCATATTCCCCTCACTTATGATTACTCTATACTCACCAACTCACAATCTTCATACCTGCACCTCAGACTACTCTTCTACCCACACCAAAACATCCCTTAATATTCACATACTCTTATACCCCAATACAACCCTTCTTATACAACTTGGATCCCCACCCACATATAATCATGTTACAAACTTACCTTACCCTATCCATGCTTAACCAACCCCTTTATGTATATCTAACATTGGGAACTTCACACAGTCGCACAGAGCCCTACTTATAGAAACCCATGCATAGTATTTCATTTGCACAACTCAAAGTAATCTGATTTTTCAGAACATTGTCAATGATCATTAAGGATAGGAAACATACATTTCTTAACTTATACATTTCCCAACTCAATCATACATGAAAAGGACTCCCTCTAACCTTACCCCACTATCTTGATTAACACTAGAGATAGCCTCAACCCTAATTAAGTACCAAAACAGTCTAACACTCAATATCCAGTTCCCTAGTATCAATAAAAACTGATGATAAGGAATATCAATTCCTTTGACCAGCAAAACCAATGAAATACCCATAACTGCTATGACTACTTCCAACAAAATATCCAACCATACCACTACAGATTTCTCCACGTATATAATACAGTCTGGACTCATCACTTTGACCTCCCAGGAATCCTCATTCTTAATTTTCATTTTTGCTTTCAAAGCAAAATATCTGATGCTAAATTTGTTTTTATTGAAATCTTTTAACCACTATAAGGTACACACATACTACTGAAGATAGGAACCTCTTCTAAAACACATGTAGTTTACTAATTAATTCATTTATGAATTAGATAACAAATGAAGTTTCCATATACTTTTACTCCTGAGTCTGTCTCATTCCCCCATTGTTTACTTATATACATACACATACACACACACACACATATATATATATATATATATATATATATGTCTTGTCTTTATGTGATTTCATTTTAAAATTGAAGCATTCAAAATGTTTGCAATTACCACCAATCTGTCAGATCACACCTCACATCCACACAACATGTATATATACATAAGGTCCCTCCGGAAAGTATTCAGCCAATCTGAATATCTTGAGAACTGATAGTGTGGCCTCGATGTAACTTGGCCAGCAATCAGAGTTGACGTAACTGCTCATGAACAGATACTTGTGGAGTTGTTCAGTTGGTAGGGAGATGCCATTGAGTGAACTTATGTACTGTGTAATTGTTGCATTCACAATGAGTGAGTGAGTCATTCTTCACACTTTCAAACTTTGACTCCCTGTGATTTCTGGCTTTTTCCAAAGGAATTTCAGACTGTTGTTGAGATTAAGGAGAATGTAATGAGGCAGCTGATGGCAATCTCGAAAGAGAACTTTTCAGACTCTTTTAAACAGTAATAGGGATGCAGGGATATGTATGTAAGGTTCTAAAGGGAATAGCTGGAAGGAACTGAAGGAAGCATTGCCCTGGGCTATATTTTCAATAATATTTAATAGCTGGATACTTTCCAGATATACCTGACTAAAAAATATTAGTGAATAGTAGCAATGTGAACATATTCAAGAAACCAACATGAAAAATGACTGAATTACCTCCATCATTGCATTAATAAAAAGCCTGAAGCTTAGAAAAACAGGCATAAAAATGCATAATAATTTTCAATCATGGAGAAAGGCAGTATGTTTGAATACCACTGCAGGGCTATCAAAAAATGAGGATAGGAATTCATTTTAATAGCTTTTTGCTAACAGCAGAAATTCAAACCCGCTACAATTTACAGAAAGAAACAGTTCATCCTAATGTTTGAGGCAAGGTAATGTCCCAAGAACAAAACAAGGGTACTTTATGACCATGTCAGACAGTATTGAAACTCACTCTGTTTCCTTTGCATACAAATTCATGCAAATCTAATGAAACATTGAATTTCACGATTAGCAGTAAACACAAACTGCTGAAAATAAGACGGTGTGATGTGCTAGACAAGTTCAGAAAGAACTGGTTCTGCGATAACCATGATAGAGAGGTCAGACAAATCCTGGGGATTGTCTATGTCCAATAATAGACATTAAAAGGCCTCTTCCAGCTGATTACGAATCAGAGTTGTCAGTCTCCCAGACTAATTGCTCACTATTGAAAGAGAACACAGTCTACCCATCTATTTACCAATGGCAAAGGGGAGAATATGTCTTTCCCAAGGGCATTAGTTCAAAAAAAAAAGTTTAAGCATTCTCCATGCTGTTAACCATTTGGCCACTCTGCACCCTCTGTCATGTTGTGTCTAATGATTTTTTAAATGCTGAAAGCCATTCTGTTTTATTGAGAATTAGCTGTTTTTTCATGATCACTGATAACATACTTGTTAAATATCATACATTTCAAGAATTCAGTAGATTGAAAACCATCAAGGAAAACTGTCAGCAAAACTATTAACATAGGTTTTTCAGTTTTTAAGTTGATCTGGCTGGCTGGCTGGTTATGTATCTATCACATGTACAATGGAATTAGAGAACTGAAAATCTAATCATTTTCTCCTCACTATGTTGACGAAAAGAATTTTTTTTTGAACCCCCTCCATACAGGTCTTTAGTGGTTGTTCAGTTTACAATATAAGTTTATGCTGAACTGGTCTTTGCTTGATTGATTGATTGCCTCTTTTTCCAATTTTTTAATTAATCGCCCCCAACACGGCATGCTGCCGAAAGACCTTGGTTACATGACAGTTTCTATTGAGTGACCAACCAGATCTGTATCATTATTAATTGTTGTTCTTTTGTTTGTTTGATCCTATAAACTTCTTATACTATAACAGCGCCATGCCAACAGACTTGATTCAACTACCCTCAGCAGGGCTCATGTCAACCAGTCCACCTTTGTCTTGACTAATCTTCCCCAGGTCTACTTTGACCTCTACCCCTTTCTCTTTCCCTGTAGATTCCAGTCTGTCACTTGAGCTGATTTCCCATTCTCAGTCAAGGTTATGATCATACATGTCCCTCTCATGATTTTTGAGGATTCTGATACTTGATTTATATCACAACATTAACCATATGTCTAACATGAATTTTGATGAAGATCAGTAGAGCTTGTGTGCATAAAAAGTCTGCGCAAAGCTATACAAAATAATCGAGTCATGCATTTGATAGAATGCTTTCTATCCGAACAAGATAAGAATGGAATAGAAATATGAGTGTTGTAAGACTAATAAGAAAATATTTCACAATATAATATTCATTATATGATATAGATAACATTGTAAAAATTATAGATAGGTAAAAACCCTTTATATATCTGAAAAATTGTGATGTAACTCTTTACAGGAATGATAAATAAATAGTGGAAAGTCTTATCCGTAGAACAGAGATATATATCAAATGAGGGGAAAAGGTGGTTGTCAGTGGTCAGGAATACAAGCATTATTGATTGAGATAATAGGAATATTATATGGACATTTACATTACTAATGATTAGTCACTCAACAGGAACTGCCATCTAACCAATTATTTCTGGCAGCACATCGTGTTTGGGGTGATCAATGAAAAAATTGGAAAAAGAGGTGATCAATGAATAAGTTACTTCTTTCATCTATGTTTGAGCAGTGATCACTAAAATAGTTCAAATTTTCCCAAAACAAGTGTAAATGCTGTCAGACACACATTAATTGACCCACTGAAAATTTTTTCAGGTGGGGAATTTAAAAAAAAACTAACTTTTGTCTAAACATGATAAGGAGTGAATGTTAAAATTTTCAGCCCTGCAGCTTCATTGGGGCAGCCTGTACACATGATATATACATACATAGAAAAGTAGGTAGCCAGCCAGCCAGCCAAACTTAAAAACTAAAGAAACCTATTTTGACAGTTTTTGTCACAGTTTCTGTGTACGGTTTCTAATTTTACCATTGAAATGCATTGCAAATGAGAAGAAAGTGATTTTCAATGGTCAGGAGTCAAGCATTACTGACAGACGGGTTAGGGATTTAATGCCAGAGAAACTTGGCCCATATTTACTGTTTGCTATTTGTAAAATCTGCAATACCCATGGAAAGTAGTAATCTGCATTTTGTTCTACTTTTAAGGTAACTAAAATCTTGAAGAGTTTGAGCCAATGGCAAACATGTCTTCTGACTTTCCTGTTTTCTAAGCAGCTGGAGTCAAAACTTCTAATGATGGTGAAGCTGTAGGCACAAAAAATGATTGGATTCCGAGATTTGCACCAACCAGCCAAATAGACATTTGGAAAATGATGAATATTTAATTGGATCACAAAATTACCCCAGGGAATTAGCTGCCAGAACTGGTATTGTCAACTGTTTGAATGTAAGCTGTCATATTGGATGTGAATGCAATGATCAAGTAATTTGAGATTTCTGAAGTTTGGAAAAGCAAAAAACCTTGATTTTATGGTTTGGCCGGCAAAGTTGCCTAGCAACAAAAATCATCGTTAAAATTTGATTTTCATCTTTATCTCAACAGTTATTTCAACATGGCTACACAACAAGAGGAATAAAAAATGATTTTTAGTCTATCGTACAAAACTTCTGCTTCAAATTATTTTGGTTACTTCTTTTAGTGTTACCAATTTAGTGTTATCCAAGTTTAGATATCTTGCTAATTTAGATATTTCAAATTCAAGTTTAGATCTACGATTATTGATAAAAGATCTATAATCTATAGTTTTTTTTTTATTTATCTTCATTAGATTTCTTGAGAAGCGCTGAATCAAAAAATCCAATCCACTGTATTGTGTGTTGACCAATATATCTGGTGAATGTCAACAATGGCCAGTTGTCAACTAATTTTGGTGCATAAGATTTCACAGGAACCATTGATACAAATAACTTCAAACTTGACAATTGCAATACCTTGTGTGCTTTCAATCTACAAATGGCAACTGCATACAATGGATAGTCGTCAAGTTATCACACAAAACCATTTCTTCTATTAGTTTGATTATCTGGTACGTCTAGGAAAGATCTAGCTATTTTATATTAAAATGAAAAATAACCAAATTTGGGCAATGGCACCTTACTCTCCTACAAAACCCCTACTTGAGATGTCACATACTTATCCCAGCAGTCCTTCCATTTTTCAAAACAGTCAGCAAACTTCTCTTTTGAGATGCCATAATCTGCCTAGTCATGCTTTCGTTAATTTCATAAGCAGTCTGAAATCTCCTCCCTCCAAACAGCAAAATGTCAGAACTAAAAGGGAGCCAAATCTGGACTGTACGAGGGGCTAACAGAAATACCTGCATAAGACATGGAGAATTGGCAGGCTTGCACATTGTGAAGGCGATGGTCACAGAGTACACGAAAAAGCAAGCCATACAACATACAACAGAGAGCAGATGAAATACAAAGCAAGTAATTATGCTATGCAAAGAACAAAAAAATCTATAATTTTTAAGTTTTAATTTGTGACAAATGCATCTAGTCAAATTAATTAAAAATTGAATTGAACAGTAAGGAATGTTTCTCAATGTTCAAAACTAATTAATTTAATTGTCATGCTTCTAATTTTGACTGCTTAAATGTTTTCATTATGACATATGGTTTGATGTATCTATTATAACAATTGATAAAGAAAAATACTGGCACTTGCATTTTTGTTAAAATGATTTAAGGGTAGGCCCAATGTTATCAGGAAACAAATAAGAGCATCAAGAATTTGTTATTGTGTACGAATGTTCTGAAGGAATGACAGATAAGAGTTAATGTTCATGAGGATTCTAGATAAGATCTCAAAATACATCTCTACAGAAATTTATTTCTCAAGCATCTAATGATATTTTTCTATCTGTAGGTGGTAAACAGGCAAGTGTCAAAATACTGATACTGTATTATTGGAATTTATCTGTAGACTGTATTCAGAATCCATCAAACAAAATTGTCTACATAGGTTTCTTCAGTTTCTTTGTGATTCTGACTGGTTGGTTATCTATCTATCCATCCATCCATCTATCTATCTATCTATTGATCTATGCATACAAGCTGCTCCAGAGGTGCTGAAATTTGAACATTTCATCATCATCATCATCAGTCTTTTAACGTATGTCGTTGGATATAGACCTTCCCTAGGATTCACCACAATTCTCTATCATGGGCATTGCGGAGGCAGTGATATCTTGGAAAAATCATTTTTATGTTTTTGAAAATTTGTTAAAAAATAAGTTTTTAGAGGGAGATTCACTTTACAATGCAAGTTTATGCTAAGTCAATCTCTTAGTTTGTGCCTGACTACTGTCATGCTTGTTTTTTGAAAGTTTAAGCTGAGCCTGAGTATGTGACATTTTCACTGCCAATAGTGTAACTTGGAGATGGAATTTTAGAGTCTTAAGCAGAATGTATTTTATTTCTTTGATACAAACTTCTTACGAAACCAGAAGAAACAACACCAACATCAGCAAATTCAACAACAGAGTATCAACCTCTCTAATTGGAATTTCCACTATGTTTAAACCAAAGAACACTCAAACCATCAGTAAAATCTCAGATGAAACCAAGAATCTCATGAAAAACTCAGAAATCTCATGAACTGAATAAAACAATCGAAAAGAAATGAGGAGAAGACAAAAGAAGATATACTACAGTACTCATCAAAAATATTCTTGGAAATAAAGGTTGAGGCTTCAAAGCTATTAACAAAACCCTCAATATGAGGAAGGAAACAAATGACTAGTGTACCCAAAGAAAATGGAGACCTGACAACAGACAGAGACTGGATTGTCAAATGTGCCCAAGAATTCTACCAAAAACTCTGCTCCCCCAAACTAAGACCACAAAACAATGAACAGGATGTGCAAGATGCAAGCAGTCAGTTTGAGGATTTCTCAGAAGTAACACCATGGGAGGTGAAACAAGCCATCAAAGAAAGAAAGAAAGGAAATGCCCCTTGACCAGATAAAATCACCATTGACATACTGAAAAAAGCTGGAAAGGTCATCTCTAGGAAACTAGCAATTCAATCCAAAAGTGCTGTTATATTAAAAAGGAAAAATAAAAGAACTCAACAACTACAGATCAATAATTCAACTCGATTGTATCTACAAACTTTTCACCAAAATCATCACCGACCAAATCACCAAAATGTTAGGTGAAAATGAATTGGTATTCAATAAATCAACTAAAACAGAAAGCTGCGGAATATAAAATATCACTCGCTTTAGCACTTATGGATTTCAAAAAGGCCTTTGACTCAGTGAAAATTCTCAAGGTCAGTGAGGCTATCACTCACTATAAGGTTTAGACCCTGTTCACATTAGAGTACTGCAACACACATAAGGTCACAGCAGATCCTTCATCAGGCTAAATAAAGACTCAGAACCTTTTCAACTCTAAAAAGGAGTAAGAATAGGTGATATCAGCTCACCCAAACTCTTCACAGCCTGCACCGAGATGATCTTCCAAATACCTAAGCAACCTCAGTTTTGCAGACGACATCATTTTTTTTGCAGAGAACCTTCATGATTTCCAACAAATGTTAGATGAACTGAATGGAGAAAGCAAGAAAGATGGCCTTCACATAAACTTCAGTAAAACAAAGGTCATGTGCAATAAACCTGTCAGAAATAAATGCACAATGATCAAAATCAGAAACGCAAAACTGGTGGAAGTATATCACAACATCTACTTAGGACAACAGATCTCCATGGCATCCTTGAAAGAAGAAGAAATCAAGTGAATAATCATTCTAGGATGGCAAGCCTTCAGCAGAGCAAGCTCAACCTTCAAGTAAAAGAAAATCTCATTTGTTCCGAACAGAAGAGTATACAATCGATGCATCCTCCTGATAGTCACCTATTGAGTTGAAACATGAAACCTAACCAATAAACTGACCTGCAATGAAAGAATCATTCTCAACCTCACGTGGAGAGATCGCCAGACAACACAATATATTAAGGAGAAAACAAGAGTCAGAGACATCATAGAATCTATTAGAAAACTCAAATGGTAATGGGCTGGTCATGTTGTAAGAATGGCAGACAACTGATGGACATTGTGACTCACAACATGGATTTCCAGAGATTGTATGTGAAACCAAGGCTGGCTGAATACAAGATGGAGAGACAAACTAGACAAGTTCAGAAAGTACTGGATCCATAACTATATATATATATATATATATCTATATATATGTGTTTGTGTGTATGCGTCAAAATACTTTCCCGATATGGCCTCAAAACATCCCTGAAATTGTTTCTATTTCAAAATTTCTTACACTGCAACTAGTTGATATTTAGATCAGAACAGATGCATTAGGTTGGAAATGATTTTTTTTAATCCAGTTTGAAACCATCAACCAAAACTGTCTGCTTGGATTTCTTCAGTTTGCACAAGAGTCTGGCTGACGGGCCATCTATGAATGTGTCCCAAGCCTCACTCAATGAAGCTAGATAGCTAAAAATTTAAACTTTAACTCCTTATCAAGTCTAAAAAAAAGTTAAAAAAGAACCCCAAATTCTCCACTCAAATAGAATTTTAGCATATGTGTGTGGGTGATGGAATTCTATTTACAATGTTAGTTCATGCTAAACTGGTCTCTTAGTTTGTATCAGTCTACATGCTTGTTTTTTGAAAATTTGAACTTTTTTTGCGATCACAACCCCCCAAAAGGCGAGTGAAGTAACTTATTTGTTGATCCCCGCTTTTTCTTATTTTTTCAACTCATCACACCTAACATGGCATGCTACCAAACGACTTTAGTTTCTATTGAGTGACTAACCAGACTTAATATTTGCATCAGAACAGAAGCTTTTGACTTTTCTTCCAACATTTGTATGGACATAACTACTTTTTTTTATTTCCAGTCTATTGGTCTATTTGGAGGCTTATAACCTCCAAAATATCCTTCTAGTAAAATTTCTAATACATTGCCAAGTTTACAAACATCTATTTTCCTGACCTATCCCACCATTTGTCAATTTCCTTCAAACGCATCGTAAATCTGTTGTTTGTGCCCTTCCAACTAAATTCAACATTCTCTTTCTGTGATTTTCTTTCATATATTGTCCTTGATTTGACCTTTTGAGGTCAGTTGTCATTTAAGCACTCCTTGCAGGTAAGATTATTTGTTTGTCCTCTTTCTCTTTTTCCGTTTATAGTTTATTGAGGCAATTTACATAAGTTTGCCTATTCAACCAAATAATTATAGTATCATTAATATTTATCAATTATTGATTTGGTGATTAGGTATTGTGTTAGGTGACTTCAGATAAGGTGTTAACATCATTTGAGACTTGATTTATTTTGGAACAATATCATGAGACATTGGTGAGAAGAATAAATCAAACTGTACTCAGCATAATTTATCATTTATAATATTACTGGAAGCCTCCTTCTATCTCCCTAGACCTGTCATTCTCAGCAGGACTGATATCACCCCCAAGGGGGCAAAGGTTATGCTGAGAGGAGTGAGAGATTGGCATATACAAATGGATTTTCCTTTGAAATAAAGTCAACAAATGAGGTGAACTTACTCACACTTACTGAGATACAAAATATTTATTTCAAATATATATATATATATATATATATATATATATATATATATATATATATTAATGTGAAATGATGATTCAGAAGGTCATGTTTTGTACAAATGAAATTTTCTTTTATTATCTTTCCACTCTAATATTGTTGGTAAATCATAATCCACATCAATATACTGGTCATATATACATGTGTGTGTGTGTGTATGCATGTTCATGCAAAGAAACATAAGACTAAAACTCTCAAATATGATGAGACAATGGAATGATACTGATGTGACCTCTCCAGGGCACAAGCCTGGGTAAAATCAAAGGAGATCATGGGATGCCAAGTCAGCAGAATGGCCTCACTGATATAGTATGCAAGAAATCAGAGCGATATGTTTAACATCAGTAAAAGGGATGGATGCATGCCTTTACCAAGGGTATTAGTGCAATATGAATTCAAACTGTCTTAGCAAGAGTTTGAACTCGGCCAGCTGATTTCATTCTCTGGCCATTGCACTGCAAGCGATGAAAAGACAACAAAGGAGGGGGCAGATAGGAACGTAACAAAGAAAGGAAAATGAGAGAAGAAAAAACTCCACAAGAAAATTAAGGGGACAGATAGAAAATATTACAGACAAAAAATCCTGGACATGATTATAAAGAGGACACTTTAAAAGAGAAATAGAATCTGGCATCATTGCAGTCCAGAAAAAATGCCTTAGTATCTACTATATCAAAAGACTTCAAGGCCATCAAAGAGGACTTCTGGACCTTGTATGTAACAATGTGAATCATCAGTGATGATGACAATATTTCCTCCCACCAGGTTTTCCTGGTGAGATGTGAAGCAAAATAAAGTTTCTCAAAATAAGACTGGTTAGTCACTCAATAGAAAATGCCAAATGTAACCAACATCTTTTGGCAGAATTCTATTTTAGGGCTGATCAATTAAAATTTGGGAATCGGGTTGATCAATGAATAAGGAACTTTTTTCATATTTTGTTAGGCAGTGATCACTAAAAAAGTTTTAATTTCCAAACAAAACTAGTGTAAAAGTTGACAGACACAAACTAAGGGATCAATTTATCATAAACTTACATTGATAAATGAACCCCTACTCAAAACCAATTTTGGGGGGAATTTTAAAGAAACAAAAAAGACATAGAAAGGAATAAATGTTTGAATTTTCAGCCATCTTGTGCAATCGGTGTGGCCTGTAGGCAGTATGTATGCACTCTTAGATAGGAAGCCAGATCAACTTAAAAACTGGAGAAAACCGTGTTGATAGTTCTTTTGACAATTTGAGTTAATGGCTTCTAATATCCAAATTTTTTTCTGCTGAAAGATTTTTGCATTTAAATGTACCATGGTTTGCATAGTCATAATACAGGCCTCGTAATAAGGCGGTTCATTACAGCGTGGTTAGCGATCTAATGTTGGGAAAATATAAATCCAGCTAGATCTAGCTTCAAAGAGGTAAATCTGTAACCCTGCTTATGATGGCTTGGTTATAATGTGGCTTGCTTCCCTGGACCCCAACACCTGCATTACAATAGAGGACATCTGTATTTATCATAATTTCTATCTCTACCTTCCATTCATTGATGAACTTTGAGACTTTTGCATTACAGAGATTACTGGATTATCTAACGTTCTTCAATCAAGGAAATTTAAAAGACATTCCATTATCTGTCAATAGGACTTACCATTTTTGATGGCATTTGAGAACCCAATTTTTTTCCAAACACAAAAGGTAAATGTAACTTCCTTTGTCCAACACTGAATTGGCAAGAACTTATGGAGGATTATTTGGAAAACGGATACGATTTTCAAAATTTGATTCATATTTTTCAAATCCATTCTCGATTTTCAAAATGTTTTTCTAAATGTAAATTAGCCCAAATTTTTGTCAAAACAAAAAGAAAAACGCATTTTCATTAATCATAATGTTATTTTTGACTGTCATAAATTCAATGCTTTTTATATTCAGTGAAAAATCAATAATGATGCCATTATCGACAGTAAAAATTTTTCCTGGAAATTTATTATCCCATTGCTAAAAATTCACTGAAAAAAAAAAGAAGTTTTTGTCAAATTCATATAATTTTAGTGAAAATATTTAGTTTTATCATCAGTCAACTAAACTGTGCTATAATGTACAATATTTTGCATTAAAAAAAAATGAAAAACACTTTCACCACTATCAATCAACATGTTTCTGATGGAGTTATCAATATTCATGATCCTTGTTGACACACAGGTCATTTCTTGCTGAGTATAGAAGACCAATTAGACATGCAATAGAATTTGCAACATGAAAATGCACCACAGTTTTGTGCTAAAAAAACATTTGTTATATTGTCAACATCAATTTGCTACCTCCCATAACTTGAAATACCAATCAATTTATATGAACAAAAACAGAAAAAAATATGATGAGTATGCTGAAAAATATTTCGTTATATTAAATGATTCATTCTGGTTATAACATTCATATGTAAGTTTTGGTCAAACCAAGATATAAAAAGAATGAAAAATATACGTCTAAGAGATATAAAAGAAATATAAAAGAGTAAAAAATATACATCTTAGAAATATCAGATTAGTCTGAATAATCAATGAAAATGAAGAAAAATCTTTTTTTTAAATATTGAGTAAAAAAAGTTTTCTTCACAGATCTGAAGCCTAAATCATCATTCATCAAATAAAACCAAAAGATTTGCCGTAAAGAAAAATATTTTACTCAATTTTCCTGTTTTTTAATCCTCAAAGTAAGACTCCCAGTTCAAGCAGGCCTGAGCGCTTCTCTAAAAAAGGTGAACATTATAAATATTTTGAAGGAATTATCTTGTAAATGTGCAGAAATCAATGAAAACAAGAAAATATAAATAAAATAGATCATCAAAATGATGAAAGGATGTGTAGGAATCATACAGGAAAAAATTCTTTTCCGATATTTGGAATTGAAAATCATTTTGAAAAAAAATTTGTCTTTATCAAATAAGTATTAAAAATTTTATTGAAATCAAATACGTGATGATTTTTGCCAGATTTAAAAATATTTCTCAGGTGTCGATTTTCTGGTGAAAATCGTGTCCATATTGTTCCTACCTATTACATGTCATCAAATATGGTAATGTAGACTTGAGGAAGTAATGGATGTGTCTACTGAAAATATAGGTTTTCTTGGTAGTATATGAGATAATCATCACTTTAATAATGCATACGTAATTAAATTTGCGCAGACAAATATATCACGGAATTGATAACAATTAAAGTAAGCAGATGAATCATGTGATCTTTGACATTGTCTCCCTGCTCCCCTGGACTCTTGAATCATAATGTTTGAAGAATTTGCTATTCTTATCGTTTCAGTTATACCTATAGGTATCGACAGCAAATACACAACACGGGGATAGATTATAGGTTGGAACTCATCATCCTTAGCATCATCATTATCAACCTATGAGCATTCAACATTTGACAGAGACTTTTACCAAGATCTGCCTGAACAGAACAGTATATACGTCATGGAACCAATACTTTTAGAACTTATCTAGTTAGTTGTACCTTCTTTTTTTTTTGCTAGCCACTGTGTCAAGTATGATCTCTAACACGATCAACCCATTGTCATTTGAGTTTTCTCATGGTTTCTATGATATCTCTGACCCCTGTTTGGTTTTTTAATATAATGTGCTGTCTTGTGATACCTCCATGTGATCCTGAGCATGATTCTCTCTGGTTTGGTTTTCAGTTAAGGGGCAGAATTTTTGGTTATCTTACAGAGCAGAAAATCATGAATTTGTTTCCAGCTGTGATAGGAAGTCTGTCCAGAAAGTATCCAGCTATTTTATATCGACCAAAAATCACCTTAGTCCCTTCAAAATACTCCCTTTGAGAACTCACAAACTTATCCCAACAGTCTGCAAAGTCTTCTTCCAGAATCTCTATCAGCCGCCTTACCACATTTTTCTTAATCTCGTTTGAAATCTCCTCTAATTGTTTGACACCATACATAGTTGCCTAGAACCCTACCAATTAATACTTAAGCATGGTCCATTTTATTTGAACTATTCAAGGCCATTTGACCTTTCAGAATATTTACAATGACCATGAAGGTTATGGAACATGCATTTCCCAACTAATAAACAATCATACAAAACAAGGATCCCATTCAACTTATATCCCACACTACCTTGATTATTACTAGGAATAAGCTTGATCCCATAGCATACTACTGGAATACTCTAAGATAATTTCCAATACTTTGTCACTATTATATCCAAACCCCAACCTTATAAATACACATGATATCAATATACCTATAGTTCTACTCTACCATTGATATCCATCTAGTTATACTGACAAATAACTTTCAACCCATCTTTCGTTCTTAGTGATAATCTTGCACTTTATGAAAACTCCCATCCCAACCCACATTTACACCCTCTACCTCTTATATTAGTATTTACACATACCCAAACCAACATACTTTCTACAAGTTTACAATGGTTATCTGAACTGAAGTCCATGGAGTAGAATCCACAAGTTTTACATCCCCTATTAAATTTTCCCGTATGATATAACACTGCTTACTCAATGTTGTGCTTGTAGATGTATGGATGTGGGATGATTTTAAGTTAGGTGTATGTATTTGTATAAATGCATATGTGTGTACTTACACTATATGTATGTATGGTCAGCTGGGTGTATTTGTAAAGTTATGCAAGCATGTATGTACCTGTGGATAATTAAGCATACAACCATTTATATGCAAGGACTCTATATTACCTTACTAAGTACCAAACTAGCTTAGTGCTAGACCATGGCTTGGATTACCAGCAACCATGACCACCAATTCTGAAGAATACCCATCCCCTTGACCAAAACAACCCATAAAAAAAACTAATAACTGCTCCTTCTACTACCATCAAAAGATCCAAGCGCACAACTATGTATTCCTTCACATACAAAAAACAGTCCTGATACTTACCAGACTCACCACTATGGCCTCTCATGCAATTTCATTTTTGCTTTCAAAGCAAAAATATCTGATGCTTTATTTGCATAGACTTACATTGTAAATTGAACCCCCCTAAGAGACTGAATTGGGGATGGGGTTACCGAAAACAAAAACAAAAATTTTTCTTGACATAGTGCAACTCTATTGGTCCAGCTTGTATTTGGAATACATAGATAGTTAGATAGATAGTCAGCTAGAATCACTTCCAAACTAAAGAAACCTATGATGAAAGTTTAGTTGACATTTTCTAATAAAAAAAAGAGACACATCTAGAAATAAATCTATTGATTTAGATTGAGAGATACGTCTAGAAATAAACATTCAGATGGAGGGATGTATATAGGAATAAATTGATAGATCTGGATGAAGAGACACATAGACAGACATCTAGAATTAAAGATAGATTTAGATGGAGAGACACATCTAGAAATAAATATATTTAGATCGAGAAACACATCTGGAAATAGATTTAGATGGACGGACAGATCTAGAAATAATTGGATATAGATGGAGAGACATCTTGAAATGAATTGATTGATTTAGGTGGAGAGACACATCTGGAAATAAGCAGATAGATTTAGATGGAGAAACACATCTAGAAATGAACAGATTTAGATGGAGACACACATCTAGGAATAAACCGATAGATTTAGATGGAGAGACACATCTAGAAATAAACCAATAGATTTAAATGAAGACTCATCGAGGAATAAACATGCTGTGTGTGTGACTGAGTGAAATTTGAAAAGCCAATCAACCGAAAGGAGCCAACCCCAAATTTGATTAGTTTTGCTCACAACTTGATTTATTGCTCATCCTAATTCATTTCAGGCAAATGTTTTTCACTTGGCCGATAATCAATCTGTTCATTGGCAGAAGTTTGGCCCTTCGGATATATGCTAAGTACTTATCTTTGAAAATCCTCCACCTCTCTTTCCTCCCAGCATCGGCCCACGTGATTCAATACATTTCAATCAGCCACTCCCAATTTTCATTCTTTAAACTATTCAGTCCAAAACACAATTGAAATTTACTTCTATCACTGTTTGCATTCAATTAGAAATCTGAATAGTCTATTTGTTGTCTGCAAATACTCATTTTTTTTTTTTTAAAGATTTTTTCCAAAAACATGTTAGAATTCAGGATACCTCATTGTTTTCTCCTCTTGATACAGAGAGACTGCCCTTTATTATGATCACGGATAATTTTATCAAACAGTTATTATTATCAAAACCGGTTAGTTCCACACACTTTATTTGAAACTAACAAAGAACCACAATTGAGAGATTTCCAACTAGTATGTATATATGTAAATTGTTAGAGCCTTCCCCTGAAACTCTCAAAAAGATTTTCTTGATAAACAAAATAGTGCATGAGCTAAAAGACCGCTGAACCACTGATCGGAAAGTAAGTCTTTGGTTTCACATTATAGAAACACAATAAATAAAACGCCTTTTAGAACCCTTAAAAATGTTTTTTTGAAAAACGTTTAAAAAAATTTTTTTTTTTCAACCGAATGATCAAGGTTCTTCCCCTGGTCCACTAAGTATGCATGCCAAATCTGGTTGAGCTGTGCTGATGTATACAGGGGAGGTAACAGTGAAAAACAGAGAGGAATATTTGTTTCATATAAATAGATGTATCAAAATGAATCAGAATAATAAAAAATGAATTTCATATTAATTAGAAAGTATCAATAAAAACTGTCTCAAAAACTATGAACATAGGTTTCTTCAGTTTTTATGTTAGTTTTGCTGGCTGGCTATGTATGTATGTATCACACGGACAGGCTAAATCAATGGAACTACAGGGCTGGAAATTTAAATATCTATTCCTTATTTTTTCTAGAAAAAACAATTTTTGTCCTCCATCCTCCCTTGGTTTTCATTTGGGAATTCATTTTACTATGCAAGTTTATGCAAATTTGATTCTTAGTTTGTGCCTGACTGTGTTCTGCCTTGTTTTTTTGTAGTTTAAACTTCTGAGTGATACAACAAGAGGCATAAGAAGTAACTTATTCATTGATCACCCCTTTTTTCAATTTTTCAACCTCAACACGGTATGCTGTCTAAAGACGTTGGTCATGTGACGGTTTCTATTGAGTGACTAACCAGACCTGTGTTGTTGTAATGTAAAGTTGTTTATAATAAAGAATTTAATAAAATAACAATATATTTATAACAAATGTAAATTTATCACAATTAATGTACTTTGTTCCACAATTTTTATTTCCTTTACTTGATGTTATCAGCCAGATATTGTTATCTGAAACATCCTGAACAAAATGATCACATTAAACGAATTCCAAGGATATCTTCTGGAATGAGGTATACAAATGTGGACCCCCCCCCTCCACATGTGATCAGCCGTACTCACCTAAGGCAACAGTATTAAAATGTTGAAACTTTATTGTCGATAAAGGTCAATAGTGCAATAGTACGATTGTTTTATGTAAGCCTGACTTAATGTTCTTATACGAAAAGACTCATTATTCACTGATAATGAGATTGACATGAAGATATATATATATATGTATATATATATATATATATATATACATATATATATATATTATTGTGTCATCCACAGACAGCTGTTCCTCTTCAGTGTGGCTATAGACTCTCCATTATCCCATCCAGTACCGCGAAACAGAATTGAAACCTTCACTTCAGTCCCATAGGCCATTATCTTACCTCTGGACTGTGAAACTGGACAGGCAGTAAGGCTGAATTTAAGCAATATATTCAAATTATGCAGAAATCCCTCATCCACAAGAGTGCTCAATTCCTATAGAAGAGCATTGCATATATATATAACTTCTGCTGGAAATATATCCTTTTGACCTCCATATGGGAAAGAAGCAGTTGACTCCCATGGTAACTTCGGCTGTATTTGTTGAGATTCACTCAGTGCAATATGAGACCCATTTGGATGAATGTATGTTGAAAGATTTTGTTGTGCCTCCCAAGTAGAGGTGAAGTATGTTGTTCTGAAACATGATAAGCATCATTAAAAAATAAATGTGTTGATTAAATTAGAAATCAGTCTTGATCTGATCTTTCCATCTTACTGAAACCTTACTGGCTGCATATATATAAATAGGCTGTGATGAGATAAAAACATCCAAATCCAGAATTTTATGATCAAATTGATTAAAAACATTTATCCCTTAAATGGTGTTTTATCGTCTCTTGTAAACACTCTCTTCAGATGACCAACCAGTTGTGAAAACCAGCAGTCAATGCTGCTTCTTTCCTACATATTTAAAAAATCTTATGGTACTTTATTGATATTTGATCATATAATTACATGGTATATGATTTTCTTGAGAAGAAGTAGATTTATGAAATAACTTGTCTGTTTATATACTCAATAGAAGCCATCACATAACTGATGGCTTTTTGCTTCTAGTGGTGTTGCTCAACTTCCTGTCTCTCCATTTTGGGATGTGGCCCTTCCATTTCTTTCTCTATCGGTCAACTCCCTCCTTGCACTGTGACTTGTAAGATTGTCTTAGCTCACCCTGCTGGTCATGAGACGTATCTCTTTAGTTTGTGTCTCTTCACTGTGGTTGAGGTTATCATAGAGCTCAATGGTTTGCTATATTTTGTTTCTCTTTCCTTTAATCGTGATATGGTCTTTGTAAGAAATGCTGTAGAGCTTTTGAGAGCATCTTATCAATGACTTGCAGACTTACAACAAAACTGAGGTGATCAGAGAGTGGATCAGTCTGATCACTCAGTTTGAATGGAATGAGATTCAGTTTGAATGAGATGTTCATTGTTTGACATAGATCTTCCCCAGGATTTACCATACTTCTTGATTAAGAATACATGTATACTTTTATTATGGTGTGGTTGATTAATTCCAAGATTTTCCGTGCTGTTCAAAATCTTGCCGATACCATTGCATCTACATGAGTTAGAAATTCATCAGTTATAGATGTGATGGTTCCTATATTATGTGAAGGAGAGTAGTAATGGCTGTTGGTTGTGTGTTGCGAGAAGATGTAGTAGCAGATCTCAATGATCAAGATCTTATAATTTAATGTGTATTTTTTCAGCTTAAGCTTACTTATATTAATTTTTACTGCAATACATTGTCCATACTGAATCCAACTTCACACCAATTAAAAGACACTTTTTGAGATATTCTTGTATTTTAGTCAGTATTTCAGAATGTAGCAAGAATTGAACTTTAATCTTTCCATGAAATTATCCTGGGAGAAAAGTGAAATCATTGAATACGTTAAAAGTCAATACAAAACATCTATGGATTTTTGAAGTTTAAACAATTTGTCACTGTGAATAAATATGCTTTTGGTTGTTTGTTGGAAGAGCTTCAGACTGTAGGTATCTAAGTGAATAAATAGGTATGAAAGTAGAGAAATCTCTGCTTAATATATTTTAATTAACCACACCTGAAGATCTATTTTTTTTCGCTTACAGACAGACATCTAGTTTTTATTGAATTTCATTTTCTTGAGATGTTTTGCAATTTTCAGTTGAAGAATTTTTTTATTCGTGTATCAGTTTTAATGAAAATTCAGTCCGATGTTTCAATTCATTGGAAAACACAAAGTTTTTCTGTTCCTGTCTGAATTTTTTTAGATGAGGGAATATCCTAACGTAGAGTTTTTGTGGGCTTTTAAGTATTGGATGATTGAATGTGAATGTTTCTACATGACCAGCCAATACGGGCCTTCCCTATCTCGGTGATAGAAAAAACAAAAAAACACTTATTCATCACCAGAAGATAGGTTGAGAGTACAAGGGATGAAAAACTATGTTAAAAATATGAACTAAAATGAGGACAAAAGTCTGCAAAAAAACTTTACATCACAAAGATTTTCAGTTGAAGAATTTTTTTTATTTTTATATTAGTTTTAAGGGAAGTTGTCCGATTTTTCAATTTATTTGGGAACAGAAAGATAGTGGTGATCACTAGGCATCACTTATTGATGTACCTATATATACACACACACACACACACATATATATATATATATATATATATATATATATATATATATATGTAATTTTTATATGTATTGCGGATATCATATACATATATATATACACATATAAATGCAAACAATATATATATATATACGTATAAATGCAAACAATATATATATATATATATATATATATATACATATAAATTCAAACACAATGTATATATGTATATATATATATATAGATACAAACATATATATATATATGTGTGTGTGCATTTATATAAATCAAGCAACAATAGGGGATATATTTTTCAAACAATTCATTCAAAAATTTGACAGTAGAAGAAAATATCTGAAAAATATGTTCCTTTGATTTTTATATGTATTGCGGATATCACATCTTTATATATATTTATAAATTGCACTTGAACCACTCATCTCTCTACTCTGCGATATAGCATAAATATATATATATATATGTAATATATATATATATATATATATATATATATATATATATATATATATATATATGAATATATATCATCATCATCAGTCTTTTAATGTCCGTCGTTGGACATAGACCTTCCCCAGGATTTGCCACACTTCTCTATCATGAGCGTCGCGGAGCCAGTACTTCCTGAACTTGTCTAGCTCGTCTCTCCATCTAATATTCTGCCGGCTTTGGTTATATATATATATGTTTTTATTTTGCCCACAACATGTATATGTCATTAGAGTGACTAGTTTATGTCCTGCAGAATGTGATAATTATAGAGACAATTTATTTGGAAATATATTTCATTAGGCACTGGAATTAACTGAGTAGGAAAATTGAATGGCTGACGAGGTGAATGAATAAAGAAAATGAGTGCTAAGTGTGACTCAAACCCGCGTTCACCTGGAAGAAGTCCTAACATGACTCAGCTTTACGCCACAGGGTACAGAGATGGGTGGTTCAAGAGTGCTATTTCAAACTCCAGTCTAATGAAGGTCCTGTTTGCGCAGTTGGTAGAGTAGAGTAGAGTCGTGTTATGATATATACATGTGATAATTTTGAAGCCGACTTTTTTTTGCTTGGCACCGATCATACTTGGTTTCAAATTGAGCGGCCTTATATTGTGCAAATAAATGAAGAAATGAGCAACCTGCAAGGATTGAACCCATGTACACCTTGGAAGCATACTGTAAAGCAGCTTCAAAGCCAAAATTATATATGAATGTTGCATTGAAAAAGACAGAAAAGACAGAGAATAAGTGAGACGAGAACCTGGTGACTTATTAGCACAATGTTAAGAGCATCCCTATGTTGAAGTGGTTACCCTATCCATGACAGGTTCAATTCCTGCAGCTGCTCCATTTACTTTAATTGTTTATTCTATTTACATTGTCTAAATTAATTGAGTGATATATTTACTGTGTAACAATGGGAAATCATTTCAAATAAGTTTCTATATAATATAATGCAATTTACAATTCACTCTGCCAGATCAAATATGTCCATATATATATATATATATATATATATATATATATATATATATATATATATATATATATATATATATAACAAGAATTTTTGAGTGAAATAGTTGGTGCCTGCAAGCAATAAGGCATTTGTCATGTAAGTGAAAGTGTCATTTTCGGAAAAAAATGTAGGTTTTATGAGTTCGTTCTATTGACAATGTAACATTAAATCAAAACTATACTTTTACTTCTCGTCCATCGCATGACATCCATTGTGTGAAAGGACGGCTTTGATGCACCTTGTTTACTTGTGTTGTGAGGCTGAGATTTATTTCCCTGGATTGAGGAGTGTTCATTTTTAAATAAGTTCATGTAGAGTTTTGAGTTGATGAAAACTGATTTAGAGTGATTTTACTACGGAAGGGAATTATGAGAACAGCTAACCTAGATATTTAGTAGAACCCCAATCCAGCCCTAAAATAGAAACATTTTTGTTAAAAAATAACAAATTCCCCAAAATAAGAGATGTTTATTTGAAAGAAGCTAGAAAGTAATTGAGAGAAAATTATTGATATGATCGTTGGCTTCCAATATTGAAATAATTTTAAAACTTTGAAAACACCGGAAGAAAGAAAAAGAAAATAATAGTTAAAAATGAATAAAAGTAGTTTGCAATATTTCATCATAAAAAGATAAAGAATTAAATACATTCAGCCCACCAATTTCAAATAAATCTGAGGTAATATAATTTTTGTCAGAAAAAAATGATCAACATGTGCTTTAGTCTTCACTGTAGAAACAAATTTTAATCTAAGGAAACAACAAAAGAAAAAAAGCTGGAAAAAAATTGTAGTTAGAAAGAATAATAAAGATTTACAATATCTTATAATGAAAAAATAAATAACAAAATACAGTCGTCCCTGTATTGTTACTTACAAAAATATGTATTATAAATAAAATTACATATAAAATGAAGATAATTAGTAGTGTACTATACATATAAGGCCCAATGGTTTACTAAACTTGTATTATTTTTTGTAGTCCATGGATTTTCAAAGTCGCCGGCAAAATTTTTAAAATCCCTATAACGACTCAATCTGATTGGCTCATATGTTTCAAACAAGGAAAGGAGGAGATGGATCTGGCTTCTGCTTCGGCTATCAAGATTGAACAGGGTAAGGGAAAGCATGTAATTTGACAATGGTTTTATTAATATTACTTAACACTGTTGAAGATTTACTGGTAATATGAAAAAAATTGCTGAAGCAAGACTTAAATCATTCCCAAGAAATTATCCAAGAAAAAAAGGAAATCATTGAATTCTCAAAAATCAAAACTAAACCTTAATAGATCTGTGGATAGTTTATACAACTTGTGACAGTTAATCAATATGTTTTTGGTGGTATTCTAGAAGAGCTACAGACTGTAGGTATAAATGTAAATAAATAGGTATAAAAGAGGGAATAGTTTGAAAAACCTTTGAATTAACTATTTCCAAAGATCTATTTTTTTTCACTTACAGGCAGACATTCAGTTTTTATCAAAGTTTCATTTCTTTGGTTGTTCTGAAAATTTTAGTAGATAAATTTTTCATTTGCCTATTAGTTTTAATGAAATTTCAGTCCAATATTTCAATTCATTTGGAAGCACAAAGATTTTCTGTTGAAGAATTTTTCGTTCTTGAATAAAGCTTTAATGAAAATTCTGTCTGATGTTTCTATTTATTTGGAAACAATGATTTTCCATCCAAGAATTTTTCATTCTTACATAAAGCTTTCAAGAAAGTTCTTTCTGATGTACCAATTTATTTGGAAAGATAGAGATGATCATTAAGCTGCAGACTTATTATTATACCTGCATATATATATATATCTATATATCTATCTATCATATATATATATGTGTGTACAAGCAGCAATTTTTCTTTCAAACATTTTGTTCAACATAAATAAAGTTTTTCACATCAACTTTTAAAGTAATGCTTTAATACAAGATCACAAGAGTAAAAGAACTATCCAAAATTCCTCAAATCGTCCATTGAGTGCTTTTGACCATCACCGGTCATTATCAAGTTTAGATTTTTAAGTCTGACTATCATAGTAGTAGTAGTAGTAATAGTAGTAGTAGAAAGTAATAGCATTAATGGGGATTCATGTATGTAAGGTTTGTCATGTGATGATACTGTAACTTCTGTTTCGAGGCACTTCAAAATACCAGCTCCCACCTTGTGAGAAATTTTTATTAATGGTGGGCTGTCCAGCTATATATATATATATATATATATATAAATAAATAAAACAGTGTTATGCCTGCAACTGAAATGCTCTTTGCTTGTTTGTGAATTTGCCAAAATCCTGATCTTTTCATTTTCCAGTGGCTTATGGGGTAAACATTTTGATTCTGTCTTTGGGAGGTAGGAGCACATATTTCAGTGAGTGTGTGTGTGAGTGCAAGACTGTGTATGTGTGTGTTTGTATGTGTGACTATTTGCATTCAAATTTTCGGCTAAGTTTGTACAAATTTATCTTTACCTATATCATTGCATCAGAAGCATAGCTATTGACTTGGGGATCCAGCCTCTGAGTGTGTGTGAGAGTGCGTGTGTGTAGGAAGGGCTTTGCTCCTTGAGGGGTACCTCCAATATTTAGTGAGATTTGATGGAAAAGGAAAATTTGAAATAAATAGGCATGCATTATCAGTTAATTATTATCTAATTCATTTATGTACAAATAGAGAATGAAATTTATCAAGCTTTTGGGGAACTCACCAATGGGGGGGGGAGGGCTTTTCAAATTGCCCCCTACCTCAGTTATGCCTTGGCAGTGCATATTAGTTTATTCTAGTGAGGAGTGTGTCAGAATTTTAGGAATAATATATTCACACATTACTGATCATATTTGCATCTATGAATATGAGCTTAAATTAAAAAAACACATTTTCATGTTTTTTTTTCCAATTTTCACTTTTCTTTAGACTGTCTCCATTTATGCTATTTACTGTCTCTCTCTACACCAGAGGCAAGAAAAGGGAAAAAAAGATAAAAATTATTAATTATTTTTGGAACTTAACCAAATTCAGAGTATCTTGCTCAAGGTTACATCAATTCAACATAAAAAAAAAATGAAACACCAGATTTTTTCCCTCCCAAATATAACAACATCAACAAAAACAGATCTGGTTTGTTACTCTATAGAAACCGTCATTGATTGATGTCTTTTGGCAGCATGCCAGGTTTGGCGCGATCAACTCAAAAGTTGGGAAAATGGGTGATAAGTGAATAAGTGACTTCTCTCGCCTTTTGCTGGGTGGTGATCACTAAAAAAGTCCAGATTTTCAAAAAAAAACAAGCATGAATGCAGGTGAAAACAAACTGCAGGATCGATTCAGCATAAATTTACATTGTAAATTGAACCCAAAACTAAAAACCTATTCCAAAACAAAAACAAAAATTTTTTTTTTCTAAATGTGATACATATTAATTGTCGAAATTTTCAGCCAGTAACATCTGTTTGCTTAAAACATAGATAAATAAAGAGATAGCCAGCCAGCCAGCCAAGCAGCAAC
This sequence comes from Thysanoteuthis rhombus, assembly GCA_963457665.1. Classification (NCBI taxonomy): domain Eukaryota; kingdom Metazoa; phylum Mollusca; class Cephalopoda; order Oegopsida; family Thysanoteuthidae; genus Thysanoteuthis; species Thysanoteuthis major. Next base: position 19,861,457 of record OY735212.1, on the reverse strand, counting down.
TTTAAAACTGAAGAAACCTATGTTGACAGTTTGGGTGATAGTTCAGGTTGACAGTATTGAATGAATTCTCAAGCTACAAATATGATAAGACTTCATGAGCAATAGTGCAACTCTTAACAAAGTCCTAAAACTGATCATATTTGATTATGTTACTATTGTCTTAATGACCATAAAAAGGCATGAGTCTAACTCTTTCTGTGCACTGTACTCTTACCAGTAATTATAACATTGGTCTTACCGCTGGTACAATGTAATAGAGGATAAAGAAAATGTTATTCAAAGCTTTTTGTGTGTGTGTTGTGTGTGTTTATATAGATACGCTGCTGCTGCTGCTTCATCATCATCATCAACATCAGCCTTTCAGTGTCAGTCTTTGGGGTTAAACCTTCCCCAAGATTTACAAGACCTCTCTATCATGGGCATCACTGGGCCAGTACTTTTTGAACTTATGTACTTCATCATGTCATCTTATATTCTGTTGGCTCTGGTTTCGCATCTGAATTCTGGGGAGCCATTTTGTTAGTTGTGATGTCTATTGGTTGTCTGCTATTCTTGCAACATGACTAGCCCATTGCCATTTAAGTTTTATTATGAATTCTATGATATCTTGGACTTCAGTTTTTCCCTAATATATAGTGCCATTGTGTGATCTCTCTATGTGATGTTGAACATGATTCTCCCTTGTGCTAATTGCATGGTTCTCAGTGTAAGGATCAGTTTTTTGTTAAGCTCAATGTTTAAGTACCATGGGTGACTATCAGGAGGATACATTGGTTGCATACTCTTCTTCTTAGCACTTATGGAATTTTCTTCTTCTTCTTGAAGGTTGTCCTAGGTAAATGTAGCGGCCTATTTTCTTCAGTTCTGTGTTTTTGATTATGATTATTATGTCCCTTGCTTCAACATATTTGTTGTACATGACATTTGTTATACTAAAATTCATGTGGTAACCAATTTAATTGCTTTCATTCAGTCTGTCTGGCATCATCTGGAAGTCATGAAGGTTCTCAGTAAAAAGGATGATGTCGTTTGTAAATCTGAGGTTGCTTGGGTATTTGCTATCTATTATTCCTTTATTTCCCAAGTCTAGGTTCTGGAAGATCATCTTGAGGTAGGCTGAAGTGTGTATGTGTTAGATTGAAGGCGAAAACAGCTTTTCACTGCCTTATAAAATTACTGTCAGAGGCTCTGCACACATGTATATATCCAGGGGAGGCTGATTCAAGCTTATTAAATACCTTGATGTAGATATTCATTTATCTCATTCTTATCGGGCTCATTGCCATTACAATGAGCCACTCAGTGAGGAACAAATTTGACAGTAATGGATTGCAAGATGAATTTCTTAATCATTTTTCAGCATGTGCGCTTCGTGTGTATGTATTCATGCTATGTGAATATAGGTATGATTATGAAAATGATGTATCTCCAAAAACATGCACATAAGAGATCAATCAATATTTGATAAACTAACAGACAAGTCTGATTAGTTACCCTATAGAAACCATCATGCGACCAATGGTCTTTGGCAGCATTCTTTGTTGGGGGTGATCAATTGAAAAATTGGGAAAAGGGATGATCAATAAGTTAGTTATTTCTCTCCCTTTTTGTTAGGTGGTGATCACTTAAAAAAAATCTGAATTTTTTTCAAAAAACAAGTATGAACACGGCTGAAAACAAACCAAGGAACATATTTGGTAGAAACCCTGTAGATTGAACCCCCTTGCTGATGAAAATCTTTTTTAGGGGGGAATTTTCGAAAAAACAATGAATATTTTTTCTAGATTTAAGAAGGAGTGAATGTTCAAATTTTCATCCCTCTAGCTCTATTCCTGCTGCCTGTACATAAAATACATACATTCATAGCCAGCCGGCAAACCAAAAAACCTATGTTGACAGTTTTGGTTACTGGTTTTTAGTATTGATTTGAGGACAGTGTGAAGAGCATCAAATTCTTAGCAAAACAAACCAATGTTTTGTGTCATATTAATTACCTATACATATGAGGTGATATCAGAAAGTCCTTGGTCTATAAGTGCTTTAATTGTACCGTTCAACAGAGATATATGTGCGATTGACGCTCATTGTTACCCAGCCTGCTGATTCAGTCTGCCAATAAATTTCATAATATTTACTTGTGTTCTTCTACTATGCAAGGTTTTGTGACATTGTGTGAGAATATCTCTGCGTTCAGCATTGAATTTTGCAAGTGTGGCATATCTGCTACTGGGACCTTCAAAATGTTTCATCAGGCTTTCGGTGAACATTTTCTTCTCTTGAGTGGCATGCATATTTCATATTATTGATTTACACGTGTTTCTCAGAGTTATTTGAATCCTGTATGTCTTATGATGGAGGGAGGCACAGATGTGCATCCAAACACTCATACAAACATATTTGCATATGTGTATGAACACACACTCTGTTCATGAGACTCTCTAAATGAGATACTATCCAATAGATCCTGGATTTGACCATAAAAACTTCACTTGTCCTAATTGCTAATTTTCACTGATTCCTTTGAGGTAGTAATTTTGAGGAGACAGTGGAAACCAGGTCTTAGAGTACTGTTTACAAAGCATAGTGCAAAAATCTGTATTACATGAGCTGATTAAATTCCCATAGCTTTTGTGTAGTACCTTAAATATATATATATGTATATATACATATATATATGCACACACATATATATACATATATATACACTCATATATATATATATATATAACACATAATATATGTGGTACAGATCAGGCTTGCAGTATAGCATAATATAATAATATATCAATGATATAAAGCAAGTTCTGATATGCGATGGATTTATTTCATAGAGTGCTTGATACATTCAACTTTATACTATGAAAGCTAAGTTGTTATTGAGTAGAGCTTAAAATAAATTAGATTCGCCTGATGAGTCCTGGAGAGGGCAGAAACATGAGTTAGTTTGTGTTACGAATCCACATTCCACTATTTTTATATAAAATATATGTATATATATATATGTATATATATATATATATATGATATGATAATTGTATAGACAATTTATTTGGAAACAATTCTTCTAACACTAGAATTAACCGAGTAGCAAATCAACTTTTGCTACTCGGTTAATTCCAGTGCCAGTTTCCAAATAAATTGTCTCTACTATTATCGCATTTTGTCAAACATAAACTGTTCAATCTAATGATATATAAATAAGTGTGTGTGTGTGTGTGTGTTGTTTCATAGAGGCAAAATGTGTGTGTACGTATCAAATCAGGAGGGTGTGCCTGCCTTGAAAATCAGCATCTGAAATTCTGGCTCTTTATCTTGGTTTTGATACTTTGTGTGCGTGCGTGTGTTTATGTGTGTTGTTTCATGGAGACAAAATGTGTGCGTATGTATCTAAAAACATAAGATAGATACTGATACGGGCAGAAAAGAGGGCACAAAAGCATTTATGAATATATGTGCTTATTCATCATGTATCTCAATCTATCTGTATATATTTGTCTAGTTTGAATTGGGTGAAGTGGACATTGGGAAGATTGTGCTATGCAAAACTTTCAAATCAGGAGGGTGTGCCTGCCTTGAAAATCAGCATCTGAAATTCTGGCTTTATATCTTGGTTTTAATACTGAATTCTAGCGCAGATGTGGAATATATAACTCTCTTTGCCACCATGCAGACTTCGCTATTTACCTATCCATCAATCTATCTATCTGTGAGAATATTTTATGATTTTATCTATATTCATATCAATGTATCACCAAAGCTTCACGGTTTTGGATGCTTCTAATGACATGCACACACATGGGCATCTGCTGGGGGGGGGGTGTAAATGGGGCATTTATTTCCCTCTCCTTTTTGGATTAGGCTTTTTCATCTACGGTGTAGGGGTTTAAAAGCTGGAACCTTATAGTCAATAAAGGATAATGGAGCTGTACAATTATTTTATGTAACCCCAACTTGATGAACCCATATAAAAATTATTCTTTGCTGGTAACAGGGTTTTGATATGACAATTGTTTTGCACCCCAACCTGAAAATATATCCCTCCCCTCTGGAAAAGTGGTAGTGTCTACCTGTGTCATCATCATCACCATCAGTCTTTTATTGTACGTCGTTTGACATAGACCTTTCCTGGGATTCACCATACCTATCAATCGTTGGCAACGCAAAGCTAATATTTTCTGAACCTGTTCACTTTGTCTTGCCATCTTGTATTCTGCCGGCTCCAGTTCTGCATTTGATCCGTGGGAATTCATGTCATGAGTCATGATGGCTATCAGTTGTCTGTCATTCTTGCAACATGGCCTGCCTATTGCCATTTTAGTTTCCAAATGGTTTCTATAAAGTCTTGGACACCTGTTTTCTCCTCAATATACAGTGCTGTCTTGTAGTCTCTCCATGTGATGTTGAACAAGATTCTCTCATGTGCATGTTGTATAATTCTCAGTTTGTAGGTCAGTCTCTTGGTTAAGTTCCATATTTCAGCTAACTAGGTGACTATTGAGAGGATGCATTGATTGTATACTCAAGGATGCTCATGTACTCACACACAATTATAAAACATAGATTCACTATGTGTTTACATCTTATCATAAGATTTCCCATAATTCTGAAATTCTGAGTCAGCCATCTTGTTTCTGAATTTCAACTGCACAGACAACACTCCAAAGATACAAAAAAAAATAATACAAATTACAGAAATCAAAATAGAATCATTGCACCGCACTCTGGGTTAGTTATGAACATAGAATGAAAAGGTCAACATATGATAGCAACCTTCCAAGAATGTGCAAAATATGCTTGCTTTTTGAATTTCTCTCTTTCCAACCTTTAACACTTTTACAAAAAAAAATGTAAAGATCATTTCAGTCAACAGCGCTTGTTATTATAATTGAATTTTATGATGGAGCGTTGGCTGTGTACTGATTAACCTTTTCATTCCATATACAGCCACGGGCATCTACTGTCACTTTCCAGGCGGGGGTAAAAAAAAGATATAATTGGAATACATCTTAGCAACATCCCTGTTACAAGGGAAGAATAATTTCATCTTTTAGAATTAAAGTTGGAGTTACATAAAACTATTGCACAGCACCGTAATCCTTTCTGGACAATGACGTTCTGACTTTCAAACCTCCTCACCATCAATAATTAGGCCCAATCCAGGAATGTGTGCAGATACCTTGTTTATCCATCCCCCATCAGACATCAATGCCCACAGTCTTCCTTGGATGTCTGTTGTATCCTAGAATGTTGAATCTAGTTCCAGAAAAGCGTATGCATCCGCTTATATGTATATATCATATCCATTCTTATGGAGTTCAAATATTTCAGGAGTTTTTGGTTCGGACTGTTCATTCAAAAGTGCAAAAAAATTATTTGAAAATAATAGCTCATCTCTCCACCCCAAAAAGAATAAGAAATTAATCATTTTATCTCTGCCAATAAGTTTACTCGTCTTTCAAAAATGTTTCTTAAGGTTGTCAATAAATTTCACTGACATTTTGAGGAAGTATGGGCCATGGGCTAATGGTGAATTGATTAAATTTGGGGATGGATCCAGGAATTTTTTCAACAGTTACCTTACCGGTATCATAGCTATATGTGTCTCTACAGAATATCTCCAAAAGTTCCCGAATGCATCCCAATGAATTTTTTTCTGGAAGGGTAGACCAAGGCTGAAGCAGAAAATTGATTGAATTTTGTCAAAGTTTTGGCCATAGGCTAAAGAAAAATTAACCGAACTTTGAGGCAGCTCCAGGATTTTTCTTTTAGATTGAGAAAGATTTTTTAATATATTCAGCCAATAGTTTGAAATTGTGAAGCAAAATACAGTTACCTCCCCTGTATCCTAGCTATTAGAAACCGTCAATCAAAACTGTCAATATACTCAGCATAGGTTTCTTCTGTGTCTTGAGTATCCTTCCAGGCTCTGTTACTCTTTTTTATATCTAAAAAAAAAAAATGTTTCTTTTTCACCCCTCCCCAAGTTTTCTGTGGGGTGGGTTCAATTTAAAATGTAAGTTCATACTAAATTGTTCCCAGAATTTGTATTTGCCAGCATTCATGTTCGTATATTCATTGATTACCTTTTTCTCCGATTTTTTAATTGATTATCCTCAACAAGTCATGCTGCCAAAAAACGTTTGTCCTGTGATGGCTTGCATTGAGTGACTAATCAGACTTGTATATCAATTGATTCTCATTCAGTTTTCAGTTAGGTGTTGGCAGAGATATTCACTCTCTGAGTGCTTTCTAATTGGTTTCTGTGACTGTATTTCAAGACTTGATATATTCTTATTTAAATTTTGTTTGAAAATAAATCAAAATATAAAACAATAAGAGCAGCACATGTCTGATTAGTCACACACTAGAAAACATCACAAGGCCAACATCTTTTGGCAGTTTAGTGTGTTGTGGGTGATCAACTAGAAAACTAGAAAAAAAAAGGCGATCAATGAATAATCTACTTCTGTCGCCTTTTGCTAAGTCAAGATCACTGAAATTTTTTTTTCAAAAAGTAAGCATCAATGTTGCCAGGCACAATGTAAGAGACCAATTTAGCATAGACTTACATCATAAATCAAATCCCTGACTTGAATCCTATTTTTTTTTTAGAAATAAAAGAATATTTTTTTTCCAGACTTATGAGGTGTAAATGTTGAAAATCATCAGCCCTTTAGCACCATTAATGCTGCCTGCTAACCAGCCAACCACACCACCTTGAGAACTGAAGAAACTTTTGTTGACAGTTTTAATGACGGTTTCGATTGATATTTTTTTATAAACAAATTAAGAATTTCCACAGTAAATTACTGATGACACTTTCGAAATTAGCAATTTAAAAAAAAAAAAAGATTGAGATTTTCTTTATTCTAAATTTATTCTTGTTTTGAAATCGCAAATTGTTAGGGTGTTAATTTGATAAAGGGGTGCAAGAAGCAAACTAAAGGAAAGAAAAAAAGAAAAAAAACATTTAATTCCTTCCCCTGGATTTAAACATCATTTTCATTTCGTAAAGGTAATTTATTCAGATTAAACATTTCTTTGTCCTGCTGACCTTCTGTGAAAAAAACTGTGATAGAGGGAGATTAATTTAAAATGGAAAGAAAGAAAAAAACAATGAATTCTGCCAAAAATGTAAATGAATCTATTTATATAAAACAAATGTTTCTCTCTGTCTGTCTGCCACAATGTTCCCTCTGTAAACAAATTTTGTATGCATACTTAATGGATCTAGGGGAATAACTTAGACTATTTGGTTGAGAAAAGCAACAAAATTTTTTAAAAGGTTTCATGAGGGGTTTTTATAACGTACGTCTGTTCCCCAACTTATATGAATTACAACCATTTATACATATAATCCAAATACATTGATATAACATATCTATGTTGATATAAAAGTCATGCTTCTAAATAAAAAAAATACAAGTAAAAGTTTGATGGTTCCTATATTGTGTGAAGGAGAGTAATAATGGTTATTAGATCATTCCTATTCATCAAAATGTAATTTTGGAGAGAATAATTAGTTAGGGAGAACATGTAACATAACGGGTCTAACGTTGTGAGGCTTATCTATCAAATGAAGCCTTATTAGTAGTGCCTGTAATAATGTGTGGTATGTTTGACCGGGCTAGATTATCAAAAAGGGTTTGTTCGGTTTTAGGTGCAATTAAGTGAAAGGGGCGAAGTGAATAGATTGCAGTGTTTGCGTTGTGTCGCCATAAACCTTTTACAGATTCTCACATCAAGGAAGATTTATGACAAAAGATGATATGCTGCAGTCACGGTTAAAAAAAGGAAACTACTGATGAGATTAGAGAGGAGGAAAGGAAGAGAAGGGAAGAAAGTAACCAACTAAGAAAGTAGCTGACTGAGAAAGTCGAGGAAATGAGTGAGTGAACACATGTTTTCAGGGCTTCACAGGCAATAGATAAAGGAAGTGATGTTTTGAACACGTGGGTAGATGTGAGGTTTTGTATCTAAAGCTAATACTTAGGTATTTTCATTTTTACTTTTAACTAAAAATAAAGGAGCTGTTACCTCACTTTTCTCACAAAATCATAAATAAAGAATTATTGATAATGGACTTATCTGCCCTTGCAATTCCTAAAACATGACAAAGATGGAAGGGTAAGTTCTTTGTCTTTTCCTCCATGATCTTACTCAGAACTACCCATGAGATAACAGATCCTTATCTTCATGATATTTAAGCCTTTCGGCGGTAAATTCTCTCCCTCTCTCTGTTCTAACGGCCTTGAGGCAATCTTGCATTCTTCAGACATCTTCATCATGTGTTAGGAATCACAGGTAGATCTCTGCTAAGCGCAGATAACTCCAAGTGTCTATGGAGGTATGAAAGTTCACCATATTATGAGATTGGATTTAGAATTGAAATTACTAAAATCTGACTCCATGGTAAGGGTCATCCGTGTGAGAGATCATAATGATAAAATAACACAACAAATTACGTTTATTACATTCTATCAATGGAAAATACATATAGTAACAAGATTTGTATAAATGAGATGTTTGATCAATGTTTTCGTGTGTAATGCCAAAAGTATGTAAAATGACATGTATTATTTTGATGTGGTATATTCATCAAAATGTGATAGTATTTTTGCATACAATTTTGTACATGAGGTATAATGAGTTGGTGCGTAAAAATGAAATGTTCTAGGTGTATATGAGTAGTTTGAAGAGTTTGCATAGAATAAGCTGTATGTACTTACAAAGGAGTTTTAGTAGATTTCCGACCCCCCCCAAAGCATGTGCTTGGAGGGCCCTAGAGCAATTCTATCTATTTTGATTAATTATTATTATCCTGGAAGGGATTAATCAAATTTTATTGATCCTAATTTACTCTTTTTATCTATTTGTTTTCTTTTGATAATTTGAAACACCATGTATCACAAATTTTAATTTATTATTTTGTGACAATAGTGGGAACTACACAAGTAGATATAAGATTTTTCTTGGTCTGTATAAGACCTGTATAAGTGCAAGAGTGCATAAAGATCACACTTTTGCATTAAAAAAACATAGATGCTTTGTAAATACCAGCTTGACCTTATGTCGCATTTTTGTCTGGTGGCAGTGCAAATGAATGGGTACTATGTAACTACCATGAATATCACTCTTGTTTTCTATGTGTATGAGATTATAAGAGACATCTTATAAGAGCCTACATATATATGTATATGTAAGAATTGTCATCTTTGCTCTTTTAATCCCCTACAATCTCTTAAAATGAAAGATAGGTACTTTTGTCCAATCTACGACCATTTCGAGTACAACCTGTCAGTCGGAACGGAACCCAGTTGTAAGTTGAGGAACATATGTAACTATAATGTGAAATTGAACCCTTGCTTTCCATCCATTGGCACATGAAATTTGGCATGCATACTTAGTAGACCTCGGAGATGAACTTGAATAATTTGTTTTTAAAAAAGATATTTTCAAGGGTGCTAGAGCAAAGTTCTATTAATCTAATGTTATGGTTAATATCAGTGCCCAATTTTCATATGCGCTGAGTAGGCTGCTATTCAAGAACTCATAATCTAAGGGGATTCCAGCCCCCTGCTGCAAAAAAAATACAGTTAATTCTATATCATTTCTAATGATAAAAATCATCGGGGTACCTTTGCCAGAATAATGTGTAATTGCAAATCCAAAATTTTGGTAAGCATTGATGGGTGTGTTACATAATTGTTCTTTTAAGGTATTTCAGCAAGCTCCAATAATCCTGATCCCTACTTTGAGAAGCCCTGTCTGAGCCCAGGGCCTCGAGTTGCTTTGATTCAGCACTGACATTTTCTGATTTTAACAAGTTTTTTTTCTTCAGAACCTTTTGCCAGTGTAATGACTTTGATTCTGACAACTTTGGTCTTATGCCAGTATTAGGGCAATGGCCAAGGTTCAACAGTTTGCCAATTTATTAGTGTAGTAAATTTGATCCTCACCAGGGGGTTGTACTATGGTGGCTTTGTGCCTGACTAAGCTGAGCTTAGCAAATACCATATTTGCCTTCATTGAGGATTTTTTGGCTTTGAGGACACATCTGAATTTCATCATATAGATTTAAAAAGAAAAAAGGTCTGGTTAGTGACTCAATAGAAACTATCATGAAACTGATATCTTTTGGCAGCATTCTTACTTTTGAAAAAACAAAACAAAATAAGAACCATACTGTTCAGCGACTCAACAGAAGCTGTCATGAGACCAATATCTTTTGGCAGCATGCCATGTTGGGGAGAAAGATCAATCGAAAAATTGGCAAAATGGGTGATCAGTGAATAAGTTACTTCTCTCACCTTTTGTTAGTCAATGATGAAAGCATGAATGCAGTCAGACACAAACCAAGACATAAAATTAGTATAAACTTATATTACAAATTGAGCCCTCCACTGAAAACCAATTTAGGGGGAGAATTTTCATAAAACAGAACTTTTTTCTAGAAATAATAACGCAATAAGGAGTAATAAGTAGCTCCATTGTTGCAGCCCGTATGTATGATACATACATAGCAAGCCAGCTAGCCAGCCAAACCAACTTAAAAACTGAAAAAACCTATGTTGACAGTTTTGGTGACAGTTTTTATGTGTTGGATTCTGAAGAAGATACAAACATGACCTTTGGCCTGTTGGATGGTTGGATTTTCAAGATTTATTTTGGGGCAGAAAAGGGTCTTCGTCACTGAAAAATACGGTATCTATAACTAAAAACTGTTAGTGTAGAAAAGTAGAAGAGGAAAATTGGACTTAATTTCTCAATGTTGCTAATAATTTTGTTTTGATACTGTATAAGTGACCAACTTCAGACTTTCATTTAAAAAAAAAAAGAAGCTTTTTCTCGATTGAATTTGTTCATTTTGATTAATGTTGTACTGATTAAAAAAGGTTACTTCTTTCTTTTTATCATTCATTCTTTTTCTTTTTCTTCTCATTCTTTTTTTTATTCAAAAATTTTTTTTGATTACTATCAATGCCAGGATACAAGAAGGAAATTTAATTTAGAAAAAAAATTACAAATAATACAAAGCATCAAAATGTGCTGGTATTACAATTAGTTGGCCATGTACCAAAGCTTGATACACACAGTCACAGGGCTTGGAAGAGTCATAGCAAGCTTTAGGCTTCTAAATACGCTTGAAAACCTTTTGTCTTCTGGCATGTATAGTATTCTCTTTTGTACATATTTTTTTCTATTCATCTTTCATCATCATCAGTCTTTAACATCCGTTGTTGGACGTAGACCTTCCCCACGATTTGCCTAAATTCTTTATCATGGGCGTCGTGGAGCCAGTATTTCTTGAATTTGTGTAGTTCATCTTCTCCATCTTGTGTTCTGTTGGCCTTGGTTTCTTGTGGGATGTCTGGGGATCCATGTTTTGAGATGTGATGTCCATTGGTTGTATTTCATTCCTGCAACATGGCTTGCCCATTGCCATTTGAGTTTTTTGATAGTTTCCATGATGTCATGGACTGCCGTTTTCTTCCTTATATACTGTGCTGTCTTATGATCTCTCCATGTAAGGTTGAGCATGATTCTCTCATGTGCACGTTGCATACTTCTCAGTTTGTAGGTCTGTCTCTTTATATTATTCCAATTATTATTTAACTCCAGTCCACTTTGTTTTTCTGCTGTAACAACTACAACCAGAACAAAAACAGTCTTCACCCAATTTAGGAGAGTAAACTTTTCATTGTTTATCCGTCCTGTCACCTTGGATCAAACAGTTATATAAAATCAACATTTCCCCAAACGTGATTTGAAATCACAACCAAGTGATTAGCGAGTGGTTATTAGTTTAGATGTTCTGTGGAGAAAATTTTAACAACTTTGAAGAATGCCGTGTTAAATGGCAAATAAACCTTGAAAACATGTACAAAGAATTACAGGCGTAATAATTGAAAATCAAAATGTGTTTGAAGTGCAGTTAAATTAGAAAAAAATTCAGTGTAAAAAAAATATTTGTTTTTACGCTAAAACTTTTGTATGCATCTTCAGTGTGTTTGTTAGCCATTTTGAAGAACATTTATTGAAGTTGTTCAAATTATTTCTATTTTCTAAACATTTTCTGGTGGGTCGTCCTCTGATGAGAGTTTCATTCAAAAGAGGCTTTTGAGGATTTATTTGAAAAAAACGAAAACAATTTAAAACTTTTATTGCTCCTCTTTTATGTTTTACTATGCATCTGCTAATTACTGGTATTTTTTCAATCTTATGCCACTAAAAGACTTATTTCTTTTTATTTGTTTGCTGTTTGTAACATTGAATGAGCGAGGGTATGAAACGTTACAATTTAAAACCTGGACCACCTTCTCTACATTGTACCAAAAAGGCTTTTACTGCACATTGATTTTTCATCATCATCATCATCATCATCATGAGTCTGTTAGTGTTCGTTATTGGACAAAAACCTTCCCCAAGATTTACCAGACCTCTCTGTGAAGGACATCTAGAAGGTAGTACTTTCTAAATTTATCCAGCTTGTCATGCCACCTCACTTTCTGTCCACCACAGCCTTGATCTCTGGGGATCCATGTTGTGAATTGTGATGTCCATCGATTGTCGGCCGTTCCTGTAACATGTCCAGCCCATTGCCATTTGACTTTTCTTACAGTTTCTATGATGTCCCGGACTCTTGTATTCAGACACTTGAATGGTTTTGATTTTTTGTGCATCTGAAGTTCAGAGCACACCTTTGACATAAAGCATCATATGCCACTACCTCAGATTGAATTTATTTCCCTTGCACTTTTTGGTAATATAAATTTTATGCTTGAATTCAGTTATTTCAAGAGTTCCATTTTTTAAAATTCTGTTCCTTGAAGAGCTCCACAGCATTTCAAGCAGTTCATAAATCTAAAAGTTAATTCACTTCTTATACTCAATATTTATTACTTGCTTTATTCATAGTTTTAGCTGCTACATTTTTTTTTTTCATGTTTGTTGACTCAGATTAGTACCGCACTTGGCCTCGAAAATTAGCATACTAAATCATAGGTTTTATGTGAGCTTGAACCCTACTGGTAACAGATATGAAACTTGCTAACTCACCAGGTTGGCTGAAATAATATCAATGTTTATTAACTATGGCCAAGTAAAGCTTAAGGCTAAAGGAAACAGGATGGGAGCAGGAAGATTGTGTTGTGCCAATCTTCCAAGTTGAGAGGCACAGCTTATCTTGAAAATTAGCATTTGAAATTCTAGTTTTTAGCTGGGCTTGAAAACCAACCTTCAACAAACATGTTGATATTTACTAAGGTTACCTTATTAGCCATGGTGGAAATCTACATACTTCTCAATTTCCTATGTTTTTGTATGTCTCAAAACAGCCTCTAAATTGGCCACACTCAAAAAAAAATTACCCATGGAAGATTACAGTTGCAAGGCAAGCAAACTCTCCCCACTCCAAGCTAATCTCTGAGATTATTACCTCTGTGTTCTCTGAGTATAAAATCTAAATGCAGCCTTACTGTACACCGAAATCCCCAAACCCATTTCCATCATTGCTTATTAGTATTGCACAAGGAAAAATTAAGTAAAATATCCGTACTTTGCATGTACCAGAGCTAATTATCTAAAAATATAGGTCCTTTATTTAAGATTATTGGAAAAAATACCAGTTCAAGATATTGCATTGTAGAGTACTCATGCAAACTTTCAAGGTGGTAGCCACAAACATGTGACTAGGAGCACCCAGAGACACACAGACAGACACACAAAAATACAACAAGCAAAGGAAGGAGAATCTGTTGTCCGCTTGGCTGGTTGATTTGGGGGGGGGGGCTACAAAGATTTGATTGTGAGGATAGGAAGATTATACCGTGCCAGTCTACCAGGCTTGCTTGCCATGAAAATCAACTTTTGAAACCCTGGCTATCATCTGGGCTGAAATATTGACCATGCCCATTGATGGGAAGTGTGGAAAACGTTTCTAAAATATAGTTACATGGTCTAGATCTTCGGGTGAACCATCCTTATCTTCCTCCTCCTCTCTCTTCCTGCTACCACCACAACTATTAATGTTGAATATCAATTTTATGAACCATATCATGTTGGATTGATACGAAACTTGGTCCAGAACCTCAGGTTAATCATCCTCATTTCCCTTTCCTTCCTCCTCCTCCTTCCGTTATCACTACCACTACTAGTAATGTTAAATAACAATTTTCCGAGCCATATCATGTTTGATTGATATGAAACTTGGTCCAGATGTCTGGGTGAACCATCCTCATCTTACTCTTCCTCCTTCTCTTTCTTTTCTTACTCCTGCCACTACTACCACTGCTTGTGATGCTAAATATCTATTTTCTGAGTTGAATTATCCTCATCTCTTTTCCTCTTCCTCCTTGTCTTCCAGCTGCTACAACATGGGTGGTTAGCACATTGTACAATTCACGGTTCTTGTTTTTCTATTTGATAAAGTATTGTTAACCATTATTATCAATTTTTTACATGTATTTTTTTCATCTTAATTTTTAGCTGCTTTCTGTTGCTGTGAATTGCGCAAAAGAACAACAAAAAATTAAGATGAAAGAAAATACTGGTCAAAAATTAATAATAATCCTTTTGTATTCCTGGAATAGATTTAAAAAAACCTTTTTGTATTCCTCTAAAGATGTGTGTCCTGAATAACAAAAGTCAAAAAAATCTAACAATAGAAATTCTCAAAAGAATGTACAGGGGCTTTAGCCCATAATCAGACCTTCCAAATCGCATGAATTTTGCGTGATACACACACATTGATATATTCTTACACTCACAGGCATGAAAGGAAAATCCTCATGCATTTTATGAAAAGTGATAGATTTATCCAGATTTATTGAATTGGTTTAGATTTCTGATAAAATTTCATCTTAGTTGAGTTCTAAATAGACTTATGGACAACATTTGATTTGCCAATAGATTAACTGATAGGCTGTAAAATGCATTTTTAGCATGTCTTGGCTACTCGATTTTCAAAATTTTCTTGAACAGTAAACTTCTTAAAGAGGCCACTACTAAAATATTCCTCGAACTGCACTTTTTGGGGGAATAGGAGCAGGGTCACAGGATTCTCACACATTCTTAAGATTGGAACTTTACAGGTCTGCATGATCCAATTATAAGAATCATTTCAGATTCTTCTGCATTTCTAAGTGTCGACTTAATCAACATAGTTTTCTTTAGTTTTTAAGTGATTTGAGATGGCAAGCTATGTATGTATGTGTCCCATTTAAAGGCTGCATCAAATTTCAACATTTACTCCTTGTTATGTGTCGAAAAAGAGTTTTCATTGATTTATAAAATTTTTTTCTATGAAAATTTTGAAAACTTTTTAGTGATCTATCAGAAGGTGAGAGGAGTGAAGTAAATTATTCATTGATCACCCCCTTGATGGCACGCTGCCAGAAAACATTGGTCGCATGACGTTTTGTATTGTATGACTGTTTAATGACTGTTTTCAGATATTTTTACTTTCAAAGTTTTAAAGTATTTACAAATTAGTTTCTTGAGCAACTTGTAAAATTAATAATGGAGTCTTGAAAAATGAGCATACATTTAGACGCATTCAGTCCATGGTACCCATTGCCATGAAATAGTGGTTAACAAGCTGGTGTCATGAATCATTACTACTGTAGTGAGTTCACTCCTCACTTGGTCCCTCATTCTTGTGCCAGACTAAGCTAAGCTTATTAAATACTTATGCACTCAGTGGTTATAACGTGACATATTCATAAACATTTTTCCGAGTTATTTTTTTCATTTTTATACGATTCTAATCAGAATTTCAACACCATTTTAATTAGAAATTTAATCAGAATTCAATTATTCATTTTTAGAAAATATAACTCAGGTAGAACATTAGAATAAAATCATCTATCTTGCTAGCATGGGCATCTACTGCCACCTTTCCAGTGGCGGTGGGGGGAATATTTTTACAGGTTGGGGGTATGTTTAGAATAAATATGTTTGAAGCCACCTCGTTGCCAGCAAAGAATAATACCATCTTTTCATATGATTACATTAAGTAAGTTGAGGTAACATAAAACAATTTTACAGTACCCTCATCCTTTACTATCTTTAAGGTTCCAATTCTCAAACCCCTTCCTAAGATGGCAAGCCTTTGACTGAACAAGCTCAACTTTTAAAAACAAGAAGACCCCATTAATCCTAAGAAGAATGGTATACTGGCTCCGTGATGCCAATGATAGAGAAGTGTGGAGAATCCTGGGGAAGGTCTATGTCCAACAATGGACATTAAGAGACTGATGATGATGATGATGATGATGAAGGAGAAGAAGAAGAAGAATCATCATCATCATCATTATTATTATCATCATTATTATTTCCAGCATCAGCGAACTAGCATAAAAATAGTGAAAGTTGCTTTTCAAGAACTGAGAAGGTATTAAGGATTGAAAAATAACATTGGAAAAGAAGAAAATGGTGCTGTACTGATATGTAATGCCTAATCTCCTTTATGGCAGTGAATGTTGGATGATTTTGTCACAAATGAAGAAAAGACTCGAAGCAACTGAGATGTAGTCTTTTTTTTCATCAGTCATTGTTTAGAATATCGTGGACAGAGTTTGTGACAAATAAGGAAGTTTTGAGGAGAGTAAGGAAACTGCTGTTAGCAATCAGAACAAGACAGTTGGAATTTTGGGGGACACATAATGAGAAAAGAAGGCTTGGAGAACTTAATGCTCAGAGGGCGCATAGAAGGAAAGAGATGCAGACGGAGGCAGTGGATAACTTGCTTGACAAGTTGGAGCAAATGGATGACAGAATGAGTACCAAATAGAAATAGAAGAACCGTAAAGGAACAGGAATTGCTGAAAACAACAACAGAAAGGTAGCTGTGGAGAATCATGATTGCCCATGCCCCTAAGGGACATGGTATATATAATGCTCCTCTATTCAGGGTTGAGCATTCTTTAACTAAGGTAACTCATCCATTGTAAGCTTATGCTATGCTCTTCCATAGGAATAGAGCATTCTGGTGGATGAGGGATTTATGTGTCAATAAACATATTGCTTAAATTCAGCTTTACTGACTGTCCAGTTCTGTAGTCCAGAAGTAGGATATCGGCCTGCGGGTCTGAAGTGAAGGTTCGTGGTACTGGATGGGATAATGGAAAGTCTGTAGACACACTGAAGAGATGCTATACATTGAAACAGCTGTGTGTGGATGATACAATAATATATATATATATATATGTATATATATACATAGAGAGAGAGAGAGATACTAATTGTGTAGCTTTTACAATGGTAGTCACATCTACCATTGACTATAAGTTTAAGCCTGACTGGGTACTAAAAAAAATATGGCCTTATGCCAGACTTGGTTTATCTAGGAGAATTTCTCCCTGGCTGGGTGCGACATTGTAGAGAACAACGCATAATCAATATTGTAGCTGCAAATGCATTTGCCAAGATTGAACATTCCCAATTGGAAGCTTGACTGCGTCTCCGTCGCTTGTGTGAAAATTTCTTTTTTGTATTCCATTTGCCAGTGATCAGAAAGAAGAGTCAACAAAGTAAGGAAAGATAACTCTGATGAAACTCATCAGTTGTGACAGGCAGAAAATAGAAGTTGATGCTTTTCAACACTTGGAATTGAAAGTGCAAAGCATTTCAGCCATTTTTTGATTTTTTTTTTCATCTTTGAATAGATTTTTTTTTGTATTGTTTTAGGCTGCCATGAGAAAATAGAACATTTCTGCCAAAGCTTTCATTCCTCCCTTCAATTTTTGTTCTTCTTTATTCATTTTCCTTCATTCACTTCATAATTCTCTGGAAGGTCGTGCTAGTAGCCAAGTAACACCAACTTTCTGTAGCACTCAAGCATTTTTATTCACTATTATTTCCATCTTTAGAACTATTCTGGCTTATTATATTTTTACTTGTCTTTAACTTCTTATTTTCTCCAACTTTTCCTTAAAGAATTTCTGAACTATCCCCAAGGCTATGATGGTTATTTTTCCAATCTCTAACAGATTCTTTTCTTGGCAAACCAGTATTTTCTGCATCTGTTTTTGACACTTTCTTTCTTTATTGATGATAATTACATCTTTAATGTATTCTTATTATTGGATCTGAGTCAAAGTTTTGACGAAAAACAACTAAGAATTAAGGTGAAAAAAAAAACTTGTTAAAATTGATAATAGATATACGGTATTACTATGATAAGAATAAATTTAAGGTCACTCTATAGTGACTATGAAGTCTCAAATATAAGCATTGAACATTGGTAGTATGGAGTCAGTTTGAAGGTGTAAAATCAGCTTCTGCTAACTATGGAACCCTGTAGCTGAATGATTAAAGACAGCAAGGCTAGAAGGTGTGAGTTCATTTTGCAGCGTGGGGTTACTACTTATTTCCAATCAGGCTGTTCATGCATTGCCGGGGAATGACGTTGTGATCCCCCCCCCCAAAAAAAATCGGTGGCAAAAATAGTCAAAACAATTACATCTGTTTATCATGCTTGAATGGAGGTGCAGAGTGGCATGATGGGTGGCGCAAAGACTAGGATCGGCAGATTGAACTCGAGTTTCAGCCGAGGCTGTTTATGTTCACTTGGCAGTATTGCCCTTTGGAGAGGCATGAATTCTATCCTCAAGCAATGGACATATTGCAAGACTATTGGAGCCCTGTAGGCCTGTAAGGCAGTCCATTTAAGAGAAAGTTTCTTTGACAGAAAAAAACTCACAGCTTGGTTGATCCCTAAAATGAAGAAGGTTGGGCTTGTGACTTGCAACTCAACCCTGTGAGACCTAATCACTACCGAAATCCCTTAATGAGTCTATATATATGATCCAAAGTCACAGGTTCTTTTCATCTTCTTATTCAGTTCCTGGTGTGTTTTTTTCCCCCCAAGTGGTTGTATTTACTCTTAGATTCATGAACAGTTTGAAACTGATGTGGAACTCTACAATGAATGAAATAAAAAAAATTAAATTCTCTTGTGAATTAAATTAAAGGGAAATAAAAATTACAGCAAAAAAGTAACTTTAATCAGGAGTTACTACCCTTCGTTTGACTTTTAAATTCCCTGATATGAATTTAAGAGGTAATTATTTGTACAGTTTTCTGCTGCCACCCAATCATATCTTTTGAACTGATTTTGAGCATTTACAAACATGGCAGTGTAACATATGCTCTTTCTCATTTAGCTTCTCATATTGTCATAGTCGTATATATTTTAATTTCAGATGGTGTGTGCTAATGCATAATGAACTCTTGATTCCATGAACCACTTAATACTACTCTGATTGACAGTGAAACTCTTCTACGAATAGAATAAAAATGATGCAATTCTTTTCTGAACTAAACAGAAAGAAGAAAAAGAATTTCCTGATAATCAGTTCAATTCTATTTACTCCCTCTGTATATGTGTGGCTCCCTTTAACTCCCTTCTTGTAAAAATATCTCATACATTATATCTGGTACATCATTAATAAATGATAAAAATAGTTCTGGTCCAAGCACTGACTCCTGTGGCGCACCATTACTTACACACCTCCAGTCAGATTTAGAACCATTTATACCGACTCTCTGTATCCTAACCTGTAGGGAGTCTTCCAGCTAACAAATTAGATTGCAAGCCATGCCACATCTTTTCAGTTGGTAAATCAGTCTACAATGAGGAACTGAGTCAAAGGTTTTTCCGAAATCTAGGTATAATACATCAAAAGGAATATTATCATCATACAATTTTGTTGACTCTTGTCAGTGGTAAGCAGATTTGTTAGGCTAGATTTTCCCATTTTAAAGCCATGTTTTTCATACTATATATTACTGGAATAAACTTTCAAATTTGATTTTTTAGGTATGAATTTAAGAGTTAATATACTGCAATGATAAATTTATTTCTCTTCTTTTTCTTTGCACTTACATCCAGACTCAGTTACACTTGTGTCATGCAACACATGAGATGATCAAGGCACTCCACTGTGTATGATTTTTAGTGTCTAATGGTATCGTTCCAGCTTCTGTTGACCAGTCAGAGGTTCCTCTCCACTCTCAGTCACCAGCTCATCTTGAGCCATTTTCTCTTTCATAATAATAATGATAATGATGATTATGATACTACTAGTACTACTATTAGAAACTGTCATCGGGACTGTCTTGTAGATTTCTTCAGTCTTTAAGTGAGTCTGGTTGTTTATCTGGCTATATATGTGTCCCATTTATAGGCCACGCCAATGGAGCTGGAAGGCTTACAATTTAAACATTCACTTGTTGTGTCTAGAAAAGAAGATTTAAAAAAAAATCCCCCCTCCAGAAAAGTTTTAGAGGGGGGGGTCAATTTGCAATATGAATTTATCCTAAATTGGTCCCTCAGTTTGTGCCTGGCAGTGCTCAAACATATTTTTTTTTTTTAAATTCAGACTTTCTTGGTGATTACAACCAACAAAATGTAAGAGAAGTATTTTATTCATTGATCATCCCTCTTTTACAAATTTTTCAACTGATCACCCCCAAATGCTGTCAAAAAGACGTTGGACACATGATGGTTTCTATTGAGTGACTATACAGAATTGTAACTTCTTTTTTCAATTAACCTGAGTGCAACAGGAAATTTCTCTCTTTATGTTATTCTAGTAAATCTCATTTATTCTATTACTATAATCCATGGCATCACCGTTAATGCAATTATCATTGTTATCTTATTACTATTGCTCAATCTACTTTTTACAGTATGCTTCATACTCAACATCACGTGGAGAAATCACAAGACAGCACATTATGTTAGAAAAACGAATTGTGGTGAGAAATATCACAGAAACCATTGGAAAACTCAAACAGTTATAGGTTGGTCATGTTGCCAGAATGCCAGACAGCCATTGGATATCATGACGCACAATGTGGGTCCCCTGAGATCATATGCAAAACTGGTCAGCAAAAAATAAGATGGCATGACAAATTAGACAAGTTCAGAAATTCTGGGGAAGGTCTATGTCCAATGACAGACATCAAAGACTGGTGATGATATTATCATTATTATGATTACTGTATCATCATCATCATGGAGAATTACAACAATGATAAATCACATTAAATAATAATGATTTTAATCATCATCAACACAAGTAATGATTCACCACCATCTTCATCATCATCATCATCATCATCAATATTTTTTGTTACCACTCAGAAGCTCAGGTAGGGATTTGAAGGCCGGGGGTCTTAGCTCCTAGAGGGCCCATTCCAACATTCAATGTGATCAGTCAGTAGAAATGCAGTAGTTGAACTACTGTTTAGAAAGCTTCAAAGGGCCCCTTCCACTGGAGTCCCTAGAGGGTAGGGGGTTAAAATACCTACCTCCAATCCCAACCCCTGTTACCATTATTTTCCATTACTTTTTACTCTTCAGTTCATAAGATAAGAAATTCATGTTCATGTGAAAATGAAAGCAAACTGCCAACAAAACTGCATACAAAGTCTGTATGTGAAATATATCAAAGATCATGTTGCTCTCCATGGAATAAACAATGCATATAAAACAAAAAGAAAGATCATGTCGCTTCATAGTTATTTACTAAGCGCGGCCCAATTATAACACAAAACCACAAATGATCATAAATGTAATTATTCATTATTGTAATTGTTCATTATCATTTAACATAATGAATTATCATAGTAATTGTTTATTATTAGTCAATGTATTTATGTATTTCCAGTTTACACATGTCTAAGAAGATGATGGCATTCAAGAAATATATGGATACACATTGCATTTTATATACATGGATAATAGAGATTTGCATTGCAGTGAGTTTGAGGAACAGGGTTCTGTTAATCACAAACAGATTTTAAATCTTTTTTTGTTTTCATTGCATATTCTAATCATTGTTTTTTAAATTCAGTATTTTTTTACATCATTAGAACATGAATTAAATTCTATTTTGCTACGTCAGTTACACCACTCAGCATTACAGAAAAAATCAGGTCATTGTTAATCATTATATGTTTGAATGATAATTAATATCATTGATATTTAATGTGATTAATTATTATTGTAATTATCCATGATGATATTGGCACACTAATCATAATAATGACAATATCATCATCAGTCTTTGATGTTCATCAATGGACATAGACCTTCCTCTGGACTTGTCTTATTTGTCATGCCCTCTTATTTTTTGCTGACCAGTTTCGCATATGATCTCAGAAATCCACACCCTGAGTTATGATATGCAGTGGCTGTCTGACGTTCTGGCAACTTGACCAACCAATGATTGCTTGACTTTTCTTATGGTTTCTGTGATATTTCTGACCACTGTTTATTCTTATTATATCATTAGAACGTGAATGAAATTCTATTTTACTATGTCAGTTGCATCTCTCAGTGTGACAGGAAATATCAGCTCATTATTGATTATCATATGTGCGGATTATTATCAATATCATTATTGTTAATTGTGATTAATCATTATTGTGATTATTCACGTAAGTGATATTGCAATAATTACTGAGTAATCATGATATGCAAGACTTATTTGCTATCCATTGCACCACAAAGAGAATTGAGCGGAGGGCCATGAAAAGAGATATAATAGAGATAACTCTAAGATCAATGTGGTTCAGATGGTCGGTGAAGGATATTATACAAATAATTAAGTAAAAAAAATAGGGATTGGCTAGGCACTTAGTCAGAAGAGAAGACAACAAACAGAGCAAAAGACTAACTGATTGGTGCCCATTGGACTGTAAAGGAAGTGGGAAATGACTGGGTACATGATGAAGAGATGAGATAGAAAGGTTTGCTGGTAAGACATGGCAGATGTTAACACAACTGCTGTCGTCATGGAAGGAGATGGGAAGGCTTTAGTCCAGCAGTGGTCATATAATGGATTATGATGATGATGATGATAGTTTGGTTTGCAAATTGTTAGAAATAAACAAAGTTAAGGACATTTCGGTAAATTTGCTGTTATTAAAAACTAGGTTTAGGGGTAGGTGTTAGGGTTAGTCTGTCAGTCTGTCAGTCAGTCAGTCAGGACAAAGGTTAGTTTGCATTCAGGGCATTCAATTTTTTCATTTACATGTATTAGGTTAATAGAAACCTGATAAGCTGTAACAGCATTCTATTATTTACTATGGTAGAGACTTGTTAAAAGAAACAAAATATTTTACAAAAGCAGCTATTTTGAATTGAAACAAGGAAATTGAAGTTCTTCTGTTTTGTGTGGTTTGATGAAAAATATGAAGAAATTATGAGTAAGCCCCAGATATTTAGTCCGCATCATATGTTATTTCATTTTTAAAACAACTCTGCATGCAAAAAATTGATTAACAAATGCTCAACTGAAAAAAGGTTTCACTCTTGTGCAGAGTTTGTTTTTGAGGCAGGTCACAATGAAAAACAGTGAGGTGTTTGCTATAAATTCAATTTAGGAGAAGGATATTGAATTTACATGAACTATGAACTGGGCTTTATCTTTCAAAATATTGGGGCAGGTACCCCATTAACAGGATCTGTATTTGTTCTGAGGCATTGTGCTTAACAGAATTATTATCATATGCTCTCAAGTCAACTCATGAATAAATTTTTGATATTTCTCCTTTTATCAATTGATAGAGAAATGCACACTCTTGGATATGCACAGGGAACAACCAGTGACAGGAGACGGGATTGACATCCAAGATAACAACACTATCGGGGCATTAAATGCGCAGGATTAATATAAATGCGTATGAATACTTGAATGCAACTCAAAATGTATACAGAAATTAATGAAAAAAACAAGGAAAGAGTTCTTAGGAGAATGAGATTGAAATAAACAGGTCGGGTTAGTCACTCAATAGAAACCGTCACATGACCAACATCATTTGAAAGCATGCTATCTTGGGGTGATCAATCAAGAAATTGGAAAAAAAGAGATCAATGAATAAACTCCTTCTCTTGCCTCTTGTTAGGTGATAATAATGAAAAAAGTCCTGATTTAAAAAAACAAAACATGCATGATAGCTACCAGATACAAAATAAGAGAACAATATAGCATAAACTTACATTGCTAATTGACCCACCCCACCCACTAAAAACCTATTTGGGGGTGAAGTAGACCCCCCCCCCTCAAATAAAAGGTTTCTCGAATTCATAATAAGAAGTAAATGTTTAAATTTTCAGCCTTCTAGATCCATTGGTGCAACCTGTACGTATTACTCATACACAGCCAAACTCACTTGAAAACTGAAGAAGTCTATGTTGATAATTTTGGTTGTCAGTTTCTAATAATGAATAGGTGCTTCAGATATGAGGATACTTGCTGTCACTTAATCTTCAGTGATAAATGCAACTTTTGTATCTAACTATATAATGATCTTCTCTATTAATTTTCTGTTTGTTCATCTATTTGTTTGTTTGCACTCCAATGGGATGATCCCATTGGTTGATTTACTTTCCTATTATGACATAACAATAAAAATGATGTTATAGCAATTTTTGAGACTTCATGTCTGATCAATTCACATTATAACAGCTTGAGATGAGTTGAATCTTGAAATTAGGATACTTGGATTATCAAAAAATAAATTACCTTATAAAATAGCTTTGGGCTCCTTCTGCATGATCCATGCACAAGAAGCCAGGCATTTTGCATGGATATATTCTAATTGTATGTATAAAAAATAAATATCTAGGTATATAAGACTTGTCAGTTCAGCTCGTTTGGTAAGAAAGCTTCCTTTTAATCACTAGGTTGTGAGATCAAATCACAGTTGGGAAATGTTAATTTTACATATAGGTTTAGTTTAATGTGGCATGATAGAGAAACAGTGAAGAATTTACTCTTCTGGATTAGGTGAGGGTTGATCTTGTTATTTGGCAAAAACAGAGTCAACTTCAACCTGATCTGGAGTCTGACAATGATAATATTAATAGTTGTAGTAGTAATAACAGTAAATGGCAAGCTTAACACCATTATCCTAACTACAACTTCCAATATTGTCTCTATGCTTTCCTCTTTTCACTTCAATAATAATAAATTTTTTCTATCCCTGTGAGGGTAAATGAAATCATGCAAATGTTATTTTGTATTAGTTCTCATAATCAGAATGGCTTTCAACAATGTTAGCCGAGTACTGATGTAAGAACTGAGAGACTTTATTTTTCTATTTCTATTTTCAACTCTCGGTGGAGTTTGCAAACAATATGCGAAAAAGGTTTCAGAGAAAAACTGAAGAAGAAGAAGGAAAAGAAGACAAAATTGAAGAAGAAAGAGAAGGTGAAGAAGAAGACGAAGAAGAAGACAAAGAAGGAGAAGAAGAAGACGAAGAAGGTGAAGAAGAAGACAAAGAAGGTGAAGAAGAAGAAGGTGAAGAAGAAGACGAAGAAGAAGATGAAGAAGAAGACAAAGAAGAAGATGAAGAAGGTGAAGAAGAAAGAGAAGAAGAAGAAGGTGAAGAAGAAAGAGAAGAAGAAGAAGAGTGTGGATATTCATGATTTTATTGAGTGAATCTGAATAGAACACAAGCAAATCTCAAAAAAAATTTTCAGCCAATTGATATACACTCATCAAAGAAATATGTGCACTTCTGTGTAGGTGAGTTTGAGATGAAGCAGTGATTTACACAAGACTATTTCAATGATTTATTTGTATCATCTATGTAATACTACCAGGTATGCACAACGAAGGTCAGCAGAATACAAGACACAGAGACAAACTGGACTAATTCAAAAAGTATCGGCTCCGCAATACCCCTAATGGAAAGGTGTGGCAAACTCTGGCGATGGTCTATGTCCAATGACGGATGTTAAAAGACTGATGATCATCATCATGTGGATGAGAGATGTAAAAGATACAGAGATTTTGAAGCATTTTGAAGCTTCTACCTGATAGTAATAGAATGATATTTTTGATAAAATAAGTGATATTTTTATTTACTTAATTTACAGTAGAAAAAAAAAATACTCTTTGTTAAACTGAATCTTAATCTGAATTTTTGTAATTCTATAACATTACAAAGAAACAGTGGTAATTCATTCCTTTTGCCTTCTTCATTTGTTCTAGAATTCAGCATTCTTACATACTTGGTAACAATGAGACCAATATAATTCAGTGAAAGATTTGGTACAAGATTCCATACTATTCTATTCCAATATAATAAGATTATATACCCCTATTATCCTGTTTTGTCATAGTTTAGCAGGATCATTGCCTTGCATCTCAAGAAGCCTGATCCTGTTTATCTATTTTTGACCTTTAAGTAGCTGAAATGGGACATTGTAGCTATTGTAGCTATTTGTATTGAATTGATTATCTAGATTCAATGAATTAGTTAAAGAGAAAACAGCAGAATACAAAATACAACTTACTGTAACATTTTTTGACTTCAAGAAGGCCTTTGACTCTGTAGAAATCCTAAAAGTCATTGATACTATCATACAACCAGGAATAGTGTGTCTGAGCCCTGCAACATATCTACTGACAGCAGTTCCTTTATCAGGCTACATAAAGACTTAGAGCCCTTCCAACTTGAAATAGGAATAAGTCAAGGCAACACTAGTCTATCCAAACTCTTTACAGCTTTCCTTGAAATGATCTTCCGAAATAAAAACTGGACAAATGAAAGGAATAAGTACTGATGGCAAATAGCTAAATAACCTCAGATTTGCTGATGACATTGGCCTCTTAGTTGAGAAACTTCATGAACTCCAGATAATGTTGGACAAATTGCATTAAGAAAAATGGAGAGTTGGTCTTCACATGAACTTCAGTAAAACCAATGTCATGTACAACAAGTATGTTGAGGACAAAGATACAATGATCAAAATTGAAAACTAAAAGCTAAAGAAAGTAGACCATTATGTCTATGTTGGACAAAGAATCTTCACAAAATCCACAAAAGAAGAAAAAGTCCAACTTAGAATTACTCTAGATTGGTAGGCTTTTGATAGAACAAGCTTTACATTCAAAAACACAAAGATCTCATTAGTTTTGAAAAGAAGCATTAACAACCAATGTATCCACCTGATAGTGCAGCATGAGGCTCATGCTCAACACTACACGTAGAGATTACAAGACAGCAAAATATATTAGAGAAAGAACAGGAGTCAGAGATATCAAAGAATCCATTAGAAAACTCAAATGGTAGTGGGCAGGCCATGTTGCAAGAATGGCAGATAACCACAAGACATCATAGCTCACAACATAGATCCCAGAGATCATACACGAAACTGTGGCCAGCAGAGCTGCAATGTCCATGATAGAGAAATTAGGTGAATCTGATGATGATGATGATGATATTGAATTAAGATAAATGTGCCTATTTGAAGAATGTAAAAAAGAATCTGGGTGATTTTTCAAGTTCACCTTTATTCATGATATACTGAGCCAATTTGTCAAAGGAGATAAGATTTAAATGCTAATTATGAGGTAGTTTGCCTCATTTATTTATTCATTTGCAAATGTGTAAAAAAAACCTGATTTGTTTTGGTCACACCAGATTGCACTAATTTTCTCTTAAAGGGTCATAGACTTGTCTAGTACATACTAAATTTGGCTTAGTCTGGCACAAATCCACACCTGTGAGTCACCTAGTATGGCTCAATGGTCTGTTAGACTATCTTGATAACCACTACACCAAAATGATGTATCAGGGAATACATTTGTATCACCCAAGAGAAATATAGGGAGAAAGATTATGTGAAACCAATCCACCATAGGGCCTTAAAATCAGCATTTGAAATAGTTATAATCTTGGCTCAGTATTTAATAAATGCTGCTTCGTAGGGAACAAGGAAGTCTTTTGTAAAACTGATATTAACCGTGTCCTTCAAGGTTCTCTTAGAAACATGATAGAGTTGGTGATTCAGGAAGAAGCTTTATTTATTTTTTCATCTAGTGCTTGTGAACCAGTTGCAATCACTTGAAAGCTGAAGAAATCCATGTTTTCAGTTCTGGTTGATGGTTTCTAATACAGGAATACCTTGATCAGTGCTGATTTGATTAGTAAGGGTTTCAATGTAATATGATTAAGGTATTGCTGTACATCTTAATGTGACTAAGTATATTATGATACATTGAATAATCAATTACCACCTCTTCCTGAAAATGAATCACTAGCCATGTTGCTTCAGTTTTCTCACAATCCCCCCCACTCTTTAAGTTCTTATCTCTCTATCTTGTAAAAGTTTACTAACACACCAACCCTATCCTGACTCTTTGGATAGTGATACAAGGTTACATAAAACAATACATAACATTGACATGACCAAAGGCACCAACTAACTTGAGTTGACAGTTTCATGGAAATGGGTGTAACTAGTGGGACAAAAGATGTAATTCTTATAGGAGAAAAAAAATGAAAATTTTAGTATGTACTCTCAGATTCTCTCTCTATCTCTCTCTCTTCCTCTCTGACTCTGCTTCATGTAAAAAATTCCGACAACAGGTTCTTTGCTTTGATCTTTGAAATAAACTATTTCTGCTAAGGAAGTTGGAAGAGGTATATGTATTTACTCATGTTTGGTTACACAATATCTCAAAAAGTTTTCGATTATTTTTATGAAATCTTGTGAAAACGTGGGCAATTCAAAGAAACAGACCAAGTTGGAAACCCTGGCCAACTTGAAAGAATTTTTACCTATCGACCAAAGAATAAGAAATAAAAATCTATTTTCAGGCATTTTTAAAATGAAACTTTGGTTCAGACTACATTTTTAATAATAAAAGTATTCAGAAAGGAACATTCAAAAATGAAGTATTTTATCCAATCAAAATATCTTGGAAATAGTTGATAGCCATGAGATAATTTAAGACAGATCTGGTTAATCACTCAATAGAAACTATCACATGACCAACATTTGTTGACAGCATGCCTTGTTGCAAGGGGATGGTCCATAAATAAGATAAGTTATTTTTCTTGCTTTCAGTCGGGCAGTGATCATCTTGCAACATGTCTAAACTATTGCGATTTGAGTTTTCTAATGGTTCCTATGATATTTCTAATGTACTGAGTAGTCTCATGATCTCTCCATGTGAAGTTGAGCATGATTCTCTCCTGTGTGCATTACATGGTTCTCAGTTTGAGGGTCAGTTTCCATGTCTCTGTCCCATAGGCAACTATTGGTAAGATGCATTGGTTGCATACCCTTCTTTTTATGACTTGTGGGATTTTCTTGTTCTTGTTTTACTGAAAGCTTGCCAACCTAATATGATTCTCAACTTAATCAATAAGGAGTAAATTGTCAGCCCTCTAGCCTGCACACATGACAAATATATATAAAGGCAGCAAGACTCACTTAAGAACTGAAGAAACCTTAGTTAACAGTTTTGGTGACAGTCTTGGTTGATGATTTCCATTCTGCATATTTTTTCTAGAATAAACTTTCAAATGCAACATCATGGCCTAACTTGACATTTCAAAATTTAATTTTAATTTTCAAGATTCAATTTCGTAGTTCAGATATTCTCTTTTTTCTTTTCTTTCTGATATTTTTCCTTCTTCTTCCCTCCTGCATCGAATACCAAAAGTTCCGTTTCTCATGATAAAATTCCTTAAGACTAGTTTTAAAATAAATTAATACATTCTCTGCAAGGATTCTTTTTTAATTAAACGTCAGGAAAACTCAATGTATCTGAAA
Organism: Thysanoteuthis rhombus; assembly: GCA_963457665.1. Lineage (NCBI taxonomy): Eukaryota > Metazoa > Mollusca > Cephalopoda > Oegopsida > Thysanoteuthidae > Thysanoteuthis > Thysanoteuthis major. The sequence goes on along the minus strand of OY735212.1, from coordinate 19,831,870 downwards.
ATCCAATAAGACCTTTTGGCTTGCTCTTGGATTCAGTTTGAAAATGCTTCCTTACTAATACTGATTAAAACAAAAAAAAACAAAAAAAAAGAAAGGTCTGGTTAGTCACTAAATAAAAACTGGATGCCATGTTGGGGACGATCAATTAAAAAATCGAAAAAATGTGTGATCAATGAATCAATAACCTCTCTGGTTTGGATCGTCATTCCATAGAAATTTTGACTTTAATCATAGGTGTGGCAAGGGCGAGATAGCCTGATGGAACACATCTCTCTCCGGAGTTTTGAATCAGTGATCCATCTGCAAGACTGATTGCAAACTATAGCAAGAGAGCCCAGTCTGCCCTACTATTCACCCATAGATAGGGGAAGAGGAGTTAGATTTGTACCTCTCCCAAGGGCATTAGTGTGATGAGAACCCGGTTCAAATTTGTTTTCTCCACCAACAACCAAAAGAATGTACCAGACATTAGAGACAATTTGATACAGGTTTGGTAGAAACTGTCATATGACCAACAACTGTTGGCAGCAGGCTGTGTTAGGGATGATCCACTAAAAAATTTGATAAAGGGATGATCTATGAATAAATTACCTTGCTCACTATTTGTTGGATGATGATCACTAAAAGTGTCCAAATCCAGAAAAAACAAAACAAGTGTGAATGCTGCCAGACAACCTACAATACCAATTTAGGGTAAACTGCCATTGTAAATTGAACCCCTCACTAAAAACTCATCATGGGAATGATTTGAAAAATAACAAACTTATTTGTGTAGACATCATGATCATCATTAGCCTTTTCACGTCTATTGTGTGACATAGACCTCTCTTGAAGATTCTCAAGACCTCTCTATCATGGGTGTTGTGGAGCCAATACTTTCTGAGCTTGTCCAGTTCATCAGGCCATCTTATGTTTTGTTGGATCTCTGATGATTCACTTTGTGAGTCTCGACATCTAGCAGCTGTCTGCAATTCTCGCCTCATGACCAGCCCATTGCTATCTAAGTTTTCTAATAGATTACATATCTTTGGCTCCTGTTTGTTTTCTTATATGATAAAGTATTTGTGATCTCTCCATGTGATGTTGAGAATGATCCTCTCCTGGGCACAGTTCTCAGTTTGAGGGTCAATTATTTAGATCTCAGTTTGAGATTCAACCTTTCATCAAGTTCCATGTTTTAGCTCCGTATGACTATTGAGAGGATGTATTGGTGGTAGACTCTTTGTTTTAGAACCAATGTAAATTTTCAGCCCTTTAGTTTCATGGGTGTGGCCTGAACACACGGCATATATATAGCCAATCTGCCAGACTCACTTAAAAAATGAAGAGGCGTGTATGATGTGGACAGTTTTGGTTGATGGTTTCTAACGTTAATCATAAAAAAGCTTTCTTTAGTAATACCTGATTTCAAGAAGTAGCTGCTGCTGCTGCTGCCGCTGGTTTTGTTTCTTTCATCAATAAATCCGTTTAGAGTAAGCTTTCTATTTTTTTTGCCAACTATTTGTATTTTGTTTCCCTTTTTTTTTTTTTTGTTTGCTTCTAATTGAAGCGTGAATTTTCGGCTTTCTGCCAACAACTCTTTGGTGGAAACTCTCGCAAAGATTTTATACATATTTCTCCCAAACCCCATCCGCACATATACGCCAACATGTATCTTTTTTCAATAGATAGAAATGTTGCTGTTGTTCATCATCATCATCATCATCATCATCATCATCTTCTTCTTCTTCTTCTTGACAAATTGTTGTTCTTCTAGATGTGTTGCCCCTCAAGGCTAAGGAACCCAGTCTTCCCAACTATTTTATCCATAAGGGGGAGAGGAGATGGATTCATGCCTTTCTTGTAGCTTGGGGAGAGGGGATGTACGGGGGCAAATTTAAATCATCCCCCTGTTTTCCAAATGGAGTGCGACCATCAAAAACTTCATGAATAGTAGTTCACCTACTACATTTCTACTACCATGATACAATAACAAATTTCACTAAATGTTGAAAGGAGCCCCTCAAGGAGTTGAGCCCCATCACCGGCCCCTGAATCCCCAGCTCTGCCCCTATTCTCATGCATTGAACAGTGAATAATTTAGTGAATAAGTAGTTGGTACCATATAAAATATAAAAGCTGTAAACTTTATCATTCCTAACACAATTATTATTGTCTGAAAATGATATGTCTTCTTTTAGAAAAGTGACTGCAGGGTCATTTGAAGGAACATTCCTTATTTTTCAATATCTTTTTTTCCTTCTCATTCTTCCTCAGGAGTACTTCATATATCAACCATCACAAGTTTTTAAATCATTTTTCTTTAAAAACACCACAAAAAAACTTTTCCAGCACTGTCCCAGAGACCATCTAAAACATTTTCTTCTTCTTGACGTGTAGTTCCAACCATTTTTTTGTTTTTGTTTTGACCAAGTTTTTTTTCTGCTCTGGTGACATTTGTTTATGATGTCTCAACTAGTCATGTGACCCTCTAACTGGGTGACTTGCTGTGTGACAGATATTATTAATAATTTTTTTGGTGGCTGGCCCACGTAACCACCAAATCCATTTTGTTATTGGTTTTTGAAAGATGGCGTAAAGATCATTCTTAATAACTCAGAATATGTGTCTATCATTTATCTAGACATTCTTTTAGAATTTCATTCTTTCTCTGTCTCTAGATTTCTCCTCTCTTATTCTATTTGATTTTTCTCTCTTCTTTCCTTTACTGTATCTAATTTTTTTTCTATACCTTTGTCTGCTTTACTTTATTCTCTCATTTTTTCTTTTTCTCTCTTTCTTACTTTTTTGTTCTCTTTCTCTTTATTGATTCCTTTCTTTTTCTTTTCCACTATCACTGTAATTTTGCTCTTTTCTTTTAAGCTCTTTTTTTTCTTTTTCTTTCATCATCTCAGTCATTTCTCCTTTTTCTTCCTTTCTTTTCTCTGTTGTCTTTGCCTTTCTCTCTTTCTGTTATTTTCACTCCCTCTTTCATTTTTCTACCTTTCTTCATTTCATTTTTCTCTTTTTCTTTCTATCTATTTCTATATCTTCCATTTTCTTTCTCTTTGTATCTTTTCTTTATTCCACATTTTCATTTCTTTTTCTGTATTTTTCTTGTTTTTCTTTCCTTTTAACTCACTCCCCTGTTATCTTTTTCTTAACGTAATGACTCTTTCTTCCTGTTTTTCATTCTCTCAATTTGTTTTTCTTTATATTCTTAAGATTCACTCTCTTTCATCTTCTTTTCTCTTTCTTTCATTTTATCAACATTTTTCCTTTTCTCTTCCTTTACCCCATTCTTCTTCCATTCATTTTTATATTTTTAACCTTCCTCTCCTCACCACTCTCTCTCAAATACTTCCTTTCTTTCTCTCTCTAATCAATTCTTTTTTCTCTTCCCCTTTTCCTTCTCTTTTTCTATTCCCTCTTTTCTTCTCTTTTTCTGTTCCTTCTTTTCCTTTCCTCTTTCCTTCTTCCAGGAACCCAAACTCCTTCCTTTCTTTACCTACAGATTTTTTTGGTGAACTTCAGTCACAGTATTCTCTGAATTGATTCTGTCTGCAACATGTTCACCTAAACCCAGCCCATCTTTTTACCCAAACAAAACCTTTGTCCTTTTACTTACTGATATTCTGAGAGACAGGAGACAAAAAATTAGTAACAGAGACTAGGATTTTGATTTGGTACTTTTAAAGATCAAAATTGTACTAAATTTGTCACTCAATAAAGCTATTTCATTCCGTAAATTATAGCTTACTGGCCTAAGCGAAACAAAACTGGTTATTCATGAAGATTCTTGTTCAATTTATTTAAATTCTTTTCTCTTCTTTGCATTCTTCTTTAATGGACAAATTTTTTTATGATGTCATAAAAAGCAAGCAAAGTTTTCAATCTCAGTCAAGAGGTTTTTTCAAGCTCATCAGTCGCAAAGTCAACCAGTTTTGATGACATCATAAAAAAGTGTGTAGTTTTCAATTGTAGCCATGATGTTTTTTCAAGCTTATATGTTACGAAGTAGAACATTTTTTGATGGCATCATAAATAAAGTGTATAGTTTTCAACCTTTGTTGATATGTTTTTTTAGCTCATCTGTCACAAAGTGAAACATAAATTCAAGCTATGGCTCAGAATAAGGATTTGGTACTGGAACAAACATTTGATAATGATATGATACAATATGAATATTTATGAACAATAAGTTAAATGATGAAGCTATTTAGTCCTGTAAATAAAAATTTGGTACCCAAGTAGAAATTTTGCAATGATATGGTACAAAATAAATGTACATGAACAAGAGATAGAAAATACTTTAATCCATTTTTCTTGCAAGCCAAGTCTGATGATGGATTTCAAGTTATTTGATTATTTTGATGCTGAAGGAACTCAATTCGGTCCTAAAACCATACAAATTTGGTCTGATGATGGATTTCAAGTTATTTGATTATTTTGGTGAAATTTAGTCCAAAGATCATAAAAATTTGGTCTTGTTGGGCAAAATACATCTGGCAATCCTGACATTGACACAGATACAGATTAAAGAGGAACAATTCTTCTGGTTTAAAATTCTCCATTCATATTGCCTCCACAAATGAAAAGAAAGTGAAATGAACCCATACAGATGACTTTTGTTTGAATAAAACATTAGTAATTAGTAACAAAATGGCCTCTGTTTTGTATCTACAGACAATCAAACACCCTCTGGGCTAAGTGTATAGAGATGCTGGGATGCCCAGTACAGAATCTGCCTCTCAACCTCAATGATGTTCTCCAAAAAAAGCGGAGTGCTATATGTCTGGTATCAATTTGGTTGCTAGAGCTGCCAGAAGGGTGTCATAGTTGATCATCAATCACAATAAGGAGGCTCCACTCCCATTGGTTGCCTTCCCAATGCTAGAGGGTCCAATCTTCCCAGCTACTTTATCAATAGCTGGGGGTAGACAAGATGGATTCATACCTTTCCCTACGGCATTAGTGCAAAGTTAGTATGAACAGCTTTGACAAGGGTTTGGACTTGGTACAATGATTCTATTGTCTATGCTGTTAAGGCTATTCAAGTTGCACTTGTAAATAGATAAATAAATGACTATAAAATGCTTCAGTGTTAACTCTGCAATGTTGTAAGAATATAGACCAGCCAAATAAATCACAAAATTATCCCAATGATTTTAACATAACAAAATATTATCAATCTTGAGTTGCTTATATTGTTCGATAACAGAGGATCATAACTTCATATCATCATCATCATCAGTCTTTTAACGTCCATCATTGGACATAGACCTTCCCCGGGATTTGCCACACTTCTCTATCATGGGCGTCGTGGAGCCAGTACTTCCTGAACTTGTCTAGCTCGTCTCTCCATCTAATATTCTGCCGGCCTCGGTTGCGCATGTGATCTCGGGGGATCCATGTCGTGAGTCATGATGTCCATCGGTTGTCTGCCATCCTTGCAACATGGCCAGCCCACCTCCATTTGAGCTTTTTAATGAATTATATGATGTCCCTGACTCTTGTCTTTTCTCAGATGTACTAAAATGCAGCATATCCATTCTAGAGCCTTATTCCGGTAAATATCTGTCAGACACACTGATAAATTATCATTATCCTTTTAATGTTCATCATTGGACACAGACCTTCCACAGGATTCTCCAGACCTCTCTATCATGGGCTTTGTGGAGTCAATACTTTCTTAACTTGTCTATTTTGATGGCCATAGTTTTGCGTATAATCTCTGGGGATCCATGATGTGAGTCATGATGACCAGTGGTTGTCAGCTATTTTCACAACATGACCAGCCCATTGCCTTTTGAGTTTTCTAATGGATTCTATGATGTCTTAGAATCCTGTTTTTCCCAAATTTATTTTGCTGTCTTGTAATCTCTCCATGTGATGTTGAGCATGATTCTTCTATGTGCATGTTGCATGCTTCTCAGTTTGATGGTCAATCTTTTTGTTAGGTTCTCTGTTTTAGCTCCATAGGTGACTATCTGGAGGATGCATTAGTTGAAAACCCTTCTTTTTAAAACTAATGGGATTTTCTTGTTCTTGAAGACTGAGCTTGCCTGCTTGCCCTACTGAAAGCTTGCTATCCTGGAGTGATTCTTCACTTGATATCTTCTTCTTTTGTGATTTCATGGAGAATCATTATCTTAGGTTGATGTGATGGTCTGCTTTTTTCAGGTCTGCGTTTTCAATTTTGATTATTGAGTCTTTTGCGCTTCCTTGAAATTCTCACTCAATATTGCCTACCTATTATTTGAACTTCATAACAGAGAGGCTAAAGCAGTCTTTTGTCATGCCATTTTCTTATGAAGGAATAATTCTAACAAGGATGTTGCAAATAATGACTGTGCTACTGAAAACATACCTGACATTGTAATGTGCATAAATTTATTGGATCCATTCAGTCAGGGCTTATGAGAGTGGGAAGCAGGGTTGAAACTTATGCATTGCACCTGGTCCTGGAAGGCCAAAGGGTGCCTGGGAATTTCTTGGGGAGAGCTACAATAGCAGATGAAGACATGATGATTGGAAGACAAGGATGATCTAGCTTTGTGTGTGGGGGCTCATGCCTGAAAACAGCCTTGCCCTGCCTTATATAATTCCTCTCAGGGGCCTTGCATTCAGCAACATGTCATACATACATGCTTGATTTAGTTACACAGTTGGAACATTAGTGTTCATCTTACAATTTTCATAATTCTCAATATCCAGGTTGATTGTATGTTCAATTATTGATTGTATAGAGACATTACTGTATACCTAGTTCCCAAAACTGAGCGTTAGTGTATACTTATTCCCCCAAACCCATTTCTATCACTGCTTATAACTCTTAATTCTCCCATTACTCTCCCACGATCACTGTGGATGACCTTTACCAAATGTTGAAGGCAACAAATGAATACATTCTATGGATTGGATCAGCAGAAATTATGTAGTAATAACAAATACAACACAATGAATGGATTCACTAGTTTCAATGATTCTTGGAATGACAGGTCTGGTTAGTCACTCAATAGAAACCATCACGTGACCAACATCTTCTCGTAGCATGCCATTTTAGGGGTGATCAATTGAAAAATTAAAAGAAAAAATATCACTTCTCTCAATTTTTTGTTAGATCATCAAAATTCCTAGAGTTAAAAAAAGCCCCAAAACACAAGCATAGATGTTCCCAGGTACAAACCAAGGGACCAATTTAGCAGAAAATCACATTGTAAAATTGAACACCTCACCACTAAAACCTTTCTTGGTGGTGGTGATGGTAGATTTAAAAAAAAAAGAAAAAACTTTTTTCTACACTATGGAAAGAGTGAATGTTTTAATTCCCATTGGTGTGCCCTGTACTCACGACACATACAAAGCCTACCAGCTAGACCAACTTAAAAACAGGAGAAACCTACATTGACAGTTTTGGTTGACAGTTTAGACAGTATGTCATACCATTTATGCCAATGAAGTCAGTGACAGGTAAAGTTCTTATCTCTATAATCCTACCCATCATTGTGGGCGTTTCAAATTTAAAAGCCATATTTTTTTGTAGCCAATGCATTTTATGGGATTTCGATTTGAATTGCTGGAATTTACAAAAAAGTTCTGGGACATAGCATTTTAAAATCATAATCATTATTATGGTGCTGGCTAGGGTTCCAACATAGGGACTACATCCTGACAGACCCTCCCTCATCCGTTTCTGTTTATTGCCTGTTTCATGGCTTGGTTAAATGGCATTTTACAATAATCCTGGTCCTGCATAATGGTGTTCAGACAACATTGTCTTGGTTGGCCTTTTGGGATGTTCCAACCCAAGTTTCGTCAGGTCCAGATTAAAGATGTCCATCACATGATAATCAGTTTGCTTTCTTATTAGGCGGCTAAACCATTTAAGCCATTCCTGGATGATCAATACTGAAGTGGGAATGTGTTTGACTCATTGATGGATTGAATCGTTCCTCACAAAATGAAACCATAAGACACCAAAGAGAGTGTACAGGTAATGCATATCAATTACATCAAATTGTCCATTGTCTTGTTGCCTCAATGACCAGGTCTCACTGGAACTCCTGAAGGCCATTTAGTTTTCCCACCTATTTTATCAGTAACCATTGTTATGTATCAATATAGATAAAAATCCTAAAGAAATCCCCTAAATAACATGGGGCATTAGGGTCCAAAAAAAAACAAGCATGTTGTAACCAGTTTCTAATTTAGCTGTTTTATAGCTAGATTTAGCTATTTTGGTGCTAGATGAATATTTTGGGCTCTATCATCAACCTGCATTATATTGCAAGACATGGTACAACAAACCTAGTAATCTCTTTGTAAGTACATCTGAGTTGGAAGAATAAACAGACCAAATAAGTCAATAAACTCTCCAGCAGTCAAATAATATTTGGTTGATGAAGATGCAGCCAGCAGGGCAAAAATCAACAAAAAAAAAGAAAGCAGCCCAAGAGCTGGTATAATTGAATTGTCACTGATCAGTAATGTCACCTCCTCCACAAAAATTGAAGATAATAATGGATGAGTCGTTTGTCTTCCTCTTGAAAGCTGAGACCAGGAGAATATCTATCCCATTCTCTCCTTCACTCCTTTCCTTGCTTCTTCCCTCCCTCTCTCTGTCTCACTCTCTCTCTCTTTCAACAGAGATTAGTGGAGATTAACACCCAAAGTATCTACAATAAAGTGCGAAGCCAAACACCCAATGGCTTAATTCTCCAATGGAAGATCATTGAAATGGAATGTATAAGATCATTTTTGGCACAGCCCTGCATTTACTGCAGTGAACTGTTATTCTTTCATGTATAAAAGATATATGAACAGGACTGGTTAGTCACTCAATATAAACCGTTGTCCTGTTCGGGGTGGTCAATTAAAAAATTGTAAAAAGGGGTGATTGATGCATAAATTACTTCTCTCAACTTTTGGTGGGTGTTGATCACTAAAAAAGTCAGAGATTTAAAAAAAAACAGCAACAAAAAAAAAAAGCGTGAATGCTCCTGGACACAAAAAAAGGGATCAATTTAGCATAAACTTGAAGTGTAAATTGAATCCCCCCCATTAAAAACTTATTTCGAGGGGGGAATGTTTTTGTAGACACAGTGAGGAGTGATGATTTAAATGATTAAATTTTCTGCTGTAGAGCTCCTTTGATGTATGCATGAAAAAGTGAAGAAATCTATGTTGACAGTCTTGTTTGACAGTTTCTAATTCAGTACCCTTCTGTGTCATACTCTGCTGGTTTTGAATGACTTACATTCTTATCTTTTATCATTCTTTAGTCACCTTTTGATTTTCATAATTTCAGAACTAAAAAAAAACTAGCATTCCAAGGGAAGTTATGAATCACCACCACCCATATATGCAGTGTTGGGAGGTGATCAATTAAAAAGTTGGAAAAAGAAGTGATTAATGAACAAATCACCTCTCTTACCTTTTTGAGATCACTAAAAAAAGTTGGAATTTTCAAAATACATGTGGGCGCATACTAGTGACCAACTTTGCATAAACTTACTTTGCAAATTGATCCCTCCACTAAAAACCCATTTTGGAGGGGAATTTTCAAGAAATAAAAAAAAGAATTTTCCTTACTCATTGGAGGAGTGTGTGTACAAAATTTTCCTCAGTGTGCATAATTACAAAATTAATTTTTCTACAAGATATTTTCACACCAGAAAATAGTGTTTATGTTCTTTGCACATTTTTCATATCTGAAAGATAGGTTTAAGTTCACAAGGGAACATGCAAATTAATTAATTATAAAATCCTAATCATGGCAGCCCAGAATGAATGTATTGGGACAAAATCCTAAAAAGAATGATAAGCAACCAATGCAGCCTCCTAATAGTCACCTATGGAGCTCAAACATGGAACCTAACCAAAGTATTGATTGTCAAACTGAGAACCAAGCAACATGCACAGGTTAGAATCATGCAAAACATTGTATGGAGATATCACAAGACAGCACAGTATACTGGAGAAAGAACAGGAGTCCAAGATATCACAGGAACCATTAGTAAACTCAAATGGCAAAGGGCTGGTCATGTTGCAAAAATGCTAGATAACCGCTTGACATCATAAATCACGACATGGATCTCCAGCAATCATATGCGAAACTGTTTCCTACTAAGTATGAGTTGGTATGATGAGCTAGACAAGTTTAGAAAGCAATGGCTCGGCAATTCCTATGATAGAAAGGTCTGGCAAATCTTTGGGAAGGTCTATGTCCAACAACGGATGCTAAAAGGCTGACGACGACGACGACGACGACGATGATGATGATGCCAAGATGAAAATTGACTAAAATCCAGACGAACAGTAAATGCCACCTATTTGGAGATGAGACTGTAAGTGACTTAACGAGCAATGTAGAAACTAGCCTAGAAGGAGTACAAGGACAGGCATGACAGGGAACTGGCATTCAACCATGTAGACAAATGGTACCAACACACAAACCAGAAGCTCTCCTGGAAAAGAGAAGCCGCAAACTACTCTGGTACTTCAACATCCTCACTGATCATCCCTATCCTAGTAAGAAGGCAAAATCTAATAGTTGTACTCAAGGAAAATAGAACCTGCTTAATCATACAAAGGGCTGTGCCCGTGGACAATAGAGCGGAAATGAAAGAGAGTGGAAAACTGGAAAAATACCAAGACTTGGCTTGAAAAAGGTGTTGAACATGAAGATCAGGATAGTGCCAATAATGATAGGCACACTCAGAACAGTGCCAAAGACAGTAGATTCAAGATTGGAGTAGTTTGAAATGAAGAAGTATTGAGACTATGTAGACCACAGCACTACTTGGGGCTGCAAGAATACTGAAGAGTGTGCCGGAAATATGAGATTAACAACCTTCAGCCTTCAACAATGGCATAATCGATAGAATAAGCATGGTTGGAGTGTTAAAAAAGCAGAGGAAGTTTGCGTCAGTACAAACCGCAGAGCTGCTGTGGTGTGTGAGAACGCTGAGAGGTGGGCTTGAGTCCCGTGGAGACTAATTGTCACTCAGGCTTCAGCAATGGCCACCAGACATCTGGGGAGAAAGTTCGATCATCATCATCACCACCATCACCACCACTACCACCACCACCACCACCACCACCACCACCACCACCACCACCACCACCACCACCACCACCACCACCACCACCACCACCACCACCACCATCATCATCATCATCATCATCATCATCATCATCATCATCATCATCATCAACAATGAATATGATAATAATGATGATAATAATGATGTTAAAGAATAAAAATGAACTGGACCCATGGCAATTCTAAGTGTCACCTTTGCTATTAAGTGAATATGAATTTGTTTATTTTAATCATATTAAAAAAAGTACAAGAGAAGAGGAGGTTCTCTTGAACTTTTCTTGAAAAAGTTGCTTCTCCATTTAATGATTGGTCTCTTTTATCTTTCACCCGACCTTTAATATCATTCATACCCACTTTGCTATAGATAGATAGATAGATAGATAGATAGATAGATCGGTAGATGGAAGTACAGATCAATATTGTCTCAATATAAAGTGGCAATCATTTTTTACTTTGGTCAACATATAGAGTTATTGCCTGATAATTTTTTTGCTGCGGGATACCATCTTTGAGAACACACATTTTAAATGAAAGCTCTTTGAAATTATTGACAATTCAAATTCACTTCTAAACAAATGTCTTTCATTTAGAATGTTATCGTGGCAGATCAATTCTCAGAAAGACAGCAATTTTGATTTGAGACATTTGTAGTATACAGTCAAGGCGAGATCAAACTAATGTGTGGCTGCAGGATATGTTAAAAAGATGGTGCAAATCAAGAGAATACATAAATATTAAAATATATAGTATACTTCAGTTTCAAATACCTTTGTAATCATGTGTCATAAGTGTATTACATAGATACCATACTCTTACTGATCACTGTATTGAAATAATGACTCCATAGTTGAAATCAGTATAGAACTATGATTATAAAACAAGTTTGGAATCACTGAATGAATAAGAATTGATACCTTGCGAGCATTAGGCGCAGGGATCTCGGAATTGCAGGGCTCGTAAATTATGCTACTTTCGCTACATAGTTAATCCGGTACTGTGTAGAATGGGTCAGATAAAAACAAATCCCTCCAAAATCCTATTATTTATCCTTAACACACTGCAATCTTCTTTCTCTTCTCCTATGCAATCAATAACATCACATATTTCTCAGTAGCAAAGCAAGTATCCCATTATGCTAAACAATATGTAGAATGTGATGTCATGGAATAAGAAAACTACAGGGAACATCTTGTCGTGGTCTTCAACATAATGAAACGGCCCAAAGGTATAAAACCAGAACATCTGTTTACATTGGATCACAATGAATAATGGTTGACAAAGACAAGTTATTCTAGTCACGAAGTAGACTTGACATGCAATGGAATCTCTTCTGTCAACAAACTCTAATGCAATGACTCACTTTATCAAAAATAAGAATTGGTTTATGGTTTCTCAGAAGATATGAAAGAATTCTTCAGAAATGGTTGTGGAGTATGAAAGCCGAAAATGGCTTCAGGTCCAAGAACACCAATAGACTTGAAAAAAACTGAAGTGAATAGAATTTTAGCAATGAGTCAGTAAGATTAGGTTCTTAAAAACTTCAAGTATATGAATTCAAGAGGAGCACTCAATAAATTCTTTATCATCAGAAAAGATCCTTTGCTTGAATGTTTAAACCATAAAATCTTACAGTAAAATGAAAAAAAAAATATAAGGGACTATCAACCAAGACTGTCAACATCAACATAGTCATATATGCTTCTTTGTTTCTTTTGAGTGGGTCCGTCTGGCTGGCTACCCAGATATCTATGTATATGTTGTGTGTACAGAGTCCACCAATGGAGCTAGATGGCTGAAAATTTCATCACTTTATCCTAATTATATCCAGAAAAAAAAAGGTTGTACTGTGTTTCAAAAAATCCCCTCCTCGAATGGGTTCTGGGGGGGGGGGATCAATTTACAATGAAAGTTTATACTAAATTAGTTCTTTAGCTAGGGAATATTCATGCTTTCTCTATAAAAATTCAGACTATTAGTAATCACTGACCAACAAAGGATGAAAGAAGTCACTTATTCATTGATCATACTTTTCCCAATTCTTTTAATTGATCATTCCTAACACACCATGTTGCTTAAAGAAGTGGGTTATATGACAGTTTCTATTTGGTGACTATATAAGGCTGTGTTATGGATTTTTTTTTTCTGAAATGTCAATGAATCAGGCCTAATAAAATGTTCGGGCATTGTTAGTCTTAAGTCTTGTAATGATGACAAAACAAGACCAAAAATTATCAAAAGATTTCAGATCAGTCTGTTGCTATTAATGTTATCTTCGCTCAACAACTTTGAGATTAACAATAAAAATTAAATGAGATTTTTTTTGTTTCAATCAATCGTTCAGCTGAAAATTCTTTTTCATCTGATTTGAATTCAAATATCAACCAATAATGTCGAACCATAGTAATTCTGGAACAGGAACATATCACACATACAAATATGTACGCATACATGTGTAGATATATATATATATATGTATATATATATGAATATATGATGAAATGATTGATTCACTGCACAAACAGGTATATGTTTCTGTCCTGTTTTGGTTTCTTCAGACAAATGATTTGATTTATTTGGATCTCTATTTAGAATGTTATTGTCTATTGTGTATATATGTATATATATATATATATATATATATATATATATATATATATATATATATATATAATGGAGCAAGGATTCATTACACAAACACATTAATGTTTCTACCCTGTTTGGGCTCCTCAAGAAGCCTAAATAGGGCAGAGACATGAACGTGTTTGTGTAGCAAATCTTTGCTCCATTATATTTTAAGCTCTACACTAAATTAACTTAATGTTGAATGTATTTATGAAATATATCCATCATACATTGGATATTGTACTACGTTATATCATATCATATTGCATTCGGAATGTATATTGTGGTACACACACACACACACACATATATGTATACATATATATATATATATATATATATATATATATATGTATGTGTGCATGTGGTTGGTGTTTATGTGTGTGCATAGACATTAGTCCTGTTCATCAGTTACATTTTTAGTTATATATATTTCATCACATACACACACATATATTTCTATAGAATGTAAGTAATTCTCAACGATGTACCTGTAGATAATGAATGATAAATCAACTAACAAGAAAATGATATTTATTTCATGATGCATCACTCATATGTATTACTTTAAGGGGAAGATGTTCAGAAGTGTTGCATGCTGCTTGTATCTGAAGATGATGTGAAAAGAAAGCATTGAAATGATGGCAAATATGTACATTCTTGATAGATAATAACTATAATTATGTTTTCTTCAGAACTTTCATTTCTTATCTTCTACAATTGATTATTGTACAGACTCTATCATGTATGCATGTGTATGTGAGTGTGCACATATGTATATATGTGCATGCATGCATGCGTGAGTGTGTGTTTAATGGCAATGCAAAACTGATACCAATGCTTTTGAAGAAAATAGACTTCCACATAGATGGAAAACAGGTTTGCTTAGTCACTCGACAGAAAGCATTATGTGACCAATGTCTTTTGGTTGCAAGTCATGTTGAGGGTGATCAATCAAAAAATTGGGGAAAAAGTGTGATCACTGAATAAGTTACTTTTTTTGCCTTTTGTTTGGGGAGAGATTGCTAAAAAAAATCTGAATTTAAAAAGAAACTCCAAAACATGACCACTGCTGGATACAAACTAATGGATATTCTTTGAATGATATTTCATTGTAAATTTATCCCCCTCTCCTAAAAGCCTACTCTTGTGGGGAACTTTTTAAAACAAAAAATTTTTTTTCTTGTAGACATGATAAAGAATAAATGTTTAACTTTTCTGCTCTCTAGCACCATAGGTGACAACCTATACTTGTGACATATACATATATAACCAGCCAAACAGAAGAAAACCAGTTGACAGTTTTAGTCAATTATTTTTCAATATTTACGTACTTATACGGTGATACAAATTATAAAAAAAAAAATGATTAATCCAAATAAGCCAGCTTACAAATAAATCAGAATGAATTATTCACCTCTGCTCAAAAGCAGAGCTGCAGTGATGGGAATGCTCACCGTTCATTGGTCAAAAATGGCTCAGCCAATCAGAACTCCCAAATGCTGTCATATTACAGGCGCAAACTTTAAATCAACACACTTTTTCCTCAGAAGTGGATCTGTTGAGTCATTTCTGATCTTAGTCCCTTGGTCTGGTCCTTCGATAAGTGGTAGTTCAAGGGCCGAGAGCCTACACCCTAAAAAATGTAAGTACATTACTCAAGGTTAGTTTGCATTCACTACAACAAACATAGATTTTATCTTATACTCACTATCAGCTAACTTTTGCTGCTAGAAACAACTCGAAGCCATAAAGAACTTTCACACACTCCAAGACATTACAAAACTATCATATTTCACCTTACAATGATATGATATTTCATTTTATGCGAATACTTAACTTTTTGTATTACACACAAAGATATTGCTAAAACATGTATTTTTCTTCTTTTAGGTTGAATAAAATGTTTTCTTAAGAGCCGTGTTATTTTATCATTATAATCTCTCACAATACTATGGAGTCTACTTCAGAAAATTATGCATTTTACCAATCTTATGCGGTGGTGCCCGTTACCTTTTCCCTTAACATAAATAAGTAAACCATATGAACCTACCAAATATACAAGACAATAGAAATATATATATGTGTGTATAATAGGTAATTTAAATACATGTTTGTATACGCATGATGATATAGGTGTGTATAAGTGTGAATGTGTGTGTGTACAAGGCGCAGTGCAAGAAAGATGATAAGTTTACCCGCAGATCTTGTTTAGCAATTTGGAGAATTTCCATAAAGTTCTTTGACCAAAACACTCCTTAAAGAAACGCCACAACTCGATTCATGAAAAGCAATTCATACTTCATTCTATTTGAGTCTTTTTTCTTCTTCTTCTTCTTTTTAGTCGATGGTTGATGGGCATTTCCACATCAGAAAAGCTTTAGTGCCAAATTGTCTGTGAATGGCTGAGAAATTGGATGTTTTTTTATGCCAAATTATTGGCCGTTCCTGTTACATGCCACTTTGAATGGAATACAAACAATCGAACGTTATGGGTGAATCCCTTATCAATTTTATTATGATAAAATATTAATGCTAATTTGTGTTTTTTACAAGTTCTCATAGTTCATGATTTGTATTGTATGATATAATTTATGGCTCAGAAGTGTTGAGTGGTCAAAAGAAAAGTTTACTAAAGGCTTACAGATGTAAATGTTTGCCAAAAAATATTTGTTGCTCATTAAATATGTATTCTGATATAAGATATACATGGTCTTATGTATGTCTCCTTATATATTTTCATGTACACTCATACATACATATGTATACAAATATATGTTTTGGCCTTGGCATTACCAGTGGCTATTTAGCTCAATGGTAAGAACATTGCAATGTTGAAGTGATTACCCTATCACTGACAGGTTTGATTCCTGCAGCAGCCCCATTTTCTGTTGTTGTTTATTCTATTTATGTTGTCTAGGGTGAGTAATACATTAACTGTGTAATGATGGGCGATTATATAAAAAAAATTGGTATGTAATATTATGCAATTTATAATGATTCTGTCCGATCACATGCATCCATTTTTTAATACATAATTCTCCTTTGGAAAGAAGTGAATAGACCAAGAATAAATGAGATGAGAATATGGTATGAAAACATTTATGTGCACACACATATATATATACATATATGTATATATGTACATGTAAGTGCACTGCTCTTCCACCATGGATGGAGCACTCTGGTGGATGGGGAAATATATATGCGTAAATGAATATATCGCTTAAATTCAACTTCACTGACTGTCCAGTTCTGTGGAGTAGAGGGAAGATACCAGCTTCTGGGTTTGAAGCTAAGGTTTCGATCCTGCCTTGTGTTACTGGATGGGATAATGAATAGTCTATAGCCACACAGAAGAGTTGTAATACAATGAAACAGCAGTCTGTGGATGACACAATAATATTTATATATATATATATATATATATATGTACAAAAGTACAAATCAGTAATTCAATATTTAATGTGTGGTGGGTTTATTTCATGAACTGCTTGATACATTCAACAATTAATTAAGTTAAAGTAGAGCTTTGAATATGATGAAATCATGGATTTCCTACGCAAACACATTTATGCTTCTGCCCTCGTTGGGATACTTGAGGTGAATGATTCAAATTATTTGGGTCCCTATTTAGGATGTTATTGCGAAGGTGTCTATTTTTCTGTGTGGAAAACCTTTTTCTCATTCTATTTATATTTCTTTTCCTGTTTTATTTTCCACGTTTAGTTGTTGATCTCTGTATTTTATCTTCCATAGCGGAAGCGGATTCCTGGGTAGTTGTTATGAATTACTTGGGATGTTTCAGACCCTTTTTTTCATCAGTGTGTTGTTAATCCATCAGCTCTTTGTGATATGTTTCCTTTTAAGGAGTACCTCCTCCTACTTTTATTTGCCCCCAGTTGTAGGGTTCACTTTTACATGACCTTAGTTGTTCAGGTTTAATTCCCTTAACATTGTTGATGGGTTTGCATCTATATATCTAAGATAATTATGAGAAGGTGATTAGGTTATTCTTAAAGTGGCTTGGGATATATATATATATATATATATATATATATATATATATATATATACATATATATAGATATAGATATATATATGAATGAATATTAGCATGGATTATGGTTAATCCGATAATATAAGAAATGAATGACAATATTAAGAGTTTTGTTTTAAATTATTGAAATGTCATTCCTAACGTTTTGTCCATTTGCTGGACTTCTTCAAAAGGTAAATGATGCCAGGAAATAAATGGACAACTCTTTATAGGTGGAAATTTTAATTGTTGGTAGACTGCACATTACTTTTTAGAATGTTTGTGTGCTTCTTTGACTTGTATAGGTCTTAATATGTGAGAGTGCGGAATTGTTTGAATATTACTAAATTTTATGTACCAGGTTCACATAAATTTGAAACTTGTATTTACATGAATGAAAGGAAAACATGCCATTAGTATGATTTGAGGGGATCTCTTATTTATGGGCATATATGCATATGCATAAAAAGATAGGTAGATATGAACAAACCAAGATGTAAAAATAGATAATTATATACGTATGATCTACACATTATATTCAAGTATCCATGTTGATGTATATACTTACGCGTATACATCCATGGCTGAGCCCTCTCATATCATCTTCACACGCATAGATAAGAAATCCTATCCTCAGCTTACCATAGATAAAGCAACCCCTAAAAACAGTAAATGTATATTAAACCTTTTTTTGTGGAATTTATACATATATATATATATATATATAGATATATATATATATATGTGTGTGTGTGTATATATAAAAGGATAGATCAAAGTAAACATATATATAAAGATGGAATAACTTCGAAAACAAAAGAGATAAGATGCCATCTGCCTGAAGATCATGGATTGTGAAACTGACTGTTATAAAGAAAAATCAGTATCATTAATCGAAAAAAACCCTAGAAACTAAAAACTAAATGATATATATATATATATATATATATAAATATTAAGTTGCATCAATATAACTTATATATGTATAAAGCGGCTACCTATTGGTGGTGAATACGATTTCTACAGCAGCCCCATTCTCTTTAATTGTTCCTTTCATTTATGTTGTTTAAATTGAGTGATATATTGACCATGTAATGATGGGAGATCATTTCAAATAAGTTTCTTTGTACAACATAACGCAATTTACTATTCATTCTGTTGGACCAAGTATATCCATTTCTTAATACATAAAGAGACGTATAGATCGAGGATATATATGAGATGAGAATTTGGGTTGAAAGCAGTTATTTGGGCCTTTGCATTACCAGCTGCTGTTCAGGTAGATGGTAAGAGCATCAGCTACATTGAAGCAAATACCCGATCAGTGAAAGGTTTGGTTCCTGCAGCAGCCCTATTTTCTCAAATTCGTTATTTAGTTCATGTTGTCTAGATTGAGTGTTATATTAACTGTGTAATGATAGGAGATCATTTCAGATAAGTTTCTATTCATGATATAATACAATTTACAAAGCATATATATATATATTGTTGAACATTAAATAGCTAATTTATTTATAGCATGATTTTGAAAATTCATAGAAAAAAATTATTTA
The DNA here is from genome assembly GCA_963457665.1 of Thysanoteuthis rhombus. NCBI lineage: Eukaryota > Metazoa > Mollusca > Cephalopoda > Oegopsida > Thysanoteuthidae > Thysanoteuthis > Thysanoteuthis major. Next base: position 19,812,570 of record OY735212.1, on the reverse strand, counting down.
TTCAATGAAAATATTCCTCTTTGAACTTGACAGCAAATTGTCTATTTCTTTTGTCATTCAAAAAAGTGAGAGATTCCTTCAAGGATTCTTTAATTCAGTCCTTATTAGGAAAGTTCTTGTCGGAAAAGAAATGATTAACATACTTGAAAAAATGGTATACAAGAAATTCTCCATCTACGAATCATTCAACTTTAGTAAATGTCAGTAAAGAAGGTTACAGTAAGAGATTCAGACCCAAAGGGCTTAGCACCTTGAAGGGACCCCCGCCAGCATTTAGAGAGCTTTGATATTGTATAGTATTAGCAGAAATGCCTTAGATGAATCACTGAACATAAAGCTTTTGAAATATAAAAAAAAAACGTCCCCTCCCTCAACTATGCCCCTGTCAGTATATTTATTTATGAAAAAATGTCAACTAAAACTAATTACATTACTGGCTGGCTACCTATATATACATGTTTCACATGTGCTGGCTTTACCAACAGAGCTAGAGTGCTGAAATTTAGACATTTACTCATTATGTCTAGAGAGAAAAATTTAGAAAAAAAAATTTCCCCCAAAAATAGGTTTTTACTAAGGGCTCAATTTACAATGTAAACTGATACTAAATGTAAGTTTATACATCATTCACACTTTTTTGTTGAAAATACAGACTTTTTAGTGATCACCAAGCAACAAAATGCGAGAGTAGTTACTAAATCATCAATCAGCACTTTTTCTGAATTTTTAATTGATCAAATCCGCAACACGGCATGCTACTAAAAGACGTTGGTCTCATAATGTTTTTCTATTGAGTGATTAACCAGACCTGTATACGTGGATATTTTGTGCCCTGCTTGACATTTAAGACTCTAATATAATACAAGGATTTCTAAGATTTTAAACCAGCCATTTTATTTTCACCAGACATTCAGTTTATTCTGAACAAATGATACTATTTTTGGTGGAAAGGTTCCTGTACTGATATTTACAATTACATTTCAAGAACATAGAAGTTATCTACATCTGTAAGGAAGCCATACAAAATAAGAACTCTCTATAATGAGCTTTAAGCAAAGAACAATGATATCACAAACATTTACAGCTAAGAAAACTGCAAATCCACACATATGATAATTAGAAGTGTATACTTGTCCTCTGTCACACTTACATCATAATATGTCTCCCAAGTCTCATACTGAATGTGTGAGAGACACACATTCTGATACATTCTCACAGTCGCGTGCATGAAAAGAAAATTCCCACATTTTTTATAAAAAAAGTAATTTCACCACCAGATATACCCTGAAACGCAATTTCAGCCAATCTTCGATACATAATTTTCAAAATCGTCTGGGGGAGTAGACTTCCCTAGAAGCCCCAATTTTCCTCCCTGATATTGGGAATTTTTTTGAGGAGGTTGGAGGTTGGTTTATTCACTTCATTCTCACTCATTCTTAACATTGAAACTTGGCAGGTATGTTAATTTCTAATTGAACAAGAAAATACTGTGCAACATAATGTTTTTGATATTTTATAAGTACAACACAGCAGCAAAATTAATTATGCCGTCAGGGAATAATGGTAAGGGTGAACTAGTTGTTAGATAATTTAAGATAATAACATGCATGAAATTAAGTAGGATCATGCCATCAAGAAATAATTAGGAAATCATTTGAAACAGAATATAGAATACTTTCTTCAGTGTATTCTAACAAGTAAAAATAATATCTATGATATCATCAATATTAAGGAAGTTTAGAATTGCTTAATGGTTACAGCACAAAAAAACGGAATCAGCAAAGCAAGTTCGAGTTTCATCCAATGTTGTTTATGTCCACTTTGCACTAATGCTCTTGGGAAAAGCATGAATCCAGTCCTCTCTCCAGCTATGGGTAAATGGTAGAGGAGTTGGAGTCAGTCCTATAAGGCACTCTATTTGAAAGAAAGTTACCCTAACAAAAAAAAAAAGACAAGAGAAAGTGACCCTGACGGAAAAAAAAAATAACAAAACTGCTTGGCAGTACTATAGCTGGTCCCAAGCAAAGTAAGGAGGAAGGTTGGATGAAAATCCTACAAGATAAAACCTACTTGCCACTGAAATTGTAACAGAGTGATTGTGGCCCTATGCTCCACATATCAAATATCTCTCAATTAGAGAAAAATTATTGGAACAGCCCCCAAATTTAATTGATTCTTTCTTACCCTACTGCCTATCTGTTTATATTATGAATGAATAAATGTACCGCTTCCAACAATAAGACTAGAAATAGGTCTTTTTAGTGATTTAATAGAAACTATCATAGAACTAAGTTCTTTTGGCAGCATGCTATATTGGGGGTGATCAATTAAAAAATGGAAAAAAGGGGGGATCAATGAATAAGTTGCTTCTCTTGCTTTTTGTTGGGCAATGACCACTAAAAAATATGAACTTTCAAGTAACAAACATAAACCTTGCTGGACACAAACTAATGGACAACTGTAGAATAAACTTGCATCGTAAATTGCCCCCCCCCCCCCCTTAAAAACCTACTCTGGGGGGAATTTTCAAAAAAATGATAATTTTTCCTAAACATAATAAAGAGTAAATGTTTAAATTTTTAGCACTTCAACTCCATTGATACAGCCTATTTTAAACGATACTTAGATATATATAAGATAGATAGCCAGCCAGACCTACTTAAAAACTTAAATAACCTAGTTTTGGTTCATGGTTTTTAATACAATGTTCTAAACTAGATTCTACTTTTGTTAACACACTAACCTTACCATGTTCAGCATTGAATCTTCTTAAATACAACTGTATTGACATTTATAATATTGATATGTAATATAATCTGATGACAGAGAAATGAAACCATCTCATTCCATCTTCGTTACGTTGCAAGTTCTTCATGCTAGGCAGATGCAAATGTATCTTCTGTATGCATATGCATTGACATTTATAGTATTGATTTAATTCAATATGACAATATAAAAAAGAAATAAACTCTTTGTAGCAGCAATATCATTTCTGGCAGTTATGAAAAAATTGTTTTTCATTGGTTAAAAAATATCACATGATCATAGGATGCAATATAGGCTGCATGTTTTGTTGCTAGCTCTCTGTCTAGTCATGAGCATTACATAGCTTTCTACAGGCTATAAGAATGTGAAGCTTCTTGTCTATAGATAGTTATCACCAATAGTATATATATACTGGAAACCGTCCACCAGATATGTCACCAAAACTGTCAGTATAGTATTCTACAATTTTGAAATTTGGCTGGCTATCTATGAATGTATCATAAGTTTGAGTTTCACCAATGTTGCTGAAGAGCTGAAAATTTGAATATTTACTCATTATGTCCAGAAAAAAACTATTCAATGTTTTTTTTACTTCCACCCTCCACCATGAGTTTTACAATATATTTTATGCTAAATTTGTCCCTTAGATTCTGTCTGGCTGCATTAAAAAAATTCAGACTTATTAATGATCCGACAAAAGACAAGGGAAGTAACATACTTATTGATCACTCCTTATTCCAATTTTTTAAATTAATCACCCCCAACATGGTATGTCTTGAAAAGATGTTGGTCACAAGATGGTTTCTATTTGGTTACTAACCATACCTTTATGTATATATTTTTTTCTATGGTATAAAAGTACATGCAGATATTATGTCAGGCTACCAGGAATTTGCTGTTCGTAGAAATTTGAAAAACATGTCTGTTTTCTTTGATTGATGCTATCCCCAATTAGTGATACAGTAGCCCTTCTGTCAGCTTGTACTTTGCGGGGGAAACCCTTGTTCACTTCTTGCATCGATATGTTTTGGCCACCCAAAGCATTATTGGTGATTAGTGACTTCCACTTTCTCAGACCACTGCTAAGAGGTTCTCACCATAACTAGATAGGAGCATCTCTCAAACTGTGCAATTTTGAAAATGCCCTGACCTAGTATCTTGGTCATAACAATTTGGCCATGGTGAAAGTCACTTAAATCTTTCTTCTTAACCATGACCGTGACTTTCAACTCATTAAAATGAATTACCAACAGACCACCTTACCTGCTTATACACTTCTGAACCTGAAATGCGCATTTGTCATGAGACGGTTGCTGTCACTAATCCCAAATGTTATTGGTCATACTACTTTGGCTCACCAGTAAATAACATTATATTTATGATCTAGTATTAGAAACTGTCAACCAAAACTGTCAACATAGGATTCTTGATTTTTTTAAAGTGGCTATAACTGGCTGGTTATTTATTTATTGATTGCACATACAAGCTGCACTTTATCATGATGAGATGAATATGTCTTTTGAAAAAAAAAAAAAAATCCACTCCCATCCCCAAAGTTTTTAGGGGTAGGGATCAATTTACAATGTAAGTTTAGGTTATATTGGTTCCTTAGTTTGTGTCCCTTATTCTGTCATCTGGAAAATTTGGAATTTGCTGTGATCCCCAACAAAAGGAAAGAGATGCAACTTATTAATTGATCACCCCCAAGGTAGGCTCGTGATAATCATCCAATTTGAGATGATGATACTGTAATACAAGAAGCCTGTGAAATCTACTGTTAAACAATCAACAATTATTCATCATTTTAAATGAATAATATGTTTAAGATTAATATAATTCAGAATAACAACACTGGAATGTAGTCTGGTCACACAATTGTTAGACTAATAGGCATGTGTTTTTTTCTCTTTGTATTTTGAAAACTTTTAAAATTCAAATTTTTTTCACAACTGAATAAAAATTGCTCTAAGACATAAATTAAGGAATTCACTGATTAGATAAAAATCAATAGTTTATATTCTTATTTATCCATTATATATATATATATATATATATATATATATATATATATATATATATATATGTATTATATTACATTATATCTATTCTTATTTATTACTTTCCAGTTCATTATCATCTTCCGCTGTGCAACTTATTCAACAGAACCAATCAATACATTCTGGAATAGACTTCTCAATCAATCATTTCACAATAAAATTTGAATTGCTTATGGCACCCCATCAATATTCAATGATAGTAAATACTTCTTAAGAGGAAATGAACTTGTGGGTGTTTCTCAGCAGGGGAGCATTGGACTGCCGACCTGGAGAGCTTGGGTTGTATTCCCGCTTCCAGCCGGCTGGAAACATGAACAGAGTGTTCAGAAATGAAAAAGAAAAACTTATGATTTCAATGGTGCTTCTCAGCAGGAGAGTATTGGACTATCGACCGAGAGAGCTTGATCTGTAACCCAACCTGCCTCCCCCAGTTCTCACAGTCAGTCTAGTATCAAAAACAAAAACAAAAACAGGTCTGGTTAATCACAATAGAAACTTTCATGGGACTAATGTCTTTTGGCAGCAAGCCATGTTATAAATCAGAAAATTGAAAAAAGTTACTTCTCTCACCTTTTGTTGGACTGAGATCACTGAAAAAGTCTGAGATTTAAAAAAAAAACAAGTGTGTATCCTGCTGGACACAAAGAAAGGGATCAATTTAGCATGAACTTACATTGCAAATTGAACCCCTACACTAAAAAAAACTATTTGGTGTGGTTCAAAAAACAAAAAAATTTTTTTTCTAATTATAATAAGGACTTGATGTTTAAATTTTCAGCCCTGTAGGTCCATTGGTGTGACCTGTATACAAGATGCATACGTAGATAGCTAGCCAGCCAGACCAACTTGAAAACTGAAGAAAACTAGGCTGATAGTTTTGGTGCCAATAGTGGTTGATGGTTTCTTCCAAACCAACGCTTGTAATAATGTTTATAGCTATTCATCTTGAAAATAAATGTCTGATTTACATTTGGACAGTGTTTTTCCTAAGAGCATTTAGCTGAGTATATTTAAAATCTATAATATCTTGGAGGTTTAATATTCCCATTTTAAATGGATACACCAGGTGAGAAACCAATTCCTTTTGGGGAGTATCTTCAGTGAGGGAAATGGGGGACGATGTGGGACACAGCATATACCTACTTCTCAATTTCCAGATGTTTTGTTTAATGTCTACAAATGGAAACATTCATCATTTGCTATCCTTTGTCAAATTACCCACAGGGGCTTAAAGAACCCCATTTGCATAGATTCACCATTCATCTCTATAATCCCCAAACATAGATCCTTGATACAATCTTACTGTATACTCAGTACCACTGGTTACATTATAGCAATTGATTCAGATTATTGGCCGGTAATGACTACTACTACTGTAACTACTAATAAGTGATTGGAGCCCTGGGACCATTCGCAAATAACCTAGCAGAGAGTTGGAGGAACTAGTAATTGAGGGAGAACTTACACTAACCAAACAACTGCCCTGATGGAATCAGCTAGAATAACTGGAGAGTCTTGGAGCATTGAGAAGACATGAAGAATTATTTAACCTCCTTTTTTCCATTTACAATCTCTAGGGACAAAACTTTATTTGGTGACAATAAATATATAGATCAATGAGGGGAAGCCCTCTTATGTTAAAAGGTCGTATTTAGGCAACCTCTTATCCAATGATACTGCATACAGGTGCCCCCCCCCTTCTGCTATTCTTGGGATCCAAGAAAGATAATTTTTGAGCTAGATTAATAGTTTTGGATCCATAATCCATCCATCCATGATCCATCATGAACCATGCAATAATAAACTGCATTATAACAGGAGAGGCCGGCGTTAAGAAATCAAATTATCCAATGAATTATTACATTTGCCAACGTATGAGCTTAAATCTAAATCAAATTTTTACTGGTCAATTTAAAAATTTAGATGATAGAATTCATAGATTATCTAAATTGTTGATATGCAAAGCCAAAAATATGTCTAAATTGATGAAAAAAAATAACAAGTCTGGCTGGTCACTCAACAGAAACTATCTCATGACCAACGTCTCTTTGGCAAATGTCATGTTTGGGGTGATCAACAAAAGAATTTCCAAAAAGGGTTATCAATGAATTAGTAAGAAGAAAAAAATCCTTTTTTCCTTCCAGATTCACAGAACTCTTTGAAAACAAAACCTACCCCAGTGAAACATGTAAAGCATAGAACCATCTCAAGTGCAATTTTCCGGAACAAAAAATTACTTCAACCACTTAAGGCAATGTTTCATTACTATAAGATTGTTCTGAAAGTAATTTGAATAAGTATTGAAATATTAGCAAAATCTGCTCCAGTTTCTTGTTTCCTCCATGAATGACACACACACACACCTATATCATGAGAGCCATGGCTGTCACACTCATAGTATTGGTAGCAGCCGTCAACCGAGTCTGTTGCTGCCAGGCATTACAAGTCATCATCATTTATTCATTGATTATAGAGAATGATCATTCGAACTAATATCATTAAAATGTTGTTGATTTAGTTTTGAAGATTTTTAACCAAATATTACATCAATTTTTGTTTTGTACGCTCATGATAATCATCAGTGAAGTGACAGGTCATGGACTAGTCTTGGTTATATAAATGTTTTATAATAAATTTGATTCTTCATATTCAGAATTGTTATTTGAGTGTATTTTGCTTCTGCCTTTTTTAAGCCTGAGTGTGTTTTAAGAGAATATTGACAAAGTGTAACATCAAAATCACTACAGTTAAAACAACAATAAAGAAATCTCTGCTTGCATCCTAGTCATTATACAAGTAGAACTACTAGTCCTACCTTTGCATCCACTTCCAGAGACAGGCTGTGGCTGGTTTTAGTGGATTAAATAAGCAACATTTTGGCTACAGATTATAAAGCCAACATTACTGTTAGCTTAAGCATAAAACTACACTGAAAATCATGTTAATGAGTTTTACAAAAACATTTCAACTCTTGAATTCATGGAAAAAAACCCAAAACACGAAGGTCGTCATCAAGGGAAATAACTTATGATTGAAATTATCACCCTTTGATCATAGGGGAAAAATTTGAATAAAATCACCCCTAACACCTTATGCTGCCAAAAGATGTTGGGCAAGTGACAGTTTCTATTGAGTGACTAACCAAACTTGTTCAAAATTATGGTTAGAAAAGAATGACAATTCAACCACTAAATTTAAAATAAGCAACCACAAACTATGAAAGAGCATCTTTTATTGTAATTGCAGATAACAGTGTTAAACCTGAATAAAACATGCAATTATTCCTATGTTGGGGAATCACAACAAATGTACAAAATTCAATATAAACTTGCTATCACAGCAATAATTGAACAACTCTGGCATCAAAATTTGAAGTCATGTGAAAAGAATTCCACTGAAGAATAGATATGGTTAGAATAAGTTCTATTCATGACTGTCTATTTCCACTGGAAAACTTTCAAAATAGAGTAAGAAAAAGCACCTAAAAACATGTAGATTCTGGAGAATCTTGATGTTATGAATAGACCTGTCAGAATAAGGCCCCAAAAGATCAACAATATTTAAAAAAAAAAAAAAAAAAGCAATTTTAGAGGAGCTTAAGGGGAGTACTGATGTCAATTTCCAAGTCTGTGGATAAAACGGTATGGCCAGGAGCACTGGAACAAACAAGCAAGTTAACGAACTAATACGCAAACAAAAAAATTCACAAATAGCACACAAATACACACGCACATATGAAAAAAATGATAGAACCCTTCCTCACTTTTGACGGCTATGGTTGTCTGATTTTGTAAATGATCTACTGAATTAAATCATGTCCTATATTCATAGAATGAAATTTTAGCTGCTTTTCACTCATTCATTAAATTTTGTGGCCATTTTGAATACATAATGAGGTCACATGACTGTGATATTTGTGTGATTTTGCCTCAAATAAAATCGATGTCTTATGACCTTCAAAATGATATATGACTTCCCATCCATCCATTGTCGCCCTTGCTTTGTAACCGTTAGAGAAAAAAAAAACTAAGGTCTGAATGAGTTAATTCAGAGAGTGACAGAATTACAAAATGTGAAAGATTGCCAAAGTGGAGATGATGATATTGATGATGATGGTCATCATCATCATCATCATTCTACGACTACTTTATTTAGATTCTGTTGCTTGGCTGAGGTCCTCCTACTTGTCTGCCAGTTTTTTTCATTTCTGTTCATCATGGTGCCAAAACACTCAGAAACTGCTACATCTACCAAGGACAACAAAATCCATGAAGTCCTCAAAAGAAGAAAAAAATCAACTGAAGAGTCACATGAGGTAGAGCAAGCTGGACTTGTAAGAACAAGAATATTCCACTTGTCTTAAAAAGAAGGGCATACAACCAATACATCCTCCCTATAGTCACCTATGGAGCAGAGACATGGAGTCAAACAAAAAGATTGACTCTAAAGCTGAGAACCATGCAACATGCACATTAGAGAATCATGATCAAACTCACTTAAAGAAATCACAAGACACCATAATTTACTTATGGAAAGTGGGCTGGTCATGTTGCAAGAATGGATCCCTAGAAATTGCATGCAAAATTGTGGCCGATACAAAGTAAGATGGTGTAACAAGCAAGACAAATTCAGAAAGTTTTGGCTCTGCAATAGAGAGGTCTCATGAATCTTGGATAAGGTCTATGTCCAACGGTGGATGCTAAAAGGCTGATGATGATCATGATCATTAGACCTTCTTACTTTTTTGCCAGCCACAATCTTGCCCATGTTATCAAAGGATCTATATTGTGAGTTGCAATGTGCAGTTGTGGTCTGATATCCTTCCAACATGGCCTGCCCATTGTCTTTTAAGTTTACTAATGTTCTTTAGGATATTTCTGATACCTGTTTTTCTCTCCGACATACTATACTGTTTTGTGATCTTCTTGTGGGACGCTTAGCATAATTTCTTCTTGTGCATGTTGTATGGTTCTCAGTTTGAGAGCTGATTTCTTGATTAGGTTACAAGTTTCAGCTGCTTATAATGGACCGTGTTATAACTGGGAAGCTGGTATCAGGAAAATCATATTATCCAGCAAATTATTATCGGATGGGATCTTTGTTTAATTACCTTTCAGTTGATAAGCATTGGTGCTTTTAACAAACAATATGTGTAGATATGGTTGAACTACTTTCCAAATTGGATGCTTTAGTTGACTTTGTTTTTCCTACCTCAGCAACAACAAGAACAAGAACAATCCTCACCTAATTTAAGGAAGTCAATGGACAAACTTCATTTCATCATCATCATCATCATCAGTCTTTTAATGTCTGTCGTTGGACATAGACCTTCTCCAGGATTTGCAACAATTCTCTATCATAGGTATCACAGAGCCAGTATTTCCTGAATTTGTCTAGTTCATCTCTCCATCTTGTGTTCTGTTGGCCTTGGTTTCTGATGTGATCTCTGGGGATCCATGTTAGGAGTTGTGATGTCCATTTTGTCAATTTTTCTCGATAGTGGTCAAACTGTTTTATGACAAAATTGTGAAGATGTACCAAATTTTTGATGCTGTAAGATTCAAGATCATTCAACTTTCAGAACATCAACATTTTGGTACATTTTTGCATAAATTTGTTCTTGTCATTAAACAGTTTGTCTACAAACAAGAAAAATTGACAAAAAAGTTGAATAGACAAAATTTGTCTGTTGTTTTTCGTTAGCATATGTTTAAATGAAAAATTGCTGCCTTGATGCACTCTTTTAGAATTAAATTTATTACAATAAATTTTTTACCATTATATACCTAAATTGAATTTATTATAACATATAAAAGTCGCAGTAATTGTCTCTTGTTGAATAAGTGTTGGAGTTAAGTTTGGTGTGGCAACAGCCAGTTCTGTTTTTTGTGGTGATATCTGAATCGATTACATTAGCAATGGAGAAAATAGGTTGTTAAGGTTAAGTAAGTGATAATGTATTTGGGTTATCAGAAACATGTAATTAGAAGCAAAGAAAGAAGTTGGCAGTCAACTTGCTGTTGTTGACCTCCAGGGAAATAAAAGAAGCAGCCCACTTAGTTGCAGGTGTGGGGAGAGTGAGATCTTTCTCACCATCAAGTTTGTGGTATATCCACCAAGTCTCTGTGTCAATGAAATGACATTTTTAACAGACTATAAAAAAATAGAGCAATGCTTTTTAGATCTACTAATTTGCGATGACTGAAAATGTAAACATTTGCTCCTCATTAAATACTCCTTCTACAGGAGTACCCTCTTGGCTGACATTGTGATACATTTTGATACATTAGAAAGATGCTTTTCGTTTTTTGAAAAATACACACCCAAAATAGGATTTTTTAAGCGGAGGTTCAATTTACAAAGTGAGTTTATGCTAATTGGTGCCGTAGTTTGTGTTTCGCAGCGCTCAAACTTGAGAAATTTCAGACTTTTTAATGATCATTGCCCTACTTCAGTTGACAAGAGTAATATTCATTGATCATTCCGTTTACCATTATATAACTGATCATCCCCAACATGCCATGCTGCCAAAAGACTTTGGTCAAATGACAGTTTCTATTGACTGATTAACCAGACCTGTATATTTTCAAATAACTAGGTATAAATTTCATTTAGGAGCAGGATTCATTTAAGATTAGCATTCCAAGGGAAATTATTAATCACTGCCTTTCATATGCTTCTACCTCATAAATTAAGTGGTGTTGGTGGTAGAATTGAGTTACGTAGAGAGAAAATGTTACCAGAATGGTTTGAACCATAAAATTATGAAAGAAAAAAAAATCCCCACAAAACCCAAGTCCAGTTAGTCACTCAATTGTTAACGTCTCTGGGAAGCATATCGTTTCAAGGTGTTCAACTGGCAAATTGGAAAAATGGGAAATCAATGAACAAGTTACTTCTTTTGCATTTTTGGGCTTTGATCGATAAAATGTCCAAATGTTGAAAAATAAGCATGAATGCATTTGGACACAAACTAAGGGTACAATTTTGCATAAACCTATAATGTGAATTGGACACCCACTAAAAACCTATTTGGGTAGGGATGGATTTTCAAAAAAAAAAATTCTCCTTACTTATTGAGGTCAGGATGTGTGCAAAATTTCAAGCTTCTTCAATGAATGGTCAGGGCTGGATGATCTCTAGATAGATTAATTATCATCATAAGCCTTTTAGATCTTCCCCAGGATCCGCCACATTTTTCTATCATGAGCGTCGCAGAGTCAGTATTTTCTAAATTTGTCTAGTTCATCCCTCCATCTTGTATTTTGTCGGCCTCAGTTTTGCATGTGATCTCTGGATATCCATGTTATGAGTTGTGATGTCCATCGGTTGTCTTTCATTCTTGCAACATGGCCTGCCCATTGCCATTTAAGTCTTATAATAGATTCTATGATGTCTCAGACTCCTGTTTTCTTCCTGATATACTTTGATGTCTTGTAATCTCTCCATGTGAAGTTGAGCATGATTTTCTCATGTGTGCATTGCATGCTTCTCAGTTTGCGAGTCTATCTCTTGGTTAGGTTCCATGTTTCAGTTCCATAGGTGACTATCAGGAGGATGCATCAGATAGATACATACAAATGGCTGAAGACATAAATAACCTAAACCCAGCAACAGTGTTCAAACCGGTCTCTTGTGGGTAGTAGTGATTAATTCTTTATGAAAGAGATTAGTCTGTGACGACATTAATAGAATAAAGAACATTTACAAAGGTCATATTCCTGCATTCATTTTATAAACAAAAGAAATTATTTATTCTTAAACATTCTTAAGAAAATTCTTTCTTGTTTGTAACTAAAACTAAGTGAAAGCATGCTGCATATATAGTATACATACCATATAATCATCTTTATGAGAAAATGTATTTCTGTGTGTATACATATATATACACATACACAAATGCACACATACCTGTTTATATACATATGTATGTATATGTACTGTTTCTAATTTGTTTACAAGTTGTTTTATATTAGGAATTAAACAGTTTATTTATGCAATTTTTTAATTACACTGAATTTTCCTGTTACTGGTCTGTTCTGCACAACAAACACACACACACACACATTTACTTACATCACTATATGATTATGTATATATATATATATATATATATATATATATATATATATATATATATTAGTTGTCCTTTTTGTGGTGAATACATCTTACTTTAAAACCTTTCTCTAGGTCCATTGAGTATGCATACCAAATTTGGTTGTGCGAATTAGATTTTCAGTATCATATTGAAATAGATGGAAATCAAATCATTATTAATAAGGTGAGAGTGAATGCATACCTTACAAATCTTTTTTTGTGAAATTGGAAACCACATCTGAATTTTACACACATATACAGCCTAATCGGAGCCTGTCGGAACCATCTTAGGCACTGGGTAAAGTCAAAAGTTCAATGAAGAAGTGGTTGGATTGAAGATCAACCATTGTAAAATTATATATATATTATATCCAAACAAGAAAACATTAAGTACTGTGATATTTAACTCAATATAAAACATAAAACCCACTGAAAACACTACATAAATTACATTAATAGATATAGGAAATTATTGACTGAAATGATGTAAACTTTTCGAAAAATGTTTTTTATATGTACTTGGTGTTTAAAGCTATGAAGTTTCTCAGACTATATATATATATATATATATATATATATATATATATATATTCCTTCTCTGTTATGATAGCAAAAGTCTTATCAATCTCTGGATTTCGCAGTATCACAAAGTGAATCAACTGATCCATAGATGTAATTAAGTTTTTCATAATCCTTTGATCTCTATCATCTAACATCTTCATCGTGATAGGAAGAAATGGTTCTCTTGACTTCGGAAAGAGCATCAAGAAACAAATGTTTTGCATATATGTATATTAGAAACTGTAAACCAAAAATGTCAAAATAAGTTTCTTCAGTTTTTAAGTGATTTCCCATGAATGGCAATCAATCTATGTGGAGCTAGAGGGTTGAAACTTCGAATACTCACTTATTATTGCTAGGAAAAAAGTCAAAAAAAATTTTTTTTTGAAAATCAATTTTCTAGTAAAGGTTTCAATTTACAATGTAAGTTCATGCACGATTGGTGCCTCAGTTAGAGTCTGGCAGCATTTACACTTATTTTTTTCTTTTGAATTTGAACTTTTCAGTGACCACTGCCCAACAAATGTAAGAGAGGTAAATTATTCATTGATCATCCCTTTTTCCTCAATCTTCAAATTGATCATCCCCAACATGGCAAGCTGCCAAAAGACATTGGTCTCATGACAGTTCCTATTGAGTGACTAACCAGACTTGCTCACTGACATTTGTCAATGCAGACAAATCGATATCATAGATGACTAATCATTAAAAAATTCAAGCTGATATTTCAATGTTTTCTCCTTCGTAACAGCTGCCAACTACAGGCCTTTTTAAATAGAATCTTGATTATAACAGGTCCAATGTCTTCCAGAGTCTGGCTAGCTTTCTGTATACAAGTTGCATGTACAGACTGCATCACTAGAACTAAAGGGACGAAAATTTAAACATTATTCCTTATATTGTCTAGAAAAAAACATTTTTTTTTTTTTTTGCAATACCCGCCCCCCTCCTCAAAATAGGTTTTCAGTGGGGGTTAAATTTACAGCGTTAGTTTCTGCTCCATGGGTCCTTTAGCTTGCGTTTAATTCCAACATTTTTCGTGGTCATAGCCTGACAAAACGCGGAAGAAGTGATCTATTCATTGATTTTTCAATCGATTCATCCAGCGAGGCGCACTGCAAGAAGATATTGGTCACTTGACTGTTTCTATTGATAGATTAACCAGACTTATTGCTTATTTTTGTAACATATTTATTGGTCAGATACTCTGTACTTTCTAAAGTATAGAGCATGAATTCAGAATGAAGAGGTAGCAACTGACGAAACTTGAACTTGCATCCCATATCATAAAGAGCTTGTCTTCCATAGGTGATGCCTTAACCAATTTGGACACAGGAGCCTATGGCTGGACAGGACACAAATATACTGCTATATTACCATATCCTCACTTCAAATAGAGTATGTGACACAAAAAGATGTGATTGACAATAAGATACAGGGAATGTAGTCTAAAATTAATGAAGAAAATACTTTCATCTAAGAATTCTAATGAGTTCATTATAATTAATGATAATTCATTGGATGATGTAATTAATCAATTATTAGAGTTGGTTGCAGCATCAGCAGCAAATAATTTTCTTCTCTAAGAGATAAGCCATTTAGCACATATTAATGCTATAAAATCTCCCAACCCAGACAGATTACAGATTTCCTGATGCTGGTATGGATCTGAATATCAGTAGTTATATCCCTCTATGCATCATGACGTTAGGTCTCTGGTCTTCCATTGCAGCAAAACACATTATGAAGTGATCGGCATCATTAATGAGCAGATTTTGGTTGTTTCTTGTGTATTTTGCATTCTGATGTTTTTCCCTCGGGCAAACTGTCCTGCATTAAATGAAAAATCTCTGTTATCCAATTGCAAAAGGCTTTTCCATTGAATTTTCCACAGAAATTATAGCTCATGGCAAAATGAGTTTTTTTTTCTTTCCTTAAAACCTACTCTACGTTCTTCATTTATTTTTGTATATTTTTTTCTTCAGTAAGAAACCATTAACTGGCTCGTGCAGATCGTATCACAGCTGAATATTGAGAACTTAATTTTTTTTATTTTGTATTCATGCTTGTGATATTCTGTATAGTTCTCACAACCATTGAGAGGCTGAGTATTATTCAGACAATTAGAATTTGACAAAAGACATTCACGGATAAATACTAAAAGTACATGAGTGAAGGTACTTTAGGGGTCCAAAATATCGACTCAAAAATCTTTGCCTTTGCAAGCACATTATCACAAACGAAAATGTGTCAGGCTTGTATCTTTTGCATTGTTACAACTGCAGTGATTCTAAAATCTTGACACATTTTTTAAGAATTTTATTTCATTTTTTTTTTACCCATGTAGTGATGTAGCTAGATGTAGTAAGAGATTTGGGGGCCTTAGGGGCTCGGCGCTCTGAGAGGCCCTTCAACATTTACTGAGATCTGATGAAAAAAAGGAAAATTTACAACAAATAGACGTGTGTTTTCATTTTATTGATAGAAAACAATCCAAAAGACTGAACAATCATCTACTGGCAAATTTAAAAAAAGAGAAAAAAACACATTTCTTCCGAGACATAATAAGAGTAAATGTTTTCATCCAGAATGCTTCTTCTGTCGTTCAGACATGGTCTACCAGGGAAGCAATCAGAAAGGTATTTAGTGTGCAGACGTAATCAGACACTCTCTCACGGGCTTACTCGGCAGGCAATGGAGCATCTTGGAGTGAGCTTGTGTGCTGCGGCCATTGCTTTCACTATGACTGAGCTAGTCATTCTTCACGTCACTTGCTCATTTTTTTTGCAAAACATTAGTTTATCAGTATCCCCCTCCATACAGTCCAGATTTATCTCCCTACAACTTCTGGCTCTTAGCCATTGAAAGAAAAGAAATTTGCAGACGGTCTTGAATAGTGAAAAAGACAGTGGGATTAGTGCATGAGGTCCCAAGGGAAGTTCTTTGAAGGGTAGCAAGATGTCACTGCCCTAGGTAGGCTATTTTTTGGTTAATATTGAATGGCTGCATACTTCCCGTTCAGACCTAATATATAACCTTTTATATTCTTAAATTTTTTCATAAAATTCTTACAGTATCTTTTTTTTAAGGAAAGGAAAAAAACAATCTTTTCTCTTCTGCAAAATCCATATTTGTCTTAGAACTTTTTATTTTATGTTTTTTTTCTCTTTTTTTCTCTTTTTTTCTCTTAGATTCTGCCAAGAAATTGCCAATCTTGCTTTCAAAAACTTTTTTATTCCTTCCTCTCATTGCCATTATGGCGGACTATTTTAAGCTTACAAATCCTGACATTTCACAAAGACTGATTTCTCGTATTCTGCTACTGGCGCCTCTTTCTGTGAGATTTGACATTATGCATTCCCTTAGTACGAAGATTTATGAACATATCAGAATATCAGAAGGGGTGAATTGGAACAGCTTCTGACTTCGTTTCGTTTGTCTTTCAGCTGATGGTATTACACAAACTATTAAGTTTTAAGTTGTATTTCTCTACAATCAAAATACAAAGATAAATTCCTGACTTTGAGTCTGTGCTCACCTGAATAGAATTTGATTTGGGGACCATCACCGCCTTTACAGGACCCAAAGTAGAATTTCATTCAAGGACCAAGATCGCCTTTGATCAGCCCTGAGTAGAATTTGAACTGGGGACCATCACCACCAACTCTTGGATACTCTCTGGTGGCCATATGGCCCCAAGTAGCTGCTTAGTTCACTTATGAGTTGGGACAGTTCTCTTTAAACTCAATCAATTCCTGTAATAAGATAATTCTGTATACAGTTAGTACAATACAATCAATTCCAACCAAAAATACACTTGGGAAATTTAAAGTCTTGCTGGAGTGAATTGTAAATGAGATTGCCATTAAGGTATAGTGAATGTATTTAGTAAGAATGTGAACTTTTTCATCTAAATTCACTAAAGCATACAAATGAGTTATAAAAAGGAGAGGATCAAAAATAATGAAAATCATTCATACGCAGTCAAAGCGTGCAAGGAGGAGATAGAAAAAATGGCTGCAGAAAGGAAAGTCTGTAGCAGGTTTGGGGTTTTCTGCATGATGGACAGGTGAAGAAGCCTTGCATCTCTCTTATAAATGTTTATGATAAGATATCCAATGCTTCGCCTTTCGCTACGGCTGTAAAAAGAATTAAAATTTTTTTTCATCAAATTCTTGAAGTTGTTTCCCTTTATCTATGTTTGATGAAATATTTGGAGTTGTTCCCCTTTATGTGAAATTATTGATATCAACCATAAATTGACCATAGAATTCCCCTCTAAAACCGAGTAATGTGTTGTTCTTGAGTTATAAGAGTATATATATATACATTTACGTACGTACATCAAAACTTTAAATATGTATTAAGAAATGGATATATATGATCCGAAAGAATGATTTTTAAATTGCATTATATTATATAGGAACTGCTATTTCAAATGATCTCCCGGTGTTATACAGTTAATGTATCACTTGGCCTAGACAACATAAATAGAATAAACAATGGAAGAAAATGGGGCTGTGGCAAGAATTTAACCTGCGATCGATAGGATAGCCGCTTCAATAATGCAATTTATCATTAACTTCAGATATATAGGAGCATTAAAGACCAAAGTAACTCATGGTTGTAGAAGGAGTGTTTGAAGAAAGAAATTGCAAGAAGTTGACCAAGAACAATAAGTTTAACTCCAAAAGTAAGCTCTACATTGATTAAATCTTATAATATCTATTTAATAATTTGAATTAACCAGCAGTGCTTGCCTTGGCTCTTAACCATCAACAATCCCTTTTGCAGCCAACATGGAACGTTTTTGCAAAGTTACAGACATTTTGCATTTTGATTAGGAGATGTAAGACATTGTGAATAAGTTATTATAACATTGCATTTGAGTATTTTTCTAAACTCAAACTGGCTGCACATCCGAGACTTTATGATAACATTGAGGTAACTTTGCTAAGTGCTGTAGCTGGAAATCTCTTTTCTCATTCAGGAGAAAACATCAAAATGCTTTTTTTCATTTAACTAAATATATAGAGAGTATAAAATTTCTTTGAATATTTTTTCAATTGAGAAACATTAATCTAGATAATGCATGTTCTTCAAATATCTGCATGAAATTTTGAAGAAACGTCTGCAGCATTGCGGGG
Source organism: Thysanoteuthis rhombus (assembly GCA_963457665.1). Taxonomy (NCBI): domain Eukaryota; kingdom Metazoa; phylum Mollusca; class Cephalopoda; order Oegopsida; family Thysanoteuthidae; genus Thysanoteuthis; species Thysanoteuthis major. Next base: position 19,793,942 of record OY735212.1, on the reverse strand, counting down.
ACGTTGTGAGGATTATTACAAAATTCAGTGCTTAATCATCTGATTTGCTTTTTGTACAACAAAAATATTTAGCTTGACTGAAGCTAAGCAGGGGAATCGTGGAGAAGAGGTAAAATCAGCGTATTTCGATAAGAAAAGCAGAAATTTCAAAAGAAGGATTCAAAGAATTCTAATGTATTGGGTGACTCCAAAAGTTTGTTCTAATCTTGTACTGGATAGCACCAGAAGCATATGGTTTTCACTGACTTCATTAAAAATATTGCTTTTGACTGATTTGTCATACCTGTCATATCAGGTGGGCTTTTGTTTCAAGAAAATTGTTGAAATTGGCTTATTTTTGTTTATTGATTCCAAAACGGAGGATGAGAGACAATTAGCATTGTTTCCGGCATTTTTTAGTCTAAGAAAGATGAAAATGCAACTCAGATGCAGAAAAAATGAGATCCAGTTAATCGCTTAATAGAAACACTGATGTGACATTACTTCTAGCAATGTACTGTGTGGAGTGATCAATTGAAAAAATTGGGAAAAGGGTTGATATGTAGTGAATTCATATTATTCAAAGGACCATCATCATCACTATCATCAGTCTTTTATCACCCGTAGTTGGATGTCGACCTTCCCAAGGGTTCGTCACACCTCTCTATTGAGGTTGTCATTGAGCCAATATTTTCTGAAACTGTCAAGTTTATCTTACCATCTCATATTTTGCTGGCCCCAGTTTAGCATTTGATCTTTGGGATCCATGTTGTGAGTTGATACATCAATAGGTTGTCTGACATTTTTCCAACATGACTAGGCTATTGTCATTTGAGTTTCCTAACGGATTCTATGATGTCTCGCACTTCTGTTTTTTCTCTAATATACTGGGTTGTCTTGTAGTCTCTCCATATGATGTTGAGCATGATAGTGTCTTGTGCATATTGCATGTTTCTCAGTTTAAGGGTCAATCTCTTCCTTGAGTTCCATGTTTCTGCTCTATTGGTGACTATCGGGAGGATTCATTGATTGTATATCCCACTTTTTAGAACAAATAGGATTTTCTTGTTCTTGAAGGATGAACTTGTACTACTGAAAGCTTGCCATCCTTGAGTGATTCTTTGCTTGATTTCTCCTTCTTTAGGGGATTTCATGGAGATTCATTGTCTTAGGTTGATGTCTACTTTTTCCACCTGTACCTTTTCAATTTTGATCATTGTGCATTTGTTTCTGACATGTTTATTGTCCATCATCATCATCATTATCATCAGTCTTTCAGTATCAGTCGTTAGATATAGACCCCAAGATCTGCCAGACCTCTCTACTATGGGCATTGTAGAGCCTGTACTCTCTGAATTTATCTAGCTCCTCAAGCCATCTTATTTTCAGTTGGCCAGAAACTGTGATGCCCAGCCATTGTCTGACATTCTTGCAACATGTCCAACCCATTGCGATTTGAGTTTTCCTAAGAGTATCTATGATATCTCTGATTCCTGCCTTTTCTCTAATATACTGTGCTGTCTTATGATCTCTCCATGTGAAGTTGAGCATGATTCTCTCATGTGTACATTGCATGGTTCTCAGTTTGAGGGTCAATCTTTCAATTAGATCCGATGTTTCGACTCCATAGATGTCTATTCGTAGGATACGTTGGTTATATACCCTTCTTCATGGGACTAGTAGAATTGTCTTATTCTTGAAGGTCAAGCTTTCTCTTCCAAAAACTTGCCAACTTAGTGTGATTCTTTGCTTTATTTCTTTTCCTCTTGATGAGTTCATGGAGACTTGCTGTCCTAGGTAGATGTAGTGGTCTACTTTCTCCTGCTCTGCATTTTCGATATTGAATAATATTAGACAAACTTAATCGAACAAGCCAGAAAGTTGGCCTTGACATAAACTTCAGCAAAACAAATGTCATGTACAACAAACATGTGGGGGTCAAAGATACCAGGATTGAAATCTTTACTGCATTTTAGCCTATGATTAGGCCAAAGGACATTATTCCATGAGTGCCCTGAAAGTAGTCCCTTCACCATAAGATGAAATGTTCAGATGCACTCCCACTCTTTCCCCCTTTCTGCTTCTGACCTTGCTGGCCATTGGACGTGCTTGTAGGGGGATCGGCTAGCCAGAAGCTACCCCAATTTTCTCACAGATCCTTTGTGTACTAACCTGTAAGTACTACTTGATTTCACTTTGCACACTGTTAAACTTTTACCACCGAAGTATATGTGAACTTGAAAAGAAAAACAAACTATTCATTAACTTGTATGCACTTTTATATTCAGAAACAACACCAAAATATTACTAAGACTTACATATGAACATGTCCAACAAAATATGCATTTCCTTGTTTGCTGAAGAATGAATAAATATCTGATTTTCAAAGGTTGTATTTCCCATCTTTTATTGACGTACTATTCTTGTCCCTTACAATCAGGCTATGTGGAACTGAACTGTTTTCATAGTCTGGTTTTAATACAAAATTTGACCGTCTTCCCACAAGGGTATACCAGTGAAAAATCTCAATTCCAGACCATGATTAACATTCGATAGATCAATGAATAATTACTTCTCTTGCCTTTCATTGGGTAACAATTATTAAAAAGTGAATGCTTCCGGACACAAAGTAAGGGACCAAATCAGCATGAGCTTACAATGTAAATTGAAACCCCCAACTGAAATTCTGTTTTGGGGAAATTTATTAAAAAAAAAATGTTCTTCCAAACATAATGAGGAGTGCTCTCTAACTCTATCACTGTATGCATGGTGCAAAACTTAAATAGCCAGAACCATTCAAAAACTGAAGAAACCTATGTTGACAATTTTTGATTGTTTTTGTTGGGAGTTTCTGAAAAAAATATTTTGCAGCTATATGCATTAAATTAGTTGAATATGACCTTCAAGAATATCATCCGTGCTAAAGAAAGAAAATGTTGGCTTGATTCTAGTTGGTAGTTTGTGCCAATAAACGAGTGTCTCCTCTTGAACAAAGAATGTAATCTTGAGATAGAAACCCAACAATAACAGCAACAATAATCTGAAAGTAACAAAGAATAGTGAAACAAAATGGAGGGAAATTTCTGGCAGTCTTCACAAACATGGATTACAAAGTGCCAAAAATAATTTCCTTTTGTATGTTCAAAGTTTTCTCTGCATTGACAAATATAACCAAACTAGACTGACTATTTGTTGCTTGCTTGTATACACAGACGGAGAGGGATGTATTCATGCCAACGTCCTCCTCATAATTTTCGCTATTTATGTCTTATAAAATAGTCATGCTTCTATGGAACTTGTTGGAGCAAGTAACATTTGCCAGACTGGACAGAAAAGACATTTGTTTTGGCAGTAATTCTTTTTTGGGTATCCATTGTTTAATATTTCTAGTCCAGGTGTTCCTTTGCCTCAGTTCATTGTCTTCACATTCTTATTTGCCACTCTATTGAATTATTGCCAGTAATAACATTGATATTTTTTAGATGAGCTTGCACTGTTTCCAATCCCTGACTGACATACTGGAATGTGAGTTTCATCCCTTGGTCAATGTTGCCAATTTAGATGTTGCTGATTTATGTCCCTTGTTTGGTTTTGCCAATTTAGATGTTTTTCATCTAAATCTAAATGGTTTGCATTGCATTTAGGTGTCATAAATTGCTATTTAGATTATTCTAATAAGATAGGAAATATATTTATTTGATTTATAGAAATGAGATAATATCTTTAATAGATTAAGGAATATTTCAATAGAATAAGTATAGAAGACGAAAGTCACATTTGATTTAATAATAGGTAATATATATTTCTTAGATTTCAGATATACATCTGGAGAAGCTAGATGTTTCTATGAGTTTTAAGATGTTATTTTTTATTGATACAAACTTGAAAATAAAGTTGGTAACACTGTCCACGTTAGATCTTCACACAAGGAAAGAACTAGTGCATCTATGGTCTGACTTTCAGACGAGTTACCTCTGCCAATGAAGTCATGACAGGATGGATAATTGAAAAAAACGGATGATTAATGAATCTTACTTCTCTCGCTGTTTGTTGGGCAGTGATTACCAAAGAAAGTCTGCAATTAAAAAAAAAACAGCATGAATGCTGCCGATCACAAACTAAGGGACCAATTTAGCATAAAATTGCATAGCAAATTTAATCCCTCATTAAAAACTTATGGAGGGTGTAGAAAAAAAAACAGGAAAATTTTTTCTAGATATAATGAGAAGTAAATGTTTAAATTTTCAGCCCCCTAGCTCCCTTGATTTGGCCTGTAGGCATGATATATACTTACATAACCAACCAGCCAGACAAGCTTAAAAACTTAAGAAACCTATGTTGACAGGTCTGATGACAGTTTTAGTCACAGTTTCTGATATGACAGATTGATTAGTACCTGGCGTGGAAAGATGGATAGTCATCTAGTCTTACCAGATCACTTGCTAGTATAGTCAGTTCAATCCCCATGAGTGCAAACCAGTTTGAAATGATGCGTTCAGATAAATTTCTTTCCAATAGATGGCCATTTTTTTCCAAGCATCTCAACTGTTACAGGCAAGAACTTTTCCAATCAAAATCAAAAGGGAAAAGATAGTTGCATGAAGATTTCTTTGGGAGAAAACCGATAACTTCCAGCCTATGTGGAATAAATGAACAGAGGTCAAAGGAGAATATTTAAAATCAGTAGATACATTTTTCATGTGAATTTTTTACATTGAGATTTCTTTAAGAAAGAAACTGATAACTTGCTGCCTATGTGGAATATTTCTGATTAAGTAAATAAATTTTTTATATGAATTTCCTTACTTTGTTCAGATGAACTGGAAACTTGATTCTAAACCATGTTACACACATACACACGCAAAGAAACACTGTATTTAGGTAGCAATCTTTCGTTGATATATGTTTGATTGTCTGTCAACAAGAAAATATATTTAAAAATGAAAACATTTCTTGTCTTTATATATATATATATATATATATATTGATCCAAAAAAATCTTTATTCCAACAGTACTTGATAAATACATAAATATTGTCTGCTATATATATATTTACCCCCAGTCTATCTGATTAGCTGAATGAAGAGTGTTCACTATTGTCATAGACAAAATTTATGTATTTAATTGATGAATATATATAAATATAATGATATGGCTTTGCGAACAAAAATTTTTTTGGAAGAGTTTTCCACGGCAGTATGTGTGTTGTGTTTTGTTAATAAACGACAGACAAGGAAAATTTTTCCTAATCTTCTCTTTCTTGTTGGTGAACAGTGAATGGATTTTGGGGTCCAATGAGTGTAAGTATTGTCCAAAAGATAGAGAAAAAATCTTGTAAACATTAAGCTCCCTGGGAGAAAATGGCTGAAATATAGAGAGAGAGAACAGCAATTAATTGTTTATCAGGACCAATAACTCCAAGATATCTGAGTTAAAAGAAAAAATTCAAACCATAAAATTCTTGAAAAAAAACATTATATAGTTTCAGGAAGGATATCTCCACAATTCATTGAAATATATTGTGGAATAACCAAGTTATCCAATTAAGAGAAAAAAAACACAATGATGATAACGACAAGGATGACAGACACATATTGTGAATGATAGTCCCAAGCTTTTTATTTTTTTGTCTGGGGAATGAAAAGAGAAGATATTGTTTCTATGCATGTAACTGTGTGTGTCAGTCTGTGTGTAATTGCTGAGAGAAAGACTGAGAAGAGACAGAAAGTGAATTGAACAAAATAAATCATGTAGAAGCATTATCACTAAAAGTTATCGTTGCAGCCAAAGGCATGTCTAGAGAATACAAACACCCGAGGTCAAAGCAAGATTTAATATCAATTTTTAAAATCCAGTAATAATTTGGTATTCAAAGAGATGACCTGCTGCTGCAACTGAGATATCACGACCTGAGGCTATAATCAATGAATTGCCAAGGTGTAGACATACTGTCATTATCAGATTTTATAGTCTAATGGTTAGTACATGGGAATCAAGGTTGAGAATTTTGTCAAAATCCAGCACAAACCTGGAGTTGACTTTTTTCTTTCTACCGTACAAGAAAAAACAAGAACAATCTTCACCAAGTGGGGTGTAAATATCAGTATTCCCCTATTGTGATTTGATATCACAACCGAATTAGTGATAGCTGGCTCTCTTACTGACTGAGCTGAACTGACAAGTCTTGGATATCTATGAAATTTATCTCATAAAGACGCAGAGACAAATTTCATTCAAATAAATAAGTACGTTTATACTGAAAAAAACATAATCATTCTCTAAAAATAGATTTTCAGATATGTCTGCAATGACCAATAATCTCTACAAGATCCTTTTCTCTCCCTGTCGTGCAGTTTGAGAGACCATGTCCTTTTCTAGGTTGTTTCAATCCCGTACTGCATCTAGAGTTTAGACTTTTCCTGAACTAGTGTTGTAGCTCTTTAATCTGGAAGTTCTTTTGATTTGCAATATTTTCTCACAGTTCTTTTAGTTATTACTCTCCACAGAGTTATTGAGAAATTGTTGCCAATCTCCAGTCCAAGTCTGGAGTTAAGTTTGTTTCTCTGCTGCAACAAGAACAACAAAAACAATCCTCATCAAATTTAGAGGAGGAAAAACTGATGTTTCTCTACAGTGATTGTAAATCATGACCAACTGACTGGTAGTGGGTCTCTTAGCATCAGAGTTGAATGGGGTTAAATTGAGTTTTTCATATCTAAGAAAATTCATGTTACAAATACGCAAAGGTTTATTCTATTTCTATAGATAAACACATCTATAAAATCAACATTTCCCAACCTAGTGATTGATAGCTAGGACTCTTACCAACTGAGCCAAATTGACAAGTTTTGCATATCAACAAAATTTATCTCACAGATATACAAAGTCTCATTTCTTTCTAATAATGAATAAGTTTATACTAAAAGAATGTATTTCTATAATTTTTGAATCATCATAATATATACAATACGAAAGTTGCAGTAATTATCTTCAGTCAGACTTGATGTTGAAGTGAAGTCAGGTTTGTTCTTAATTTTGTCTATGAAAATAGAATAAATCCAATCTAATAAATTCTTTGCAGACTGTTGGTTTCAAAATTAAATGGAATCAATAGTGTTAGTGTCATGCTATAGTGGAATATGTGTCTTAATTAGGAAATACAAAAATCTTATTGAATGTTTAAAATAAAAGATATAAAACCATGAATTGTAATTTAGGATTTTTTATCTGATATCATAATTAATACTAGATTTATTTGGATATGAAGCAACAGAAAAATTATTGAATCATTATTGCTCACTAATTCAAATTAAAGTGTCATTAAATGAAATATTGAACAGACTTGACACATAGAAAAGTCTAAATACATCCACACTTATGTACCTGATAAAGACTATTGATCCAAAACAGGCTGCATAAAAACACACATGCATACACACTTATATATATGCATCATATATATTGCATTATTTCATTATATATATATATATATATGTATATATATATATATATATATATATATATATATATATATATATATATATAAAAGAATTGGTGGTGGCAGGTTCCATTTCTACTGCAACGCAATTTTCTTCAATTGTTTATTCTACATTGTCTTGGGTGAGTGATATATTAACTGTGTAATGACAGGATATCATTTCAAATAAGTTTCTACATAACATAATGAAATTTGATATTTATATATATATATATATATATATATATATATATGTATAGTATTTGGTTAATGACGTTTTTTTAACTTGTTAGAATAAAAGTAGAAAGAACAAATTGCAAATATCTATCGGCGCTCTATTTTAATATATATATACAAGAAGAGAGAAACAAAAAAAAGATTTCATCCCTTGTTGATTTTCAGTCACAAAGCTCAATATTCAACACCATAAATAGAGCTATTTTTATATAAAAATAAGAATTACAACATTGCTTTCACCACTGAACTAAACAGTCGTCAGAAATGCCTTCAATTCCTGTTGCTGCCCCATTTTTTAAATTGTTAATTCAATTACGTTGTCTAGGCAGTGATATATCAATCATGTAATGATGGGAGATCATTGCAAAAAAGAGTTTCAATATGATATAATGTAATTTATAATAATCCTGTCGGAGCATATACATCCATTTTTTAATACACACATATATATATATATATATATATATATATATATATATATATATGAGTGTATTTATATTCTTTGGTTTAACTATCTGTCTTCAGTTATTCTGCATATATATGCACAAGTCTCTTTTTACTCATTATTTTTGCAAGAATGTCTTCTATTCGTACCTGCCTCTGCACTTATGTATGTCTTTGATTGTTTATGCCTATATGTCATGTTTTGTACTTGTGTGAACAGGCGTATCCACCCTATAAGAGGGCATGCATTGCAAACATTATTTTATATGTATGCACTGAATGTGCATGTATTTCTGTGCCTTGTGTACAGATGTATACATATGTGTGCGCTTGTGCACTAGTATATATGCCTAAATGTGTGAACCTGTGTTGATTTATACAGGTGTGGTTAAAGAATACATCTCATTAGAAACAAATAACTCCCTCTACCTATTGAGAATGTGTATATATATATATATATATATATATATATATATATATATATATATATATATATAATATGTATATATATATATGAAAGATTTTGTTCAATGGCTCATTACAGATTGTATTTTCTGTTTTTTCAGAAAATCTTCTTTTAATGAAATAAAATGTATACTCTGTAATGAGTCATTGGAAAAAAATCATTTCTCATTTTATTACTGCTCTACTAATGGTATTGAGCACATTTTTGAACTCAGAACTGCTTGATACATTTATTCATATACCCACATTTATTGTATATCTTATCATTGTTCTCTTATATATGTATATGTGTGTGCGTGTGTGCATGTATGGATGTGTATGCTTCTATCTATGTATATACCTGCAATCTGAAGGTGTATTTGCATATACATGTGTGGCTATATGTATGTGTGTGTATATGGACTTGTTTATATTTGCAGTGGTACGTATGTTTGACATGCTGACATCGTAGGAGGCTCAAACAGATTTCTACTTGCATGTGCTTATATATGGATACGTGTGTGTACGTATTTGCCTATATTTATGTGTGCATGCGTTTATGTGTCTGTATCTGCTCCTTCCATGCTTTTGTCTTCCCTTCTGTCGTAACTGTTAAATCTATTATAATTTCAAATGTTTGTTTACTCTAATCTTGCACCACTTCATAATTAGAATTTTAAATTTTGTATTTGTATATGTGTGCATGCATACATGTATATGATATATGTTAGTGTGTGTATGTGTGCACATGTATATTAGTCAATATGTGTGTGTGTATATATCTGGGTGTCTTTATATGCATGGACAGATGTATGTATGTACTATCATTTCTTATAGACTCAAGAACATGGGAGGGGACCCACATTCACTGCTCTCTAAATCTAAGGACTTCCTACACACTGACCATATACATATATGCATATATATATGTAAGTATGTATATATATATATATATATATATATATATATATATATATATATATATGTATGAAAATAGCAGAATGCAGATTCGCTACACAAACTAGCTCATGTTTCTGCCCTCTCCGGGTCTCATTCACCTGATGAGGCCTGAAGAGGGCAGAAACATGAGCTAGTTTGTGTAGCGGATCCGCATTCTGCAATTTATTTCCAGCTCATCTCTAAAACAACTTAACTTCAAAAGTAAATGTTGTATGTATTGAGCACTTGATGAAATAAATCCATTACATATTAGAAGTGGCTTTATATTATTAATATATATTATATTATTATTATATTATGTTATACTGCTAGCCTGATTTATACCACATGTATTATATATATATATATATATATATTGGGAAAAACCTTTGTCCCGCAGTTGACTTATAATGACTCATGATGATGATGATGATGATATTATATATATATATAAAATTGTTTATCTATCCAAATATGTATTTAATTATACGAATAGTTACAAGAATTTTTTTCAAAATGCAACTGCATCGGATATTTTGCCTATGGCATCTAATTCCCACCTTTCTATATTGATTGTATAAATGACATTTACGTATCACTTCCATAGGAGCGCTTACATGTATTTGTATGTTGTGCATGTATGCGTGGGCACACACACACACACATGCACAAATGTATATATATATATATGAAAAATGCTTATGGAATCCTCACTACAAATTTGTTCCAGGCCTCTGCAATAAAAATCAATATGTGATCTTGTATATACTTTCCTTTCATATGTTAATGTTGTTATTATCATAATTATTATTATTATTATCATTATCATTATCATCATATTAGCTCTATTTTATTAGAAAATTAGAAATATAACTTCATATCATTATTGTCTGAATATATATATATATATATATATATATATATATTATTATCACCCACTGCTGAATTTCCATGGCATTGCTCTTTCCATGGCTCTTGAGTGTGACTCTAAGTTGATTCTCAGTTGTTAGTTTCTATGTTTTGCATCTGTTAGTCATTGTTGGTATAATGTATTGATTTTATACTTCATACTTTGAGCACATTGGCAAGTTGTTCTTCAATGTCTGTATTTCCATCTGATCATTATATGCTGTTAGATAGAGAGTAATAATTAGACTCTGCAGAAGAGCAGTCATTTCTGCTCAGTGCTGAAGCCAGTAGTTAAGAGAAATCTTAAAAGTGGGCAGGGTCATACCTGAGAAGGGATTTTTGAGGTCAGGTGGGGGGGGGGGTCAATCACTACCAGGCCACCAATGGAGGTCTATGGTACCCAGGTTAGGAACCACTGTATTAAATGTTGGAAGTAGGGCCCATGAAGAAACCAGGTCCTACTGGGCCCCCTAAAAAGTGGGCTAGTGGTTTGTCTGTTGACTTTGCAATTCAAGGTAGCAGAAGAATAACTATCCTTGAAACTATTAAATGTAACCGAGATGGTTGACATTAGCGCTCTGCAAACTTGTCATCTTGCTAATTTTATCTCTCATTTTCCATAGGTGTGCTTGATTTGAACCCCAGACTTTTCAAAGGTCTACCCATAGAACCCCCTGTAATATCTTTGTGAACCTCAAAGAGTCTAGGGCATCCAGGTTGAGAATCACTGCACTAAATGATGGAAGTAAGGCCCATCAAGCAACCAAGTTCCCCAGGAACCTAAATATCCTGCTACGCCCAATTCAAGTGAGCGGAAGGATAACTATCCTGGGAAGTGTTAAATGAAACCAAGATGGCTGCTGTTAGCTTTCTTCAAACTTGTTCATCTGGTTTATTCTATTGGTTACTTTCCAGGGGTGTGGGTGGGAGGAAAATTGGATTAAACTCTGTAGATGAGGGAAAAAGTAAAGGAAAAGGAAAAAATTAAGCAAGAGGAGTATGGAGCGGAAAGATAACTGATGAGGAGGAAAAAGAGAAAGAAAACATAGAAGAAGAAGAGGAGGAAGAAGTAAGGAAGCAAAGTAAAGAAGAGATGGATGAAAAGCAAAAAAAAAATGGAAAGAAGGAAAGAATGAAAAAAGAGGAAAGGTAAGTGAGAAAGGGAAAAAGAAGTAAAAGCTGAAATAGAGAAGAAAGAAATTGTGAAAAGGAAAAAACAATTATAAAGTAAGAGAGAAAGGTAGGAAATGCAGAGGGAGAAGAAGAAAAAGAAACAAAGAAAGAAACTGCGTGAAAAGCAAAAGAAATAAAAAAGAATGAAAATAGAGAAAAGTGGAAAAAAAAAGGAATGTTGAGAACAAGGCGAAGGAAGAAGAATGAAAGAAGAAAAAATAAACAATAAGAATTGAGAAAAAAGAAAGAAAACAGGTTTGTTTAGTCTATCAATAGTAACTGTCACATGACCAATGTCTTTTGGCAGCATACCTTGGGGTTGACCAGTTAAAAAATTTGAAAAAGGGGTGATCTCACCTTTTGTTGTGTGGGATCACTAAAAAGTCTGAATTTTCAAAAAACAAGCATTAATGCTGCTGGACACAAACAGAAGGACCAATTTAGCATCAACTCACATTACAAATTGTATCACCACAAAAAAACTTTTTGAGAGGGTGAATTTTCAAGACACAAAAAATTTTGTCTACACATAATGAGAAATCATATGACCAATGTCTTTTGGATACATGCTGTGTTTAGGTTGATCAATTAAAATATTTGAAGAAGGAGTGATCAATGAATGTGATTACTCTTGCCTTCTTTTGGGTGGTTATCACTAAGAAGTACGAATTTTAAAAAAGCAAACTAGGGAACAAATCAAGCATAAACTTTCATTGTTATTTGAACCACCACATTGAAAAACTTATTCTGGTGATGATTTTTTAAAGAACAAAATAGCTGTTTTTTTTTTCTCCCTTGACTAAGGAGATAGAATTTAAATTTTCAACCCTATAGCTCCAGACATGCAGCCTGGACACGTGACACTTAGATAACAATGTTTTGATCATTTTAAATCTGAAGAAACCCATGCTGACTGTCTTGGTCAATGGTGACAGTTTTGATTGACGGTTTTTGACAAATAAACTCTCAAGCAAACAGATTATTATCTGTGTTAAAGATAATTCTCTTTTGGTAGACCATGATTGAAATTGCAAGTTGAAAACTAATCAAAATCAATCATCTTTTTTTTTCTTGAACTGATTAACCTTTAGCACTCTGCATTCTTTTTTTCAAATAAAGGTTGTCAAGATTTTGTGCACTTAGTAACTTTGAAAGCCAGTAACTTGTATGTCTGTTCATGAATAACTGAAATTGACATGGCAACATATCCACAAAATTCAAATGTACTATTGTTCTGCAACCAAGGAAAAACTTATACATATACTCATAAATGTATATAAGAGTGAGAAAGTAGGAAAGAGATTTATCAAGTTTTTTTGCTTTTATATGTAAGTCTGTAACATTTTGCTTTCATTTTTTAAGGTTGTAAAGATTTTGTTCACTTAGTGACTTTGAAGTAGTGTTGCCAATTTACATGTTTTTTTAAATTCTTATTTTTGAATTTGGGAGCCAAGTGTTGCCGTTTTCAATGTTTTTAAACATCTTTTTAGATGTGTCCGCACATTTCTATTAAACATTTTTCTCTCAGTCAGTCTGATGGTTGGCCCCAGTTATTTTGAGCTACAGAAAGGGCAAAGAAGGAGAAGGCGTGATGTCATTAAGAGAACATTATTACGATCAATTTGTTTTTGCCAGCTGCTAATGTTGTCATAATGGAATATCTGAGGTCCACATTAAAAGGTGTGACGTCATTAAAAGAACACAATTTTGATCAATTTTTTTTTACCAGCTGCAAATGATGTCATAATGAGATATCTGAAGCCTGCATTTTCTAAAAGTCAAAAGTGCCACGAAAACGCCAAAAATGTCCGTTTATGATTTTTATCAAAATTAATACTAGCGGGAAATTTTCATATTACAATATTTTACAAGTAGGAGAATCAATCGATTCAAAGAGATACTACTGGCTCTTTTTTCCCTCCCCCTCCTTCTCCTCCCACTACCGTGGATGGACGTATAGTTAGGCTCATAGTTCTTGTTGAATTTGAGAGTGAATCCCACATTTGAAAAAATTAAAAAAAAAAACAAAACAATTGGCAACCATGTAAAAGCCTATAACTTGTGTGTCTATTCATGTGTGACCGAGACTGATATGACAATATGTCGACGAAATTCAAACACACTATCCTTCAAAATATGTAAGTGATAAAAAGGGAGAGATATTCCATCAAAGTTTTCTTGCTTTTAAATAAAAACATTTTGCATTCTGCATTTTTTTTTAAGGGTGTCAGGATTTTGTGCACATAAGCTTAGTAAATTCTGACATATGTAGGACAAAAATGAAAATCTTGTTCTAGAAGAATGGCATGAGTTATTTGGTGATGAATGATGAAGCTGACTTTCTGACTGTAGTGAATTCAGTCCTTACTGAACGCCTTTACTCTTGTGCTGGGCAAAGCTAAGTTTAGTAAATAGTAACATAGGATAGTACACAAATGAAAATCTTTCTCTTGGAGAATTAAAAAATATTAACTCTTAAATTCATATCCTATTCATTGCCAAGGGAAATAACTTGGGTTTGAAATTATCTCGCTTCAACCATTAAGTGAAATTTGAAATTTCTTTGTATTTAATTCATTCTATTTATCCATACCTGGGAGGAGGAATGAATTCATGCCTTCTCCAAGGGTATTAGTGCAAAGGGAACAAATGCTGTTTCAACTGGAGTTTGACCATTAGGCCACCCACATCTTTGGGAGAACGGCATGATTTATTTAGCAATAGAGATGACACAAACTTTGAGGACATTTGAATGTTTGCAAACTCATTTTGTTGATAATGATATTAGAAATTGTCAACATAGGTTTCTTCAGTTTTCAAGTTAGTCTGGCTGGCTGGCTGGCTGGCTGGCTGATTATGTAGGCATAGAGGCCATACCAATGGAGGGCTGAAAATTTAACCTTTTACTCCTTATTATGTCCAGAAAAAATATTTTTTTGTTTTTAAAACATTCTTCCCAATAATTGGTTTTTAAAGGGGGGAGCAATTTGCAATGTAAGTTTATACTAAATTGATCTGTTAGCTTCAGTCCATCAGCTTGTTTTTTTTTTAAATTTAAGACTTTTTCAAAGAGAGAAGCAACTTATTCATTGATTGTACTCTTTTCCATTTTGTAATTGATCACCCAAACACTCAATGCTGCCAAAAGCTGTTGGTCATGTGACGGTTTCTATTGAGTGACTAACCAGACTAGTTTGACTTTTTTGATAAAATATTTCCTCAGCACTTGTTCTTTTGTTTTGAAGTTTTTGCTCGAAATCAAGTCTAAACATGGCATAATCTCTCTGTCTGCAATAATCGATAACTCTATCTATTCCTACTCTAAAACCTTAGGGAATACCCAGACAAAAATGTGTCGAATTAAAGAGGAACAGTTAAAATAGGAAAAATAGTATTTTATTTCTTATAAACTTGTTATGATACTTCTTTATAAGGAGATGCAGTTTGCTCGAGCAGGTAACAACACGAATAATGGACTCAGTAAGTTGAGTTCAAACTCTATCCGACGTTATTCCTGTTCCCTTTGCACTGATGCCCTTGGGTAAAGGTATGAATCTTCCCCCAGCCATGAGTAAAACAGAGCAGAGTGTAGTGAGTGACTTCACTTCAGGTATTTGTTATCTCCTGGTCTATTTCATAAATTGCAAAAGAAGATGAAATCAAGCAAAGAATCACACTAGGATGGCAAGCCTTTGGTAGGGCATACTCCAAAACTCAAATAGCAATAGGCTGGCCATGTTGCAAGAATGGTGGACAACCAATGGACGTCACAACTCATAACATGGATCCCCAGAGATCACATCCAAAACCAAGGCTGGCAGAGTACTAGATGGCGAGACAAAGTAGAATTTAGAAAGTACTTGCCCCGCAACACCCACAATTGAAAAGTGTGACAAATCCTGGGGAAGGTCTCTGTCCAACGACGGTTATTAAGAGACTGATGATGATGAAGTAATAACATGATATGTGGAGCCTTAACAGGTATGGCTGAAGCTGTAACCAGCATAAAGGCATTGCTTGCTTACTTTGCTTTTTTTTAAGAAGAGAAGGTTTCTTCATCACCATCATCATCAAATTCTTATTGTCAGTTGTTGGACACAGAGTTTCCCCAGGATTTGCCACACCTCTGTATCATGGGCATTGCAGAGCCAGTACTTTCTGAACTTATCTAGTTCATCTCCCCATCTTGTATTCTGCCAGCCCTGGTTTTGCATTTGATCTCTTGGGATCCATTTCCTTAGTAGTGATGTTCTTCTGTTGAATGCAATTTTTCCAACATGAGTAGCCCATTATCATTTAAGTTTTCTTATGGTTTCTATGTTATCTCTGACTCCTGCCTTTTCTCAGATATGCTCTGCTGAAGACTTGCCATCCTAAAGTGATTCTTTGCTTGATTTCTTCTCCTTTTGAGGATTTCATGGAGATTCATTAAAATAATAAGAGTATTGGTTGAGTATATCTGTTAGTTTGCATGACAATCATGAGTTCAATCCTTGAGTTGGGTAATGCAAAAAGTCATATACTCTAGTTTAGTGGAAGAGGTAGGCAAGTAGTGTTGCCAGAATGAATTAAATTATACTAGATATTCTTTAGCATGGAGAGTGAGATGAGAACCACCTACACCTGTGGATTGAATAAAGGGTTCGGTTTGAAATAACCAGGAAGTTACTATGACATTTTTGATGCCTGAAGATCCGTAGAGGGTACAAAGAACAGAATGTTGTAACAATAACAAACAAGATGAGGACACTAATACAAGTGAATCAATGCATGCGATTGATAATTCCACATCTTTGGAATTCTGACAAAAGAGAAGAGGAATAGCTGAGGATTTGGGGACTCAGTGATCTAGGTTCCTTTAGGGGCCCCTTCTAACATTTACTGAGTTTTGTCAGACCAGTGCAAATCCAGTAGGTGACATATTATTTATAAAACTTCTGCCCCAATCCATTGGGGGCCAGGTGCTCTTTCAAACAGCTCCAATGCTATGATGAGCAAAAGAAACAAGTTTTGTTGCCAAATTTAGGTCCCAATCACTACAAAACCACAATTGATTCAGGTTTTTCAATTCCCCCAAAAGGAGATTGCATTATGTGATAATTAATGTACGTATGAATCATCATTTTCCAATTATACCCTGATCGGTGGTGTCACAGATTAGGTGCACATGAATAATTGTTAGTATGACCCACTTCCGGCTTCCTAGGCATGCCAAAGCTTCATTTTGCTTATGGCAATTCTTATTCCCAAAGGGTCCCCCATCTAGACACTGATCAGGTTTGATGTTGATAAATTTTGGTGAGCTTAAAAGAATCAGTGAATCTAGCATGGTTTGGCCATAACCCCTCTGAGAGAGGTTCAACAATGCTAGTCCTTGTGCTGAGTGCTTAGCTGGAAGGCATTGCATAGAATTTCTAAAGACTTTGGTATGGCTTGGTGGTGGATTGAACCATTGCCTACCAAAGTGGAGGTGAGTACTCAATCACAGGGCCATGGCGATTGATTGAATTAACTCTTTAATCCATATAATTTTTTCAATATCAAGGGAAATAACTTTTGATTCCATTTGAACTCTCTGTAAAGAGCTTTTACTATTTTTTCTATTCATTTACAGAAGAGTTCTACTGCCAATTTCAGCAGTATTTAGCAGTTCATGATTTTAATAAGTAGACCAAGTGCCGAATTTTCTGAACTCTTTCCATAAATTCAGAACAAATCAAATATGAATTCAAATAACAGCATAATGGGTCAACATGGTTAGTGATAAATGTTGGCATATGTACCATAAATATTTTTTTATATACTAAATTGACTACTGCATCATCATCATCATCTGTCTTTTATTTACTGTCGTTAGACATAGACCTTCCCCAGGATTCACCACACCTCTCTATCATGGGCGTCGCAGAGCAAATACTTTCCGAACTTGTCTAGTCATGCTATCTTGTATTCTGCCAGCCTCTATTTTTCCTGTGATCCCTGGGGATTCATATTGCGAGTTGTGGTGTCCAGCTGTTGTCCACCATTCTTGCAACACGGCCAGCCCATTGCCATTTGAGCTTTCTAATGGGTTCTATGATGTCTTGGACTCCTGTTTTCTCTCGGATATATTGTGCTGTCTTGTGATCTCTCCATATGTAGGTTGTGTTTGATTTCTCATGTACAAGTTAATGCTTCTCAGTTTGAGGGTCAGTCACATGGTTAGGTTTCATATTTCAGCTCCATAGGTGACTATAGGGTTAGTTTTAGGGTAAGATGCATTGGTTGTATACTTTATTTTTTTTTTAAAGATAATGGGATTTTCTTGTTTTGGGAGGTTGAGTTTGCTCTGCCGAGGTTTTCCATCCTCGTGTAAGTCTTTGTTTGATTTCTTCTTCCTATGGAGTATGTTGTCCTAGGTAGATACTGTAATCTTCTTTCTCAAGTTTGCGTTTTCGATTTTATAGTTGAAATTGAATAAAAAAATTTTTTCCATTTCAAAGTTCCATGTTTTGTATCTCATATGATGACAAAAAATGGTTACTCAAATGACACTTATTTTTTGAAAAAATCAGACTTTTAAAAAAGTACCTAAAAAATGACAAATCCCAAATCTTGAATTTTAAAAAATTTTTTAAAGCTCAACATACAAAATAAATCAGTTTAATAAATAATGCATGAGTAGGAAATATCCATTATTTTGGTTGGATAGAGAGATGTAAAAATTCTAGGCAGTATTTTCTGAAATAGAGAAAAGTGCTCTTTATTCAGTATTTTTGGCTAATATTCAAAATAAATATAAGTTTTACATATTCTAGATTTTATTGAAAAAGACAATAAAATGGGGGAAAAAACAGTTGAATAAAATCTTGTTTTAGTTTACAAATTCTTTTTTCTCCATATTGCTTCAAATGAATTGTCAGCATTTTTAACAATATAGAAGTAAGAAAGAATTTGGGATCCAACATAAAGAACTAGAACTGATGACATAGTGGCTTCCCTCTTTTTGGGGAGTCCATGAACCAGATGATCATTCCGTCATGGAGAAGGGGATGGAGGTTTGCATAAAACAATCACATGCAGCACATTTGAATATAGTGGTTATGCACTTGCTCTCTATGTAGCCGTGTTGACTATGGAAGCAAGAAACTGAATATGGAAACTTTACCATTGTTTTCAGCGCTGATCAGCATAGCTTATCCAGAGAGCTATGCAGTTTGAGTTGACAAGGACTGATATAATTGAAGTTGATAAGATCAACCTCCAACTTCATCTTGAAATCTGTATGCACTTTACCTGGCTCTTTGAAGTGATTCTTTGTCTTCTGTGGTTTACCAGGGATTGTTGTTGAGACAAAGTCCTTCTGCTTAAGATCCTGGAAACAGATGGCTAGTAACATTACACCATCAATTCCAGCAGTGTAGGCAGCCCATTCTCCTCTATTCAATATTTTTCCATTCAGCAATTCATATGGATAACCCTTGTGGGTAGTTTTCACCATGTTACAATACAGGCCATGTTTCTACAAAATTATTGCAGACTTGATTTATCTGATGCAAGAATCTGCAACTGCTTTCCAGCCCGTTTAATGGATATTCTTTGTAAGTTACAGGGATGTTCCTGTTGTCACTATAAGTTCCTTTACATAGGGTTTGTGGGGTATGATATCCTTGCTCTCATAAAGCTCCAGGAAGATAACAATGTTGAAAAAAGTATCACTTTATTACCCATGGACCTTGGATTGCTGAAGATTTTTATCTTTCATTTTGGGGAACAAGGAAAGGCTTTCTTTATGTTCTAGTCTTGTGTAAGTGCTTTCTTGAACTGCTGGTTTACAGCATCAAGAGAGTCAAGTATCTTCTGGCACTATCTTGACTCTCTGATAACTGAAGACATTTTACAATATCTTGAAATCTCTGGCGGAATATTATCCTTCAAAAAATCATGGATGGAAAGATGCTGTTGTCATTATTCATCCATCCATTTTCTGTTTTGGGAGATGATAGACTTCTGTAAAAAGAAGAGAAGATGAATCATTTCTTCAAGTCTCACCAGTCCTGATCTTTTTTGCTTTCCAGATTTGTTTGTGGCATGGATCATAATCATATTGATATAGGACATTGGAATGGAAATGTAGAAAAATTCACTTTTGCTCTTGATTTCAAAGGATTCTAGCTTGAGCTTTAGCCCAAGTGGATGGCAGTCCCAAAGATCTTCATTCTAGCCTGAAGTAGGGTAAATGAAAAAATTGTTCATATTTTTTTTGTTGGATAATCTTATGCTCGCTTAATATTTTCTAAATTTGATTGGTTTTTAACTGAGTCAAACAGATTAAATTTCTGTATTATGCTTGAATAAAAAAAACCAAAACAATCAAATCACTGGATATTGCACCATGAAACAAAACAAACACTGAATGGAAAGTCGGATGACAAAATGTGGTAAGAAGATAAAAATAAGCCTAAAATTATAAAAACAAAAGTTAAATTGTAAAGCATGTCTGACCTCCTTCAGTCAATATCTGCTTGACCTCCTTCAGTTCATATCTGTTTTTTCTCCTCAAGCTTCTCGCTCTTGGACCTGAGTACTCAGGCTGAACATCTTCGTCACTTTCTCTGCTAGAGAGATCCGACACATTCAGCTCCTCCTCTCCTTCTTCAGAATCAACCATACATCTCGTCTTTACAGTCTTCTTAGTTCACTTTGCAGCTGTAAAAGTAGACAACCTGCTTTCTTGCTTCGTCTTTGTTTTGTTGTTTCTTTTTCATTGTTTTGCTGTGTCTGCCATGATGTTAATGCTGTCAAATATATTATATCGTTTCCGGCAAAGATCAAGGAATTTATTCCACGCCAGTACCTGGTCACACCCATATGTAAGATTGACACAATGACCAAGATGGATCAACTAAAAGGTTGATGCAGTGGCCGAGATGAATCACACATGTTGCAGACTAGGTCAGACTAGACTTGCTGTTACTGAGGTCTGTGATGGAGCCAGATTAGATTCTTCATCACTGTATTCTGTTGTATAGACCAATTTCCATACAAAGCCTCATTCCACATTATCCTAGAACTACCGCACATGACATGGATACAATTGATTGCTCATCTCACTCCTATATTTAAAAAAGTGATGAATATTCAGCATTTTTGTAAGCTGTTATGATTTACGTGCACATTATAAATCTATCGTGTATGCTCTATCTTTGATTTCAATTAATCATCTCATGATATGCAAAGCATATGGACAGTCAGGTTGCTTGTCTGAAAAAGTGGAAAAAAAATGTGTTTATTTCAGCGAGAATTTACATTGTAAATCAAACACCTTCCTTCAATACATATTTTTGGAGGTGAGTTTCAAAAACTTATTTGCCAAAAACTATTCCTTAGTCACATTGGTGTACATAGAAAATTTTATGGGTTTATGTTGCGTAGTTTTTGCAGTATGCTACTTACAGATGTATTGATGGAGAGACAGAGATACTTTTGGTGAATTAAATCGAGATCAATGAATGGCAGGCAAACAGCTATTTTTGAATGGAAATCGTTTGAGTGTCATTTTTTGACTGCTTACCATTTCATCAACTGGAATAGATTTTAATGTTATGTATAATGACCGATTGTTTTGATTGTTTCATTGTTGGTATCTTATGTCTTCCGATGTCTTGCTCTTCCCCCAAATTAGATTTGCACTCAGTGAACTTGAGACAGGAATGTCAAGGGAGCACAACATTCATTTTTATTACAGATACTAGGTACTTGGGATTACATCAGAAGACAAAGGAATCTCGATAACTAAAGTCGTTAATCTAGGATAAATGTTTTGCTTCCCTCATTTCAACACACATGCGTATGCACCACATATACACACATGCATACATACACACACATTTGAGAGAGTAAAAGAGTGTGAGTGCATATATTCTTGTGAATGTGTGCAAGAGTCTTTATAAGAATTTAAGTGTGTGTAAGTTAAGGAAAAATTCATTGTTCAAATTTCAATAATCAAATTACATAATGTGCAGTGCCAGCCTTTATTCACCTGAGGCCCTGGACAAGCTGAACTTTGGCACCCTTCAAAGTATAATATCATTTTATTTATTTATTCCTGTTTCATTAATGAAAGATAATAAGATATCATTTTCCAGTCAGTTACCATGTGAAAAAAAATATAGGAATAAAAAGTCATGAGAATTTCTTTTGCCAATTGTTTCTCTAGATTCCACCTCAGCAGAAAGTATTTAACCGTCAGATATTCCTGAAAAATCAGACTTCACCAGGGGAGGGGGGGGCTATTTTTATTGTTTACTTTATTCATTTTCCCATTATCCTATATGCATTCCAAAAGCCCTACTGTCTCAGAAACATGACAGATGTCCCTTTTCACTTGGTGCCCTGGTCAGCGGCATGTGTTGTTAGGACCTCGAGCCAGCCTTCATAATGTGTATGAAATACTTAACATATCAGCTTATGTTCTACATGCATATGTGTACACACTTATATAGATGCACATGTGTGTGTGAGAAATGAAAATGTATGCATGGAACAGTTTGTACACCTGCAAATTAGTGCAGAAGTATTACGAGAGAGACTAGATTATCCATTTTTCAAGTAATAATAATATCAACAGGTCTGGTTGGTCTCTCAATGAAAAACATCACACGTCCAATGTCTTTTGGCTTCATTGTGTGTTGGGGGATCAATCAAAAAAATTGAAACAGGGGTAATGAGTTACTTCTCTCATGTTTTGAGAAGCTATGATCACTGAAAAAGTCCAAATTTTCTAAACCACAAGCATGAACTCTGCTGGACATGAACTATGAGGCCAATTCAACAAAAGCTTACATTGTACACAGAATTCCGACAAAAAAATAATTTGGGGGGGGGAAATTTTCAAAAAACATAAAAAACTGTTTATTCTAGACGTAATGAGAAGTGATTGTTTAAATTTTCTGCACTCTTGTTCCATTAGGCGGGGTCGGTATATTCAATAAATGAATAGACAGCCAGACCTATTTAGAAGTTGAAGAAACCTATGTTGATAGTTTTGATGACAGTTACAGTTGACGTAATAGTACATAATGAGCATGCAATATCAAATTTGTGTATGTCTATGTGTGTGTGCCGATATGAGTGCAGCAGTAACAGTGAAGAGGTGATAGGAAACATGCAAAAAAAGAATTGAGAGATAATTGAATTTAGAGACGAAAAGGGAGATAATTGAATTTAGAGAAGAAAAGGGAGATAACTGAATTTAGAGAAGAAAAGGGAGGCAATTAAAAATCAAGAACAATGAAAAACAAAACCAACTCTGATATTTATTATCTTATAATATTAAAGCCCATGTAACTTTTTGCAAGTTTCTGCCATGCTAAAGCAAACTGTCTGTACATGCTGAAGACAACAGGAGGAGGGTAAAGGAAAGCTCTTCTGTGTTCATGTCTACACTAATACTACTACTGCTACTGCTGTTGCTGCTGATGTCTTATAAGTAGCACTGAAAATAATGCCACTGAATATAGGCATAGCTGATTTTTCATGAATAAAAACAGACTTGACGTTTTTCTTATAATAGAGAAAAAGATCCATTTTTTTCCCATAATTCTGTTAATATGTCAGTAACTCTATATATATTGAACGTAAAATGTAACTTTGAATATCATATCCAAAACAATGCCAGTATTCTCCTCCCCCCATCAGAGGTGACCATAAAATAGATTATGGCCAAGTCTTCCCAGGGATAAATCAACAGGAAGGACTGTTATAAATGATATAGGAAGGGAATCACCTGACTATCAGAAAATAGACAATTTGAATGCAACTATGTACACTCTTTAACAAAAAGCAAAATATTTCAATTCTTCTAGATGTATCAGAGAAAAAATCTCCCTACAACTGAAAGAAAAAGTCCCCATTCTTCATAAAATGCAACCTCAGTGGACTCTGAGCTAAGAAATTAAAGAAGTAAGGGAGAGAAATGACCAAACACAAATAACCCACCTTACTACCTGTAAAATAGATTTGTAGAACCATTTAATAAATCACTCTCACGATAAAAATCAATCCCGATGTGATCTCAATTAGTCTGAGGTAGATACGCCCAGCTAATCTTTTGTTCCAATACTTTAATACAATTAATTAGCAAAACACTATGTGCAACAATCACGTCAGGAATAAAAACAGAGCAATTAAAATTCAAAACACAGAACTGGAGAACATAGACCACTTCATCTTGTCCTACCTAGGGCAATGAATCTTGATAAAGTCTTCAAAGGAAGAAGAAATCAAGTGAAGAATCACTCTAGTATGGCAAGCCTTTGGCAGAGCAAGCTCGACTTCCAAGAACAAAAAAATCCCATTAGTCCTAAAAAGAAGTGTATACAACCAATGAATCCTTCATGTTGTTACCTATGGAACTGAAACATGGAACCTTACCAAGAAACTGACCTGCAATCTGAGAACCATGCAATGAGCACGTGAAAGAATTGTGCTCAACCGCTCATGGAGAAATCACTACACAGCATAATATATAAGGGAAAAAAACAGGAGTGCAAGACATCACAGAATCCATTTGAAAAGTCAAATGGCAATGGGCTGATTATGTTGCAAGAATGGCAGACATCAATGCTCACAACGTGCAATCCCAAGAGATTGCATGTGTAATGGAAAGACCAGCAGGATACAAGATTGAGAAATGAACTAAAAAAGTTCAGAAAGTACTGGCTATGCAACGCCTTTGGTGGAGAGGTGTTGCGAATCCTGAAAATATGAAGAGTTCCAGAAAATCATCAGAGAAATAAATTTTGTTTGAGGTATGCATTTTTATGGTAAAATATATATTTGTATAATTCATATATGCATGAATAATTTTGTGATTTTTATTGGCTACTATGCTAGTACTCCCTGTAAAATACTCAATGAAAAAAAATTTTTAAATCCTGTCAAGTCACTGCCAACATACGGAGAATGAACAAATGGAGAAGATACAATTGTTGATCACAAGATCTATGCTTTCAATCAGTCTTGCATATTATGAACATTATGCTGTCAAACCATTACATCAGTCATTGAGCAATGTCATTGAAGGTCAGTTTTTACCTCAGCTGCTATGTCTTTGTGCTCAAGAAATGGACATATTTGGTTGGATAGAATGAATTATGAATTGTGTTATATTATGAAAGAACTTTTTGAAATGATTTCCCATCGTTACATGGTTAATATATCACTCAATTTAGACAACATAAATAGAATAAACAATCAAAGAAAATGGGGCTGCTGCAGGAATTGAACCTGTCACTGGTAGGGTAGCTGATTCAACATAGCAAAGCTCTTAACATTGAGCCATACAGTCACCGGTAATACAAAGGCCAAATAACAGCTTTCAACCCTAATTCTCATCTTGTTTATTCTTGGTCTGAGCATCTCTTTCAACGCAAAAGTTATGAGAAATAAACATATTTGGTCTGAGAGAATGGATTATAAATTGCGTTATATCGTATAGAAACTTAGATATACAAGTAATAATTTCACTCATACCATATGCAAATGTAAGGCTCATTTGGGAGACAATATTTGACCTTGACTACCAAAGGCTAATATTTTTTCATGAACATCCTTTATTGGAAGAAGGAAGATTGCATCCTAGATTACATCAATTATAGTAATTTGATTCAGTAAGCTGATTTTTAAAAAACCATCAGTCAAAATTGTTAACATCAACATCGTCAAAATATCTATATATGTGTCACATGTATAGGGCTCACCAATAGAGGCAAAGGGCTGAAAATCTAAACATCTATTCTTATTTGTCTAGAAAAATGTTTTTTTGTTCTTTGAAGATTCTTCTCCAAAATACACACCAGTGGGGGGGGGGCAATTTACAATGCATGTTTATGCTAAACTGGTCCCTTATACAGAAAAGGAGGGCAACTGCTTCCAAATTCTGGCAAAATATTGGGGAAAATTCAAGCAATCAATATTTTTGGATTTGATCATCATCAGTTTCTTAACATCCGTCGTTGGACATGGACCTTCCCCAGGATTCACCACACATCTCTATCTTTGGCATTACAGAGCCAATACTTCCTGAATTTATCTACTTTGTCTCTCTATCTTGTATTCTGCCAGCCTTGGTTTTGCATGTAATCTCTGGTGATCCATGTCATGAGTTGTGATGTCCATTGGTTGTCTGTCATTCTTGCAACATAGCCCACCAATAAAGTTTTTTCAATATATTCTATGATGTCTCTGACTCCCATCTTCTACCGGATGTATTGTGCTGTCTTGTGGTCTCTCCATGTCAGGTTGAGCATAATTCTTTCATAGTTCATATCATGGTTCTCAATTTGTGGGTCTGTCTCTTGATTGGGTTCCATGTTTCAGCTCCAGAAGTGACTATTAGGAGGATGCATTGGTTGAATACTCTTCTTTTAGGATTAATGGGATCTTCTTGTTTTTGAAGGTTGAGCTTGCTCTGCCAAAAACTTGCCATCCTAGGGTGATTCTTTGATTTTGCCTTCTTTTGAGGGTCTCATGGGAATCCGTTGTCCTGGATAGATGTAGTGGTCTACTTTCTTTAGTTCTGTGTCCTTGATTCTTATTTCCGATGTGATTGTTGAGGATGATATTGAACTTGCTGAAGTTCATGTGTAGGTCAACTTTCTTGCTCTCTCTATTTAGTTCATCTAGCATTAGTTAGAAGTCATGTAGGTTCTCTGTGAAAAGGGCAATGTCGCCTGCAAACCTGAAGTTGTTTTGATAATTAGTGTCTCTTTTGATTGCTTTGTTCTCCCAGTCTAGTCTTCTGAAGATCATCTCAAAGCAGGCTGTAAAGTATTTGGTCGATGGTCAAGTAGCTTCTTCTAAAGCCAGATGGCTCCCATGTTTAGTTTTTATCCTGTGTTTTTGTGATCTAGTTGGTGATCATTTTTGTAAAAAGTTTGTAAATGTAGTTGAGTAGGCTTATAGGTCTGTAGTTGTTGAGGTCTTTTGGGTTTCCTTTTTTATGTAAAAGCATTAGAGTGGTATTGTTCCAATCATCTGGGACTTTACTTTGTTTCAGGCACAAGTTGAATAGGATGGCCAGTTTCCTAGTGATTATCTTATCCGCTTTTTAAGTAGATCAATAGTGATGTTGTTGAGCCTTTCCTTTCTTTATTTGTCTGATGGCTTGTTTCATCTCTCACAAAATTACTTCTGGGAAACCTTTGAGTTGATTGCTTGCATCTAGCGTATCCTGTTCATTGTTTTGTAGTCCTCATTTGGATGAATAGAATTTTTGGTAGAAATCTTTGGCATGTTTGACAATCCTGTCTCTGTTTGTTGTTAACATTTGGAATTCAGAGAGGTAAAAAACTATATTTCTTTCAAGTTACATCTTGTATGATTCTTATTAACCATACATGGTCGATTGAAGAAAAAATACTTTTTATTGGAAATAAGTATTATTTTTGTTTCTATTTGTGTAAAACTTTGGGCAAATAAAATCGTCTGCCCACTTCAACCATAAATTCCCATATTCCCATGAGCTTCAAGTGGTTAATGGATTCCAATGCAAATCTTGTTCTTGCATCCTCCTGATTGTCTCCTATGGAACTGAAACATGGAACCTATCCAAAAGATCAGCCCTCAAACTGAGATCCGTGCAATGGTAACAAGGGAGGATCACGGAGTGATCACACGATAGCACAATACATATTGCTTAGAATGTACTAGCTCTGTAATGCCCGTGATAGAGAAGTCTGGCAAATCTTAGGGAAGATCCATGTTCAACAACAAATGCTAAAAAAAGCTGCTGATGATGATGATTATGAATCTATTTCTAATCTAAGTACTGAACTAAGTAACGCCAATCCTCTTGTGTTTGTATACTGAAATACTTTTGAAAAAATGCAAGATTATAAATCTGATAGTCTTTAATCATATACATATATAAATATATATATATATATATATATATATATATATATATATATATATGGGAATGAGAAATACGAGGATATATACTTGGTTAATATCAACATTTTTTTGTCAAATTCACTCCTCAGCATCCACCAATATGTTTTGTTGTTGTAATTATAAGAATAAAAGCCCATTTTCATTTGAACTTTTCTTTTCTATATTCCTATCAGGCTTAATTGTTTTTGAAAACTAACAAATCTAAGCAATAATTATAATGTATGAATGAAGACGATTCTTCAGAATTATCTCCCCTCTCAATAAAATATAAAAGATTTATATATATATGCACATATATATAAATATGTATATGCATACATATACACATATATATTCATATATACATTTATATATACATATGTATATACAAACATATACACATATATGTATATACATACATAGACATACATATATATATACATATATATATATATATATAGCTCATATTCTCTACTTTACTTAGCCAAATGAATATACTTTTACAAGAATTTGTTTTGAACAATTTTCCGCATTTTTCTTTATATTATATACTAAATGTATCCTTTTAATAGTGAAGCTGTAGCTGAAATTTATTTCCCACATTACTACTTTATTGAAAAATCTAAAAACCGATGCTTTCCCCTGAGAAAATCTGTTTCTGTAGTAACAAAAATTGTAATGAATGTTTCTGCCCAATATCAGGATGAGAGAATATTTTGTATACGGAAGGAAAATGCAAAGAT
The DNA here is from genome assembly GCA_963457665.1 of Thysanoteuthis rhombus. Classification (NCBI taxonomy): domain Eukaryota; kingdom Metazoa; phylum Mollusca; class Cephalopoda; order Oegopsida; family Thysanoteuthidae; genus Thysanoteuthis; species Thysanoteuthis major. Next base: position 19,765,681 of record OY735212.1, on the reverse strand, counting down.
TCTTTATGATGCTTTTCTTGAGAAAAAATAAAATCAGCTGCGCCATAACATAATCTAAACTATTGTAGGTTGAATCCAAAAGAAAATTCAAACAATAATATCAAATAAGAAGAAGATATAGGCTTCCCGTGGTATCTGAAAGTAGAGCTTTCCTAATAAAAACTGTCTGAAGTTGAGCGAAGAAGCAATTACCATTAATTTTCATAGAGAAAACTTTTGAGAACTCCCAGTCCAAAAAAATGGTGTGGATGGTATGTTAAGCTGAGTCATTGGAGGTTAGGTTTATGAAGGGTTCTGGAGATTAGTTTGTTGAAGAGAGAGAGAGAGAAGAAGAGGCTGCTCACTGCCTTTATAAGAGTTTGCTGCAGAACAAACGCCAAAGACTATTTTTATTTTTTACCGGTTTTCATAAAAAAAACAAAAAAGTGTCATAAACCAAATTTCAAAAAGTGAGCGAGACCTATATCACAGCTAAAGTGTGGATCTAGGCAATTGCAAAGGAACGCTGATGCAATTGCTGACAATAACCCCCAAATGCACAAAATCTGCATAACAATGTCAAACCACATTTTGCATGGATGCATACAGATGGAAAATGCAAAGATTTTTCATGATGCTTTTACTGTTGGATTAGAAAGTCCAGTCGTATCCATCCAACCCACCCTGATTGGCGTTCTTCGATTCTCGCTCTTTGCTTGATTTCTTCTTCTTCTTTTGAGGATTTCATGGAGATTCGTTGTCTCGGATTACCACTACCTGCTTAACTTTCAGAATGAACCTCGAAAATAATGACATCAACGCAACATGGCAAACCTCCTTCAATTTGAAACCAGTGTTATTCAAACATAAAGGAATCTATGATTTGTCTATGCAGTCGTAGAAAGTGATTAATAACAATGGTGACTGTTTTGAATAATTCTTTCTGAATTTCTCAGATAAAGAATCATCTTTACGCACTGATTTATTCAAACTGTTGTCCCTCAGTTTGAATATATCAATATATAAGGATAATTCCTCATTTTGGGTATTCAAACAGAAATTTTCTATATGGATGGTTTGAATCCAACATAATGGAAGAAAAGAGGTAGTTGAATGCCTATGGATTTAAGCCTCTCACCCTACTTGTTAGAATATGTATAGTCTAAAATATCTTTGAATTTTTTTACGTTCTACAGGAAGAAGCGGGAAACCAATAGAAATGTTTTTGCTGGTTTTCAACCTGATTTTTCAATTTCTGATCTGCACTCTTTGCATGCAAATGAGATTCAGTTGGTCAGCATGAGCAGCTAGGATGTTCAAGGGGGCAACTACAATTCCAAAGTTGGGCAAAACAGTATTAGATTTTGGGCAAATCAGTGTAATTAGCCCAAAACCAGATGAAATTTTTGGTTAATCAAGCCTTCTGCCCCACATAATGAAAGAATTCCCAAACACCCATTTGGGCTACCTATTTAGAACATGAATGCTAACTATTCCAGTTTGGATAACATGGAATGTTATCTCAACTTTCCAGGTGAAGCTCACCTTCATGTTTTTGACACTATCCTCTGGTGAGTGGATTCAAATCTCAAATCATTGAAATTATCTTTGATTTCAAGGCTCATGAACATTGACGAGATTTGATTTGATTACAAAAATATTTACAGATCCTTAGTGATAATCATCCAAAGAAAGCTGTTAGGTACATTGGCCAAAGTGTTGTGAATGTAAAAGCAGCCAAGATGAGGTCTACAGTTCGATTAAATCCAGGGCTGGATCAAGCCTCTTTAGGGTTCTAAGTAGAATTTGATTCAGAGCCCCAATCACTTCTTAGGGCTCCCTTAATGACCTCCGGGGACTAAACAGCTGCACAGTTTGGTTTAGTTCTTGGCCAACTCTGAATAAATCAGAGCATAATTTTGAATAATTATTCAACACTTATTTTTTTGGGAAATAATAAGATTTTGTTGACTGCCCAGAATGTTTGGAAGCTTTCTTTCCAACCCAATAAATCAATGGTATATTCTTTAAACTTGTCAACAACTTTGGTCTTTAAATAATTGAACAGACTAGTGTTTCCACTTCATTGAATTCCCATATATTTCCTTCTTTTGTCAGAGTGTTGATTGAAAAGTATTTTCAACCAGAAATATAATTCTTTAGATCAGAGTATATGATAATATCCTTATCAAATGAATTAAAACTGTCAACCAAAACAATCAACATAGATTTATTCAGTTTTTAAGTTGGTCTGGGTGGCTGACCGGCTGACAATATATATATATATATATATATATTATATATATATATATATATATATATATATATATATCCTGCATATTCATCACATCAATTGAGCTGAGAGGATTCAATATTTAAACTTTCACTCCTTGCAATGTCAAGAAAAAATCTTCTTTTTGTTTTTCGAAGAGCTTCCCGTCCAAAATAAGTTTTTTTTTTTAATGGGGGGGTGGTGGTTCAATTTGCAAATTCAGTTCATACTAAATCAATTCCTTTGTTTGTATCCTCTGTTTTGGGGAAATTTGGAATCTTTTCAGTGATCACTGCCTAACAAAAGGCAATAGAAGTGGCTTATCCATTAACCACTCTTTTTTCAAATTTTTCAATTGATTACTCCCATAACGGCATGCTGTCAAGAGACATTGATCAAATGACAGTTTTCATCGAGTGACTAATCAGACCTGTTTCATTTATAGTTGAAAAATGATTTTCAGCCTTTGTGGTAACCTTTGTCCCCTCTGAATTCAGAAAACATTTAAGTGATTTTTTTAAAACACCAGTCCAAGTTGAAGGCTGGACTTTACTTTGTTTTCCAACTTGAACAAGAAGAAGAAGAATTCTCACCAAAGTTAGGGGAGTAAACCCTTCACTGTTTGTCTGTCCTGTCAACTTAAACCAAACTGATATAGAAAATTAACATTTCCCACTGATTTTCCTGCAACCCTTGGTTCTTGAACAATGATGGATTTTCTATTTTGTTGGACTAACCGATGTCAAGTAATTCTAATTCAATAATGATATGCGTCTAGCACACTAATTATGCACATAACACATCTTTAAAGCATTAGGATTGTCAGAAACTTGAATGAAACGAATACTAAATATGAATTACAATATTTCAATGTATTACAAAATTTAGTGTGTTTCTTGTTTTGGCAGCAAAAAAATTCAACATTTATCAGAAATTTTAGCTATTTCCCAGCACCTTGAGACAAATTTAGCTGTTTTTGGGTTAATGAAAATTGTCATTGGAAAGATAGTGTTTTTAGCATGTTTTGGTATTTTTTGATACTTTTTCAAAGTTGATTTAGTGTGAAATAATTTTTCGAGTTGGCAATACTTGATTGTCTATTGGTCTGCTATCTTACGTTTTCTACATACTAATAGTCACTTATGAGCCAAAACACGGAGCCTAACCAAGAGACAGACTCGCAAATTGACAACTATGCAACATTCCCATGAAAGAAGCATGTTCAACCTAACATGGAGAGACCACAAGACAGCATAATATATCCGGGAGGAGACAGGAGTCTGAAAAATCATAGAATCCATTAAAAAACTCAAATGGCAATTGGCTGGCCATGTTGCAAGAATGGCAGACAACCGATGGACATCGCGACACACAACATTAATCCCCAGAGATCACATGAACAACTGAAGCTGGCAGAGTACTAGATGGAGAGATGAGCAAGACAAAATCCGAAAGTACTGGCTCTGTGATACCCATGATCGAGAAGTTTGGCAAACCCTGGGAAAGGTCTATATCCAACGATGGATGTTAAGAAACTGATGATGATGTTTCTTGAGCCTGGCTCTAAAGGGATGACATACATTCTTTACCATATTCAAATGCAATCTTTGGTCATCCACTTCTGTTTAGTAAGGAGGCTGCTTTTGAAAACCACTATGATGTTATGATAAATCCTTTCAATCCATTCTCAAGTTCGTCTTACATATGGTAAGTATCCTGGAACTATGCTGTTGGTGTCTAGTGAGTTAGTCTGCCTCTTTACCATTACCTAGACACTATGATGAATTTTCCTATAGGCATGTTCTAAACTAGGTTAACTCTTAGATTCATAGACCGCTTGTAACCGCTTTGCAGCTCTTCAATGAATAGTATTTGAAAAAAGAACTCTTGAGAACTGAATGAAAGAAAAATTTTAAAAGTTACTGAAAGGCACAAGGGGCATAACTTTAATCAGAAGCTATTCCCTTGCATCATTTTTTTTTTGCTAGGATCAATTTAAGAGTTAACTTGCATCTGCTTTTCTCTGCATCTCCAATGTTTTATCAATGGGATCCTGACTGGCTGATTCTAGTACTTGTGTCCTTATCTCTGGTTGTAAAATGAAACAAAAAACATCTGGTTTCTTGAACTGTAACTCAGTTTTGTATATATCGCACATGGATGACCCGTGTCACAACCGTCACTCCTGTGCATAATGGCTATGACATCTGTTCTCTAAATGAGGCTCTTTCTCTCACAATGTGCCTTTTGCAGAAGTGGAACTTGATGCTCGAGGCAAGATTTGGCACTCTGCCAAATAAGAAGTAGTGAGAGGTGATGTTACGATAATTGTGAAAGTACCTAGCACTATCAACGGTTTGCAAACCCATCACACTAACCGTTGATCTATGAGTACTCTATTACTGGCACAGATAATGATAATTAAATATTAGCTTTTATATTCATATGAAAAAATGGAATATCATAGAGCAAGGGAAATAACTTCTGATTTGAGATACTTCCCTTCCACTTTTAGGCAATTGAAAATTTTTTATTCACAAAAAGTCCTATTCAATAATGAGTTCCACTGTGTTTCAAGCGGTACATGAATTTAAGGAATAAAATCAAATGAGGAAGATAGATGGTACATGGAGTAGTTCTAAGAGACAAACTAATTGAACAGAATCCAACAAGCATATAACAAATTCCATGGGCTTTTTAGAGGATTTATTTAAAATCGTTCCGGTCAATTAAGTTTCCGTTGAGAAAAACCATTATGAATATCTGCAAACTAATAACTAATAACTAAGAATACCATTACAAAAGCCACTAATAAACCATTACCAACAGAAGAGTGTTTTTTTTTCTGAGGCTAGGGAATTCATAATTCCATAGTTTCGTAAGTTCGTAATTCCAGCAAGTTTCAAAGTCAACTGCTGGTTGTAAGATGCTATAATCTATGACCATTTGTTTATTTTCTTATTTTAGTAAACATTATTATCTCCCAAGAGGCCAACCAGTTCAATAGCCACTAACAAACCATGAGCAGTGATTTGAACTTCGGGAATGGATATGTACTCTTATTGTAGCAAATTGTCAATTGATAGTCATAGGAAAGAGAGTTTATAGTGTTTAACTCCGATTCTTGGAAAAGATGTTTTGAATCAATGAAGAGACTGTTTATCTAAATATGCATTTGGTATCTCCAATTGACAAGGTCCATTGGATGGAGTTTCCTATGTGTTGGTCCATTCGGATAGTATAATGGTTAGCAGGTCTAGCTCACACCCAGAAGGTCCCAGGTTCAGTTCCTGGTATGAACTAAGAACACGTTCAGGGAAACTCTGCAAGCTAATTGAGTACACTCTAAGTTATGTGATTAGGGTGGAAGTATCTTTTTGGTGGATTTGTATCTTACTAAGTGGAAGGTCATAAAAAATGTGAGGATAAATCCCCAGTCTCAAACTTGCTAGAATCACTAAGCTGTTGCATAGACTTTGTTACTGGCTGTATACTCCAATCAGATGTTGTCTCTTGAGAGACGGATACTTTACCCTTGTATGAGGTATGGTCTTTGTGCTTTTGTTATTATGATGGTAATGATGCTCCTAAATTCCTTGCATCAAGGACCCTCTGGCTTCCAATATGCATGCCTGAATTGCCAGCAAAATTTTTGCTATCCCTTTGATTAGGTGTTGGCCTGTAAAGCAGTGTGATATTTAGCCTGGAAGATGAGGAGGTTTATTTTGGGAATAAGATTTCTATCTTCAACATCAGGATATTCAAATTAGTAATGACTGATGAGTTCTCATTTAGTTCATTCTGTTTGTTAAATTTTATATTTCTGAAAGTATTTGCATATTTATCTTTAAAAAAATGACAGGTATCCCTGTTATAACGTGGGTGTTGGGCACTAAGAAGGCAAACAATGTTATAGCCCAACTGTAATAGCCCTTTCGGATATGAAAAAAAAAAAAATTCTGGATGCTGCAGGGACACAAATTAAGGAACCAATTTAGTATAAACATACATTATTAATTGAACCCTCCCCATTCAGCCTATTTTGGGAGGAACTTTCAGAGAGAAAAAAAAAAAACTTCAGGTATAAAATGGAATAAATGCTTGAATTTTCAGCCCCCTATCTCCATTGGTGCTGCCTGTATGCTTGGAACATACATAGATAGATTATCAGCCAGCAAGCCAGACAGCCATACTCACTTGAAAACTGAAGAATCAGATGGAGGAACCTATGTTGAAAGTTTTGGTCGACATTTAATGATAGTGTTGGATATGCAGTTCATGTTCAGCTATGGTTTCCACCAAGATAAAATCAAATTACCACATTTTGCGAACCATTCTTAAAGAGTCTATACACACAAATGATAAAAATTTGAGTAAACTTCAAAGATGTTTGTGAGATTTGTGCAAAGGATGATATACAAGGGACTTCAGCAGCAATTAAATATATTCATAAATATGGGTATGAAGGAAAAAGTCTACAGTCTGACACATAGTTATTAGCTGAATTTTAGTTTGGAATTTTCACTGAATATTGTTCAATCTACATGATTAATATTCAACCCCGTATTAAGTACATTGACAAAGAAGAAAATTACGTGTGAATTTTGAATTCAAATGAGGGGAAGCAACTTACCACATTTTTGTTTTTGTAATCGTCAACAAAATTTGATCAGGTTAATTCAAATATTGTGTTTGAATGGGAATTTTTAATGTTAATAGTCTGATGGAACCCCTCCTGTGTGCATGCCTAGGTGAAGTGTATGGAGATCCCTAGATGTCCACCACAGAATCCCTCTCTCTGCCATGATGATTTATTCTGGAAGGAAGCAAATAGTGATATGGTCGGTATCAATTTGGCTGCAGGAGCTGCAAGGAGGACATCAAACTGCCTTAAGGTGACTCCACTCCCAGTTTTGGAATCAGAGTTGTCCTTCTCCTAGACTGGTTGCCTTATCAAGGTTAGAAATCAAAATCTACCCTACCATTTTATCCATAGCTGGACGCAAGGGGAAGAGATGGATTCATGCCTAAGGCAATCCAAATATGATTTGCATTCTATATAAATTTCAACCTTAAATATATATATATATATGTATATATATATGTTTATGAGGAAATGGGTATATAATCCGACAGAATGATTATAAATTGCATTATATTGTATTGAAATTCTCATTTGAAATGATCCCCCATCATTACAGGTTTAATGTATCATTTGGCTTAGACAATTTAGATAGAATGAATATTTAAAGAAAAATAATTGTAGCAAGAATTGAGCCCGTCACGGATAAGTAGGCTGCTTCAATGTAGCCTTACTCTTACCTTTGAGCTAAACAGCCACCAGTAATGGAAAGACCAAGATAACTGTTTTAACTCCAAATTCTCATGTCTTGCATATTCACTATCTATACCAGCTCTCTTTGTTTCTTTTAATGAGACAATTATGTTATCAAGAAATCAATATATAATCGAAGAGAATGATTATAGATTGCATTATTTCATATTGAAACTCTTATTTGAAATGATCTCCTGTCATTACATGGTTAATATATCACTTGGCCTTGACAACGTAAATAGAATAAACATTCAAAGAAAATAAGGTTGCGGCAGGAATCGCACCTGCGACTGATAGGGTAGCTGCTTCAATGTTGCTCATACCATTGAGTTAAACATATATGTTTCCCTCCAGTTGTGCTTATTTATATCTTAATATGATTGTGTGCAGGAATAATTTCTTCATTTACTTAAAATACAATCATGTGAATTCATAGAATGTTCTTTTATTTCTCTCCTCAAGGCATCAGTGAAAGAAATTCTTTTCTTCTATTCTTTCGCTTTTCTAATCGATACAATTGTGTTGTGATCTATAAAGTTCTGTAATAAGAACTCCATTTGATCCTTCATTCTTTCAATTCCAATTATACCTACATGTGAACTCTAGATTTAAGAAATAAATGTATAACAGTGTCTGAGTGGGTGTATTTTGATATGTGGAAGTTCCTCTGTGCACTTTTATCAGAATACATAGTTATTTGAAAAGTGATATCTGTATGTAGAAAATATACATTCATTACACACACAAGTACGAATATGGAAAAACCTTTGTTAAATATTTAGCTGTAAAGCTTTCTTGACTATATATATATATATCTATATATATGCTCTTCCATAAGAATATAGCACTCTGGTAGATAAGGAATTTCTGTGTAAATGAATATATCGCTTAAATTCAGCCTTTCTGACCATCTGGTTCAGTAGTCAAGAGGTAGGATATCGGTCTCCGGGTCTGAAGTGAAGGTTTCAATCCTGCCTCGCGGTACTGGATGGAATAATAGAAAGTCTATAGCCACAGAGATGTAATACATCGAAACAGCTGTCTGTAGATGAGACAATAATATATATATATATATATAGTGAGAAAAAGAGGTGTAATTAGTCAATCTACAGAACACATAATGTGCCCAACATCTTTATGCATTGTGCGATGTTGGGGATGATCAATTAAAAAATGGTTAAAAAGGTGGTCAATGATTGAGTCTCTCGTAAACCAATTTAGCATGAACTTATATTGTGAATAAAACCCCAACTAAAAACCTATCATAAAGGGAATTTTACCCCTGCCCCACATTTTTCTAAACAAAATAATGAGAAAATGTTCTAATTTTCAGCTCTGTAGCTCCATTGATGCTACCCGTATACACAGAATACACATAGTCAGTCAGCCAGCCAAACACCCTTGAAAGCTGAAGAAAGCTATGTTGATGCTAAAGTATTGGTTAACAGGTTTCATACAATGTGCACAGGAAAAAATGATGTTTAACATGAGATGGCGGGATCATAAGTCAGCATAGTGTATTTGGGAAAAAACAGAGATATCATGGAAACCATTAGAAAACTCAAATGGCAATGGGCTGGTCATGTTGCAAGAATTTCAGACAACTGAGGAACATCACAACTCACAATAAGGATTACAGATTTTACAATAGACAAGTCCAGTAAATATTTTGGAAGTTTTATATCCAACAATGGATACTATAAGGCTGCTGCTGCTGATGATGATGGTAGTGTTGGTGATGATCATGATCATGATCACTTTTTGTAGCATAGGCTACAAGTCAACAAAAAAATGTGTTGTTGGTTTCACTCTGGGACTCCTTTGAATTGTTCAATCTTATGTTGATTCTCTATTGGGATTCACTGTGTACTACAGCTGGTGCACAGTGGATCAGAAATAATCAAAAAAACAAGTGCCTGGCAGCTGCTAACTTTGAGGGTTATTACTTTCTTATTTTCATATAAGCTATTTCACAGCCAACAGAGTTAATCTCATTTTTTTGTTTTCACTCAAATGTATTATTAAAATTAGCTTCTACCTTCAATTATTTTCTTTTAATCCTCTCTTCCTTGGTTTCCCCTACATATACATATGACTTATTTTTTTGTGTTATCGACGAATTCTCATCTTGTTTATTCATGGTCTATATTGGCTTTATTTGTTTCTCTCAATGCTCAGTATTTCTGTATCAGCCCCATTTTCTTTAATTGCTTATTCTATTTGTGTTATCTAAGCCAAATGATGCATTTACTGTGTAACAATGGTAGATCATTTCGAATATAGTTTCAGTATGATATAATGCAATTTATAATCGATCTTTTGGATCATATATCCATTTCTTATGATCATAATTATTGTGTTTAAAAAAAAACTTGCAGATATATTTCCAATTTTCTCAATATCTGTGAGTGTAATTTATATAATTTTCTTCAGTGTTTTTTAATTTTTTTTACACACTCTTTGATATTATGATACTATGTGTGAATTTTCACTTGTTGGGATCATCAGTTGTTTAATATGTAACCGTTTTAGGGATTTAAAAACAAAACATTTATATCAACTTGGGTCCCCAGCAGGGCTAATCAAACACCACCACCCTTTCAGCTATGATTTTAATATATATTATAATATGATATAATGTCATACTATGTGTAGTTTATCATATATGTGTTAATTATAGATAAATAAATATATATATATATATATATATATAAATGTGTATACTGAGGCATGCAATAGTATTTGTCCCCCTTGGAATTTTCCCTATTTGGTTGAATTACAACCTGTAACCAAAATGGATAAAAATTAAAAAAAAATATATATATATATACATGTATATATATATACATATGGATAAGAATATATATATAGTAACAAGCAATAGTTGGATTATTTTGTGCAAGTCCATGACATAAAAGTTTTTTAAAATCCAATTTCATTACAGGTTGTAGTACCCTCTGATTAATGCCCTCCTTGCTGAGTCTGTGAATTCTGGTGAGTCTCCCTCCTTTGGCAAGTTTGTTGTAGCACCACAGTCTTTCAATTTTGAAATAATGTTCAAAGTTAGGGATTTTTCTCAATGACCAAACCCTATCTCTGTTTCTTGGTCTTCATAATGGTGCTTGCTTAGTGGCATCTATAGCTTAATAAAGTTGCGAACTCTCAGGCATCTAAAAGCAGATTGATTCTATATAGCTAATTATGTGAATTGTAAAGGTTATTTATTGCATCTGATAGTATTTAGGGGCTTTATTATAAAAGGGTTAAATACTTATACATGCACCACTTGTCAGTATTTTATTATTTAAGAATCTTGATAACAAAATCTTTTGAGAATTTGACCATACTAATTTCAAACTATTTTGCATAGTTCCATAGTAGAATTTGAAAAAAAGATCCATTAAGATTACAGGTTGTAATGCAACAAAATAAGAAAAAATATTTTTGTTTGCCAATGTATATGACTGCTTTTTCCCATACATAGTCTAGCTTGATATACACTCTTGATAATATGCTTAGATATCCTTTTTAAGAGCATTTTGCTGTTGATCAATAATTAATTTGCTACTCTTCTATTGGTAACAAGTTCATTCTTCAGTGAGGTCAGCATGATGATTGCATTAATTCAACAAATATTGAAGTCCTCCTTCAATAAAAATAGGAAACTTCTGGCAATATCTTTGTAAGTGGTTACCTTGAAATTCCCAATTCCCATCTCTTTTCAACTGTCTGGCATTAGGTGAACCAGAAAAAGATTGATTTGGCACGTTTGAGAATGGAGGAATTCACAGAACATCTCCAGTGATGATTTTATTCAAATTATTCTAAAAAGAATCCAATCTGTTTTGACAGCTAGAGATGGCTTCAGAACATTTTGTGAATATAGAGCATAACCCCCAAAATGTATACACGGTTTATCACATATTTTGAACAATGAAACATTTTAAAATATGTAAAAGTGTTTCTTTCTTACTCAGACATTTGCTCTGGGCTATAAAATTATTAAATCAAATTTAGGAAAATTGTATGAATCTAACCTTCTGTACATTAAAATCTATGAAGTAATCAGACAACTAAAAGCTGGATGGGTTCTACTTAATGGTACCTTAGTAGGTGACTCTATTTCTGATACTGATCATCCATAATATTGTATCCAGTAAGGATCAGAATCATGACAGTTTAGAACATTCAATAATACTAGCTTGCTAACTACTGTACCCTTTCTATATAGTCATGCACCCATGAGTAGAATGGAAAATAAAGCTCTGGTTAGTCACTCAATAGAAACCATCCCATGACCAAATTGATTGTTGTAGAACACTGTGTTGGGACTGATAAATTAAAACATTGGAAAAATGGGTTATCAATAAATTAGTCACTTTCTTCGGATTTTGTTGGGTGGTGATCACTAGAAAAATCTGAATTTTCAAAAAAACAAGCATGACTGCTGCTAGATACAAAGTAAGGAAACAATTTAGCATAAATTTAAATTGTAAATTGCACCTCAAGCCTCCTAGCCCCAAACAAAACAAAGTAAAGAAAACTAAAAATCTCAAAAAAACAAAACAAAAAAACCTCAACCCAAACAAAAACAAAACAACCTGTTTTTTGGGGGGAATTTTCAAAAAACAAAAAAAATTGATTTTTCTAGACATGCTAAGAAGTGAATTTTAAAAGTTTTATCCCTTTAGCCCCATTGATTTAATCTGTGCGTATGACACCTACAACAATAGCTAGACAGCTAGCCGGCCCTACCTAAAAACTGGAGAAACCAATGACTGGAGAAACCAATGACTGTTTCGGTTGATGGTTTTTAAAATCTGAGAATAATATATCAGAAGCTGAAGATACAGAAATGTAAGAATTAATTATAAAAGTCTTGCAAATATACAGTTGGGACTTCCTGAATCAAATGAAATAGCTGGACAACCCTGATTACTTGTTCTTCACAAGTCTGAAGCTTAAAACTCATGTTATAGTCTGGGTCAAATTTAACATTGTCCTTTTTTTCAAACAAATCAAAACAAAAATGAAATATCCATAAAATTATGATGTTTGAATCATCATCATCATCAGTCTTTTATCGTCAGTCATTTGACATAGACCTTCCCCAGGATTCATCTCATCTCTCTAACGTGGTTGTCATGGAGCCAGTACTTTCTGAATTTCTCTAGTTTGTCTTTCCATTTTATTCTGCCATCCTCGGTTTCGCATGTGATCTCTGGGATCCATATTGTGAGTCATGATGCCCATCGGTTGTCTTCCATTCTTGCAACATGATCGGCCCATTGCTATTTAAGTTATCTGGTAGATTCTATGGTGTCTCAGACTCCAGTTTTCTCCCTGATATACTATGCTGTCTTGTGATCTCTCCATGAGAGGTTGAGAATAATTCTCTCATGCACACACTGCATGCTTCTCAGTTTGCAGCTCTGTTTCTTTGTAAGGTTCCATGTTTCAGCTCCATAACCCCACTATTGGCATGACCCACCTAACAGAAAGGCTATAGATTCTTCTTACTTTGAGTGTGCCTGTGCATGTGTATCTCCAGGCACTCCTGGTCATATCTTCTTGGCTACAACTTTGAAAGTTTGCATGAGTACACTTGTAGACACCATCTAAAAATGTATTTTTGTTTTTTCAAAAAATTGCTTCATTGGGCCTTTACAGTAGTTTTGGACCAACAATGTCCAAATCTTGTACTGAACTTTTGTGAATAATTTTGATAAAAGATTAATTTTCTTTAGATGATTTGAATATTTTTTTCAGATAATCATTCTGGTATACATTCAGGCTGTTATTTTAGTCATAGTAGAAACTGTCAACAAAAACTTAATCATGTTTTTTAGATAATTATTTCTGATACACATGCAGACTATGGTGATTCATCAATATGGGGTATGGATATTCATCATCAAGTCCTGCATGGATCAATAATCTTTCTTTGTATAACATAAATCCTTAAATAAGTTGAGTCGAGACATTTTACTTTTTATCAGCGAAAATAAAGAAATTAAAATATTTTTAGAGGGACCCTAAATTCTTGTGGCCAAGTGGAACTGCACTGTTTGAACTGTCTTCAACATGGTCCTCTGAACATTGTATGCCAATTAACTCAGCTTCTTGAAGGTTTGATTTTCCTAAAATATGTTATTCATGCATGACTAATAACATCAATTGTTATCTTGAATTTCTCTTTGAAACAGTCAACCAAAACTGTCAACATAGGTTTCTTCTGTCCATAAGTCAGTCTGGCTGGCTATGTATGTATGTATCGTGCATACAGGCTGCCATAACAAAGCTGAACGGCTAAAAATTTGAACCTGTGCCTGCTATTATGATTAGAAAAAAACGTTTTAAAAAAAAGTCATCCCCCATTAGATTAAAAAGGGGGTTCAATTTGCAATATAAGTTTATGCTAAATTGAATACTTAGTGTGTGTCTTGCAGCATTTACAAAATATTAAAACTTTTGGGGGGAATCACCACTCAATAATTCGTGAGAGAAGTAATTTATTCATTGAACGCCCCTTCTTCTAATTATTTAATCAATCTTCTTCCAACAAGGCATGCTGCTAAAAGACACTGGTCATGTGACAGTTTCTTTTGAGTGATGAACCAGACCAGTTTTCTTGTTTGTTTTTTTTCGTAAAATTTTTTTTTGAGTAATGAACCAAATGTTATCAAATGAGTATTGATCGATCTCCAGTAGGGACAAGCTGTTTTCAGCCTCCTTTAATTCGCAAGCATAAATTTAGAAACTCCTCTCTCAACAATAGTCAATCAAGCCTGGTGCCAAAATTGATCAAGTCGATATTTAATTATTACCGACCCCCTTTGAAATATAATTCTCAGGGTTTGATCGGAAAGAATATCAATAAGGATAATCAGAGCTGAATTTCACTTTACATTTTGACATCTGACTCCATTTAAAGCTCCTTCCACCACACCCATCACCATCATCATCAACACCAGTTCTTCCTCTCCTCATTTCTATGTCCCCCTCATTTGATTCATTCCCATCCTCCCCTTCTTATCCTTATGTACCATATCACCAGTAAATGTCATTAATAGACAAATCTTTCACTCACAGCCGATGCAAAGAATCTCTCAAGCCTATTTCCTTGATCTTCTCACCCCCCCAAAACTCTCAGTGCCCTGGTATGATTAAGCAACTGCACACCAATCTCAGAGTTCATACTAAGCAGTATCCATTTCCCTTACAAGTATTATGTCATAGTAGGAGGGTACTAGGGTACAGTGGATCAAGTCAACACATCCACCATCTTATTTTGGGAAAAGACTTGCCTACTTTAGCATTGCTGTGCTGTGTACAAGCTAAGGGACCTAAATTTAAGCTCAAATTAATATTCAGAAGTGATTTTACTCTTATTATAGAGCCACGACTATCCAGAATTTTCTAATTGTGCTCTATAAGGGGAAATTAAGATTGTGTAAGAATTATTTCTTGCCCAAACTATATTAATGTACTTGCTCTTCAGAGAGATGTGAGATTATCTTTTTCAATGGTATTTTACCTTGGTGTTCTCTTTTTTCTTTCTTTAAATTGCTTTTGAGACTGTATGAATGGGATTTTGTGTTAAATGTTTGTTTTTGTGTGTCTACCTTCTATCAGTGAATTTATGAGGAATTCTTATGATCACTTTCAGTGAAATAGACTGCAATTCAGCAATACTTAAATAAAATGGTAAGTTAGTTTCACTCTGTTGCTTCTTTGAATCATTAAATCTCATATTAATTCACTGTTTCCTAGGATATGTTACATGTACTATAACTGGGGCATAGTGAATCATATTTATTGAAAAAAAAAAAAAAAGTGTCTGCCAGTTGCTAACTTGAAGAGATATAATTTTTTTTTTATCTTCATAGAACCTATTTCACAGCCAATAGAGTAGATCTTTCTTTTTTTATCCCAAATATATTATTTAAAACAACTTCTATCAACCATAGATTTTTTCTGATCATCTGCCCCATTTTCCCTGACCAGAGATGTCATTGATGATACCATTGTCACAGCAGCTAGTAATGGAATAGAATACAAAGAGAAATAGATTCATACTATTCCCAAGAGCATTAGTTTAAAGTTGACTCATGCAGTATTAGAATTCAATCTCAATTCAACAATTCTCGTTTCTGTGCCAAAATATCATCTTGCACCTCCATTGTCTTTCACAGAAGTTCTCAGAGAATTCCCTGAGCCTTCCCATCAGGTGTGATCAAGAGGTGTTGCATGAGATATGGATCCCTGGTGTCAAATCATCGTATCATTTGTATTCAAGATATAACTTTTAGAAGTGTAGCAGAATAAATCAGTAAATGGACAACTGATTCCATTTTGTCTATAGTTAAAAATTGAACCACAATTGTAGATTGTTGTATTTGCCTTATAAGTGAATAATATAAAAGACAGTAGTATTATAAGCATACAAGTGAAAAGAAAAAAGGATCATTATTAACCCGATTGTGATCCTCCTTGCTAATCAGCATATAAATTGGCAAAATATTAACAATTGATTTATCTTTTTTTTGTTCTCATACAAGTGGATAGATCTTTGCTTTCAATGAATATTGATATTTTCCAAAATATAAATCCTTTCTGGCAGCACCATCTGCCACTTCCAATATGAGGATGAAGTTGCTCTGTTCAGTATCATGGTAAAATTGTATATTTTTAAATATTTTCACAATTTAATTTTTCAATTGATTGTTTAAATAATTAGTTAATAATTGACTTACTCATCATTAAATGCATTCAGTATACCAGTACCTTGACAAGAGAATATATTGTTAAGTATGGGACTTGTTGATTTACTTGTGTCTCAGGAAGAAACATTTTGCTATTGTATAAGTCAAGTTTTTTAGTAATATATATATCTAGAAGTTATTTCCTTTTTGTTTACAACTTGAGTAAGCCAGTGTTGTGCATTTTTGTAGTCTTTTTCATTCATGTTAATTTTCAGAATCTCCTTATTTTTCAATTTGGGAATCGAGGTACTGCATTTTATCTGATGTTATCAGGCTTTCTATTAAATTCTGATGGAATTTGGTGGTATTGCTTTCCTTGTTAGCTGCAGGGTAACGAAGCAAAAATATTAAACAAAATACAATTCTGATACTGAACTCCACCCTGATATTGAAAATGGTAGATAGCGCTCTATCCTATTAACACCTCTATTTTGGATATCTATATTCTTTGGAAACCAAAGACCTGTTCACTTGTATGATAACAAAAAAAGATTTCTAAAAGATTAAAAAGATGTTCCTTGTCTGTCATTTTTAAGACTACAGAAAATTTACTGTCAAAATATATATAGTAGGAAGATTCTAGTTGATCTGTGCTTGAGGAATCTATTGAGCTTGATCAAGCCACTGCATGGTGCTCTTTGGATGAAAGACGACAAAGGCTTATTTGGTAGAAGAATTTAAATATAACTCTTATATTAGATTTAACAAAGACAAAGGTAAGATAAAGCATTATGTTTCTTAAAAAGGAGTATAGTATCAAGGCAGGTGTCAAACTCCTGGTTTCTGTTGCATGCATCAGCTTAGTGATCCTTGCAAGTCTCAAGTCTAATCGAGATGAGGGCTTTATTCCAGCTAGCTTTTATGACCACCTTGCCAAGATGCAAGTCCACCAAAGGAATACCTCTACCCTAATTGTGCAGCTTAGAGTGTACTCAATTAGCTGCATAATGCACCAGGAAATTTGTCCTAATGATGAATTTTCTACTCTCTTTGCATAATGATGTTTGATGTGCACAACTTGTTGAACAGAGATTATTTAATATAATCTAAGAGTGATTGAATTACTGATTTCCACTCGAATACGATGGTGCTAAAAAAGAAGGTTGTACAGATAGATATATCTAACATTTAACATTTAAATTCATATAAAAAGAATGAAATTCAAAATCCAAACAAATAATTCATAATCTAAGCTACTTCCCTTTGGACTTTGGGTAATTAACAAAAAGCTTTTTCTGTTCAATTCACAGAAGAGTTCTTTAATGTTTAAGCTATTCATGGAAGAATTCCACGGTCAATCATGAGCGCTTACCCGTGTTCCATGAATTTGTGAGTCAAGGAAGTTCAGTCTTACTTGTTCAAGAGTTCATGTGTATCAATGACTTATTGTGTTACGGAGGCTAAAATTTGTTTGGAGTCTGTGTATGTATTTGCCGGGTACACTTTGGAAGTGATGAGATTCACTTTATAACCATATATAAACATCCATCTCCCAAAGTGATTGAGATCATATTCACAGTCACAAGACAGACGAGAAGATCAACTTGACAGATGCAAAGAAGAAAGTCTGTGGTGAGATAAGAGTGAATCTGAATCACTAGGGTATCCGGCTTCTTTTTTTGAAAAGAGTCTTACTGGAGTACTTCCCCTTAGTTTCTTTCAAGTTCTTACTTAATTCGGAAGAATTGTAATATCATATTTATAATAAACAATATCAAATGGCTGAATGAAAACACTAGGGTTACTACAAGTCGAAGAGAAGCAGCAAAGACAAAAAAAAAATGTACAGATAATTATTCTATATCTGTTTTGAAAGACAGAGCTGCATCATACAAAGTGATAAATATGGTACTAGCATTAATTTAGTTCAAAATGGGTATAATTTGCTGTAATGGCAGTCTTTTTTTTTTTTTTTCAGGAAAGATTTATGTGAAACCTAAGGGTCAAGAGTAAGTGGCATGGTTACGAGCAGGAAAATGGAAATCATTTTAATTCACAATTTTGACCGCTCAGGAGGAGAACTGCTTAAATGAGAACCAAATTATATTGCCATTCATGTCTCGCTATTTTTGTGAGTGAGTTCTCAGACAGCCGACATCAAAGTAAATTGCATTAAGTGAACTTTAAGAATAGAATCGAGACAACAATATTATAAAGTACGTCTTGTTCTAATTTCATACATAAATCATGTTTTACCCTCTTAGAAAGAGTCAACCAAAACTGTCACCAGAACCGTCAACATAGGTTTCTTCAGTTTTCAAGTCAATCTGTCTTGCTAGCTATCCATGTATTTGTTTCCCGTACACCCTGTACTGATGGAACTAGGGAGTTAAAAATTTAAACATTAATTCCTCATTATATCTAGAAAAATGTTTTTCTTTTTAAATTCACTCAAAAAAAACGAATTTAGTAAGGGTTCAATTAACAATATAGTTTTATGTTAAACTGGGCCCTCAGTTTGTATGATTGATTTTTTTTCAAATTTTGATTTTGATCATGGCCCAACAAAAGGTAAGAGAAATAATCTATTCATTGATCGCTCACTTTTCAAATTTTTTAATTGATCATCCCAAACATAGCATGTCGCTAGAAGTCATTGATCATATGAATGTTTCTATTGAGTGACCAGCCAGTCCTGTTTCTTATAGTTTCAGTAATACATACATGTATATATCTATAACTAAATTGGTCTATTGTACTGCTGTATTCAATACTATTCAATAAAAGTTGAGCAATGTTGAGCCAGGTTAATATTTAGATGGGTGACTGTCTTGAAATACCTGATAGCATAACCAGCCATACTGATAGGGTACTCCTTTCCTTTAGAAGCCTCCTGCATTGTCAAGGAGGAAGAAGTAGAACTTGGACATAATACCTCCTCCATACTAAGCAGTCAGGCATAGCAGCTCAAGTCCTGAAGCTATTGATATCAGATGCCAACACAAAAATATGTCATATGTTGGGGAAACCAGGGAAGAGAGGATTAGAAGAAAATAATTGAAGATAGAAGCTAATTTTAATAATAAATTTGAGTGAAAACAAAAAAAACGAGATCAACTCAGTTGGCTGTGAAATAGCTTATATGAAGATAAGAAAGTAATAACTCTCAAAGTTAGCAGCTGCCAGGCACTTGTTTTTTAAATTATTTCTGATCCACTGTGCACCAGCTGTAGTACACAGTGAATCCCAATAGAGAATCAACATAAGATTGAACAATTCAAAGGAGTCCCAGAGTGAAACCAACAACACATTTTTTTGTTGACTTGTAGCCTATGCTACAAAAAGTGATCGTGATCATGATCATCACCGACACTACCATCATCATTATCAGCCTCATAGTCTGTTGTTGGATATAAAACTTCCAAATATTTACCAGACTTGTCTATCATAAAATCTATACTTTCTGCACTTGTTTAGTTTGTCACTTTACCTTATTTTTTACCAGTCACAGTTTTGCATATGATCTCTGGGGATCCTTATTGTGAGTCGTGATGTTTATCAGTAGTCTGGATTTTTTTTTGTCGGGGGGGGGGGGGTTAAAATTTCCCTCATAATAGGTTTTTAGTGGGGGTTTGATTTATGCCAAATTGGTTCGCAAGAAAAGTAACTCAGTCATTGATCCCCTTTTTTTGATATTTTAATTGATCATCCCAAAAACAGCTCAAACAGCTAAAAGATGTTTGTCACATGATGTTTTCCATAGATTGACTAACCTCTCTCTCACGATATATATGTATTCCAGAAAGCTTAAAAGCTTTAAACTCTACATATACAAAAAAAAGATTATCTGCATTCGTACTTGTGAGTGTAATGAATGTATATTTTCTACGTATAGATATCACTTTTCAAATAACTATGTATACTGATAAAAGTGCACAGAGGAACTTTCACATATGAAAATACACCCACTCAGACAGTGTTATACATTTATTTCTTAAATCTAGAGTTCACATGTAGGTATAATTGGAATTGAAAGAATGAAGGATCAAATGGAGTTCTTATTACAGAACTTTATAGATCACAACACAATTGTATCGATTAGAAAAGCGAAAGAATAGAAGAAAAGAATTTCTTTCACTGATGCCTTGAGGAGAGAAATAAAAGAACATTCTGTGAATTCACATGATTGTATTTTAAGTAAATGAAGAAATTATTCCTGCACACAATCATATTAAGATATAAATAAGCACAACTGGAGGGAAACATACATATTCAACTGAATGGTTAGGGCGACGTTATGTTGAGCGGCTACCCTATCGGTCACAGGTTCGATTCCTGCGGGGGCCTCGTTTATTTTGACTGATTATTCCATTTACAATATCTTGACCAAGTGATATATTAACCATGTAATGACAGGAGATCTTTTCAAATAAGAGTTTCAATTAACACAATCTTCAATCATTCTATCGGATCATACATCCATTTCCTTTATATATAACTGTTGTGTTGAGAGAAACAAATAGAGTACATATAGATAGAGATAATAAACAAAAGATGAGAATTTGGAGTTAAAACAGTTATTTTGGTCTTCGCATTACTGGTGGCTGTTTAGCTCAAAAGTAAGAGTAAGGCTATGTTGAAGCGGCTACTCTATTGGCCACAGGTTTGATTCTTGCTTCAGCCCCATTTTTCTTTAATTGTTCATTCTATTTACGTTATCTCGGCCAAATAATATATCCACTGTGTAATGATGGTTGATCATTTTAAATAAAAGTTTCAATATATATATTTAGATACATGCATGGATATAGAATGAGTAATATGTAGTGCAGCATGTATGTATAGATTTTTTCATGTATACAATGATGTGTGGTGATATGAAAATATTGTATATATGTGCACAAGTATGATTATGTAAGCATATACAAAATATACAACATATTCATATACAGAGTAAAAATGTAAAGTTATGCTTGTGTATAATTATACATATATATGGTTATATGATTTTATTGATGTAGACATATATAGATTATATAAATTTTATATAGGAAGATGCATTCCTAAATTAATGTATATACATATGCGTGAACAATAGGGAATGAGACAGACTTAGGAGCAAAAGTATACGGAGACTTTATTTGTTGATTATTGAAATCATAAATGAATCAATTAGTATGCTATGCATGTTTTGTAAGGGGTTCCCATCTTCAGGAGCATGTTTGTACCTTTCAATGGTTTGAAGGTTTCCGTAGAAAACAAATTTAGCACTAGATGTTTTGCTTTGTAAGCCAAAATGAAAATCAGGAAAGAGGATTCTTCGTGGGTCATAATTGTTAATCTCTACTGTATTCTGTTCATGGAGAAACCTGTAGTGGTATGGTTGAATATTTTGTTGGAAGTAGCAGCAGCAGTTATGGGAATTTTATTGGTTGAGCTGGTCTGAGAGGATGGGAATTTTTGTCATGGATACTGGGGAGCTGGAAAGTAGTTTGATTTTAGACTGTCTGGGTGCTTGGTAAGTTAAGGAAGGGGCAAACTCTAGTGTTAATCCAGATAGTGGGGTATGGGGATCCTTCTTATGTATGATCTAATATATTTTCAGAAATGAATGTTCTGTGTCCTTAATGGATAGTCTGAAAAGTCTGATGGCTTTGAGTTGTACAAATGAAAAAGCATACAATGGTTCCTATAGTTTGGGGTCTGTGTGACTGTGTCAAGTTCCCACTGTTGGATATACATAAAGGGGAATCAGGTGTGGATGTGGGTTTGTTGTGGGGGAATGAGGGTTTATGAATATTAGGGAATGTTTAGGACTTGGTACTCGAAGAGTCTGGAATTTAGTGAGTTGGCGTGTATAGAGTAATTATGAGTGAGAGGATTTTGGTGCAAGAGATCGGTGGGGTTAAGGTTGTTGAGTTTAGTGTTAGGTTCATTTGGGAAGATTGTTTTATATTTGTTATTCCATATATCTTCATATAGTTCTACATTTTTTGTTGTGTTGGGAGGTGTATTTTTTTCCTTCAGTTATTATGAATCTTGTGTCTGTGCCAAAATTGTGGCCAGGGAAGTGAAAGTGTAGTTCTACTAAATTAAGATGATCGGTTGATTTAATTCTGTACCTATAATTATTAAGTCTAATGTTGAATCACCATGTGGACTTGCATATTTATTGTAATTTGCATCTATTATATTCTAGGAGGTAGATGACAATTTGGTTCTGCAGTTAGAATTATGGTAGATGTAGAAAGTCTTGTTTGTGGTAGAGCTAGTACAGGTGTTGGTTTGCTTAAGTTGGTTGCAGTATAGACTATTCCTTTTGTTGCAGGGTAGGAAGAATTTAGTGGTTTTAGGGATGGTGATGCATGAGACTGTTGTTTATTATAGTGTTACTGCTAATCATGGCTTTGGTGCTTTTGGGTCAGTGGTAGGCAATGACACTGGGTTCTAGGAATATTTCTTTGAGTTCTGTTTTGAGTGTAAGTATATCCCATCTCTTATTCATCATCATCAGTCTTTTAACGTCCGTTGTTGGACATAGACCTTCCCCAGGATTTGCCACACCTCTCTATCAGAGCCAGTACTTTCTGAATTTGTCTAGTTCATCTCTCCATCATGCATTTTGTTGGCCTCAGTTTTGCATATGATCTCCGGGGATCCATGTTGTGAGTTATGATGTCCATCAGTTGTTTTTCATTCTTGCAACATGGCCTGCCTATGGCCATTTAAGTTTTTTGATAGATTCTATGATGTCTCTGACTTGCGTTTTCTTCCTGATATACTGAGCTGTCTTGTGATCCCTCCATTTGAGGTTGAGCATGATTCTCTCGTGCGTGTGTTGTATGCTTCCTAGTTTGTGTGTCTTTCTCTTGGTTAGGTTCCATGTTTCAGCTCCATAAGTGACTATCAGGAGGATACATTGGTTATGTACTCTTCTTTTTAGGATTATTGGGATCATCTTGTTTTTGAAGGTTGAGCTTGCTCTACCAAAGACTTGCCGTCCTAGAGTGATTCTTTGTTTGATCACCTCTTCTTTTGAGGCTTTCATGGAGATTCGTTGTCCTAGTTAGATGCAGCGGTCTACCTTCCGGAGTTTTGCATCTTCGATCTTGACAGCTATGTTGTTATTCTCAATGTGATTGTTGCACATGATTTTCATTTTACTGAAGTTCAGCTGTAGGCTGACTCTTTTGTTTCCTTCGTTTTGTTCATCTAACATTAGTTGGAGGTTATGTAGGTTCTCTGTGAAAAGGATGATGTAGTCTGCAAATTTGAGGTTACTCAGATATTTGCCGTCTGTTCTCCCAGTCTAGGTTTCAGATCTTCTTGAGGCAGGCTTTAAAGAGTTTGGGTGAGCTAGTATTACCTTGCCTAATTCCTTTTTGGAACTGAAGGGGTTCAGAGTCCTTATGTAGCCTAATGAAGGAGTTGCTGTGATTGTATATATGTTGCAGTACTTTGACATATACAGGGCCTACACCTTGTAGGGTGATGGCCTTCATGAACATGGGAATTTCAACAGAGTCAAATGCCTTCTTGAAGTCTATAAATGCTACAACGAGTGGCATTTTCTATTCTGCTGCTCTCTCTTTCAGCTGATTTATTGAATGAAGATGGTCCATGGTTGAGTAACTTCTTTTAAATCCAGCCTGTTCTCATGGTTGGTTTTCATATAGTGTTTTAGTAATCCGGTTGGTGATGATTTTTGTGAAAAGTTTGTATATGCAGTTTTGTAGGCTTATAGATCTGTAGTTGTTGAGCTGTTTCAGGTTTCCTTTTTTATGTAGAAGCCTTATGATTGCAGTATCCCAGTCTTTCAGGACTTTACTCTGTTTTAGATACAAATTGAATAGAATAACAAGCTTTTTGTTGATGCTCTTACCAGCTTTTCCAATCTCTTAATAATTATGTGAGAGATGTGGGAGTGTGTTGTTAAAGGTGGTTATGAGTGTTGAGTTGGGTTTATTTTTGTTAGAGCGAGTAAGTGTTTTTTTTTGGTGGGGGGGTATTGTGATGGCTTTTTTATTTGGTTATTTGCATCTTCTATGTATCTGTATATATATATGGATGTGTTTATATAACTATTTTCATGCATCTTATGGAACATTTTGCAAGGGTTGGGAGTTTGATGTTCTAGGGTGTTTCACTCTTGTGTTTATGCACCAGCTTCAGCTAATGTTTTTATACACCTAATTATACATCTATGCATATAAATGAATAAATCAATTCACACTACTACTGAAATCAGCCGCAGTGCCATCACCAAAGCATTCATCAGATGATGATTCTGGGTTTAGGCAGGGTTTTGGGACTGATGCACCACAAATCCAGGGTGCCCAGCAGTACCTTATGATACCGTCAGGTTTTGTTAGTTCTCTGTTACAGAATGGGAATATCAGATTATTGCCGAGGCAGCCT
Source organism: Thysanoteuthis rhombus (assembly GCA_963457665.1). NCBI lineage: Eukaryota > Metazoa > Mollusca > Cephalopoda > Oegopsida > Thysanoteuthidae > Thysanoteuthis > Thysanoteuthis major. The sequence goes on along the minus strand of OY735212.1, from coordinate 19,740,972 downwards.
CTTCCCAATCTTGGAGTTTTTTTTATATATTTCATTTTCTCTGGTGATGATGATATAAGTCTAGTCAGTTATGTCAAGACCAAGTTGGTAAGAAAATTTATACACACATATATATAATTTGGAAGGCCATATGGTGTACAAATGAGATTTATGTATTCAAATTGAGTTCCATTAGTTCACTACTAACTTCATCAGAATGACTGAAATTCCAGGTATTTTTTCTTCCTTTGCTCTTCAAACAGGACCATCTTTATATTAAGAAATTAATCCTTGTTCCGACTTGGGATTTTAAAGAAGATACCCCAATGTATTCTCATGCAAAAAAATTTATTTAACAATGTGTGAGTATGTATATAGCTGACAGATAGATAGTTGGGTGGGTAGGAGATTGAACATGGAATGCCAAGTAACAAATTGTTTAAGTATATTAATGGAATTACCAATTAAGATATTACTACCACAAGAGAGTGGTTTGGTTTGGTTTCAACCATGTGTGTAATGATTATTTATTTGACAACTTGACGAAAAAAAAACAAATTGTTAGAAGCAACATGGTATACGACATGGAAAGATTAACTTTAAAGTTAATGGAAAACTTGTTGAATTCTTTGGTTGAATATTTTGGTAGGAAATCGACTCAGAGAAATTTTTGTGTAATTAGTATACTTAAGATGATTTTATAAGTTGGTTTGCATGCAGTCTGAGATTAAAACAACCATAACAGATTTAATATTCACATGGATTAACACTCAATAGAATTGACACAAACAGCGAGTCACGTCTGATCCCTTATCATTTATCAGTTTTTGGGGCAATCTATGTAAGTGAGCCCTGTTTCAAATTATCAAATGATCTATGGTATAGAATAACATCCATATACAATGCATAATGATAATACCTCATATAAAAAAACAAACTGCTTGTAGTATGACATGAGTTATATATTGAAATCATAGCTGAAAGAGAGGTGGTGTTTGATCAACATTGCTAAGGTGCAATGTCGACATTACTGTTTTATTTTTAAAATACCCAAAGTGGTTACATGTTAAACAACTGATTATCTCAACAAGAGAAAATTCACTCATAGTACCATATCAACAAAGTATATGTAAAAGATAAAAAAAAACAAAAAACACAGAATATAATCACATAAATCACATTAACAGATATTGGGAAATGAGTGACTGAAGTGACACAAAGAGATTTTGAAAATGTTTTATAGTGTTTAAAGCTGTAAAGCTTTCTAGTACACGTATATGTATATATATATATATATATATATATATATATATATATATATATATATATATAACGCATATGTTGTCTCAATTGGTAACAAATGAACATGAAACAAATGAAAACAGATTTTATCCACTGTAGTTGTTTGAAATAGTGCTAAAAATTTAACACAGTAAATAGAGCTATTTGTACAAAAAAATATTTACAAGGATATTCTAGTGTGGTTTGTTTCATATACATACATATATATACATATATATATATATATACATATATATATATATGTATATATATATATATACATATACATATATATATATATATATATATATATATATATATATATAAACAGGCAGGCACATTTAATGCTCTGACCTTAATATGAGTAAGTTGAGTTTTTACACAAATCGAACACTTTAATTTCATAATAACTTTTGTAAAACTCAATCAATTTTAATAAAATTTGTCATCTTGTAGAGATCTTTATTGTGAGTAACATTGTTTATTATGCAGAATTCTCAGAGAATTTTTACATCAAATTTGATATAATGCAATGCACGCCAATGAAATTACATCAAGTTTTCTATATACATTTAATTTGACCCTTGGAATATTTTTTAGTAAAATGAATTTACCAATTTGTTTATGAATTACAAAAGTTCTTGTATTTGAAATGTGAATGATTTCGATAGTCAGGCACAAAAGATTTATATTCAAAAATACTTTTCCCTTTTGCACTCATGTTTTTTTTCTTTTTGTCTTGAAAACTAGAAATCAAAATCAAGAATGCAAAACTGGGGAAAATAGACCACTACATATACTTAGGACAACAAATCTTTATGAAACCCACAAAAGAAGAAGAAATTAAGCGGAGAATCACCCTACAATGGCAAGTCTTTGGTAGAACCAGCTAAACCTTCAAAAACAAGATGATCCCAATAATCCTGAAAGAAAAGAAGAGAATACAACCAATGCATCCTCTCAATAGTCACTTATGGAGCAGAAACATGGAACCTAACCAAGAGACAGACCTACAAACTGAGAAGTATACAGCATGCGCATGAGAGAATCATGCTCAACCTCACATAGAGAGATCACAAGACAATACAGTATGTCAGGAAGAAAACTGGAGTCAGAGACATCATGGAATCTATTGGAAAACTTAAATGGCAATGGGCTGGTCATGTTGCAAGAATGAAAAACAACCAATGGACATCACAACTCGCAACATGGATCCCCAGAGACCACACGTGAAACCAAGGTCAACAAAATACAAGATGGAGAGTTGAACTAGATAAATTCAGAAAATACTAGCTCCGCGATGCTCATGATAGAGAAATGTGGCAGATCCCGGGAAAGGTCTATGTCCAACGACAGATATGAAAAGACTGATGATGATGAATCATGTCTACATATCAATACCTAGGAAAACAAAACCAGTAAGAAAAATGTGTACCTGCATAATGTGTTGATAAAATTGTAAAACTTCAAATAATCCTGAAGAATATTCTAAGATAAAATAACTGAAAAAGATCCCCTTGTATAGTAGCACTCTTTCAGACCTAGTATCCTACCAATCATCACCTACAGAGCTGAAACGTGGAACCTAACCTTAAGACTGACCTGCAAACTGAGAGGCATGCAATGTGCACATGAGAGAATCATGTACAACCTCATATGAAGAGATCATAAGACAGCACAAAATATTAGAGAGAAGACATGAGTCCAAGATATCATAAAAACAGCTAGAAAACTGAAATTGCAATGGACTGGACATGTTGCAAGAATGGTAGACAATCCCTGGACATCACGACTCTAAACATGGACCCCAGAGATTGTGTGCAAAAATTTAGTACCGACAGAAAGTAAAATGGCATGATGTTAGATAAATTCAAAAAGTACTGGCTTTGCGATGCCTATATAGAGAGGTCTGGTGAATCTTGAAGAAGGTTTGTGTCCAATGATGATTATGATGATGATAGCTTAGTTAATTACTACATCACTATTTTATAAGAGTCAATGTGCCCTAGAACCACATTTAAAATTATCATGAACAACTTGGAATATGGGAATAAAAAAGAATGAGAATAAGCTTGCCTGCTGCAGTGTCAAATTTCACTCTTACAGTCATAGCATGGAAATGCTATTTTCATATGTCAGTTTAGTTTAACGTGATGCTACAGACAAACAGTGAAGAGTCTACACCTCTAAAGTAGGTGAGGATTGTTAGTGTTTTTACAGTGGAAAAAACAAAGTCAACTCCAGCCTCGGATTTGGAGTTTGACAACTTAGTCCTTATAATGATCGGTGCAATTTTGTTTGTATGAAAAGATATTCCAAAACGCAATGTGTTGAATTTATATATTAGCCTGAAAATACAAGAAGCAAAATATCCATTTGTCGCCAGATTTTCTGAAAGACCATTTGATAGTACGTTTGGGGACACTTTTCTCTTCATTTCTAATCATTATCAACCCCTGTAGGACAAAAGCCTTTCCCATCTCCTTCAATGATGGGTATGATTACCCTAATCTCTGCTATGTCTCACTGGCAAACCCCTCAATTGCATCTCTCCATCTTATGTCTAGTCTTTTCTTACTTCTTGATTCTGGGTGGAAAATTCTGTGAATGGTATTCAATGGAGTATCCAAATTTCTTTCTTTCAACTTCTTGATAATCCTGAAGCTATGACCTTCATTGTAGGGTGAGTGAATCTTTCTTTTCTCTGAGGATGACAACTGCTTACTCTCTTCCGTGTGGGAAATCAAGTTTAAATAAATAGATTATATCATGCATGATCTAATTACATCCCAAAAAATCAAGCATGCTAACACGTGAACTAGCTTGAAGAATCTGAATCTTGCGTTTTTTCAATTCTTGTTTAAATATAAAAATGAAAGCATTTCATGAATTTTGTAGATAAAAATAACTATCGGAAATCATTTCTCTAAACTCCCTACAGGATTAAACACCTTAAAATCGAGTCTTGAAAAGGAAAAAATCAGCTGTAATAAATTTTTCAAGTTAGCAAATGGAATTTGACAAAAGTTAGGATTTTTTTTCAAAGAAACAAAGGAACCAAGCAGAGTGAAATGACTATAGTCACTCAATAAAAACTGTAATGTAACCAATGTCTCTTGGCAGCATGCATCATTGGGGTGACCAATTAAAAAATTAGAAAAAGGTGTGATCAAAGGATAAGTTACTTCTTTCACCTCTTGCTGGGGAGTGATCTCTTAAAAGTCCGAAAAACAAGTCTGAACACTTTGTATTCAAAATAAGAGATCAATTGAGCATAAATTTACATTGTAAATTGAACCCCTTGCAAGAAACTTATTTGGGGAAGAATTTTCAAAAAACAAAAGGTGTTTTCTCTAGCTATAATGACAAGTAAATTTTAAATTTTCAGCTCTTTAGCCCGATTGGTTGGGCCAGTATCTGTATCACATGGATAGATAGTCACAGAGGTAGATAGCCAGCCAGCAATAATCACTTAAAGTAGAAGAAACCTATGTTGTCAGTTTTCGTAGATGGTCTCTAAACACTGAGTTATAAAGTGACTTTTTGGCAAGAGAAGGAAAATTACGAAGAATTGTTTGCGTTCATCACCTGGAGGGGTCTCAAGAAAGCACAGCACATAAGAGAAAAAACAGGAGTCAGAAATATCATAGAAACCATTGGAAAACTCAAATGGCAATGGGCTGGCCATGTGGCAATTACGTCAGACAACTGCTTGACAATTTGACTCACAACATATATATTCCCAGAGATCACGTGCAACAATGTGGCTGACAAGGTATGAGATGGCTTGATGAACTAAACAATTTCAGAGAGTATTGGCTCCAAGATATCAGTGAGAGAAAGAGCTGACAATCTTGGAGGAGGTCTATGTCCAACAAGGGATGTTAAAAGGCTGATGAGGATGATGATGATTATGATGATGATATGACGTTTCAAATTATCTTCAGCACTAATGTCTTTCGTATTCTCCTACTGTTTGTTCTAGGTCACTTTCTTGAAGTCATACTAGTTACATTAATGCGTGCAAAAAATTTCACAATTATATTTGAATATCTATGAGATAATTTTTTGAGAAAAAGGAAATACTGAATTTGTTTCAGTGGAAGGGTACATAGTTTCAAATGGTACATAGGATATTTTTTCATCCGCAGGATTGTTACCCTTAAGTAGAAGAGTCCATCGTTTCAATTAGAGCTTAGTAAACATTTTTGTCAGCAAGATTGTTACCTTTAAATGGAAGAGTCCATTGTTATGGACATAGAAGCAAACTGAAAAATACATACTGTTCATTATATAAGTAGATAAGTAGACATTACCAAATTTAAAACAAGAAGTTCACCTAATTTTCTTGGAGGTACCAAATTTAAATTGTTTCATTTTTGCCGACAAAGTTTAATGAAAGAATCAATGTATTTACCAAAAGAGGTTTCCATTAGCCCAGAGACGTGAGTAAATAATTTTTTATACAAAAATAAACATAAAAAATAGATAAGTGAAATTCCTTTCTATATACAAATATAATTATACAAGCATTGTGTTACTCATATAAATGTATATATGTCATGAATATGTTTCTCTTCCTCTGAGTGTATGCGTATGTTTATTTATATGTCTATATATTGATGCATGCGTGCTTTTATATATATATATATATATATATATATACGATGAATGCAAGAAAGAAGTAAAATTCCAATATATATATATGTACAAATGTAATTATGCAAGCATTGTGTTATACACTTGTATGTATACATGTATCACATGGATTACTCTTTTTCTTTCTTTCTCTCTATATACATATATATTGTGTGTGTAGAGAGAGAAAGAGAAAAAAAGAGAGAGAGAGACAATGAATAAAAGGATATTCTAATGCATCAGTCTGTTCAACCTTATCTTCGAGTAACTTCATCAACACCAGTGATTGATTGAAATTCTTGTTGGCGGACATTTGCTTTTTTTCTTTCTCCTTTAATTTCAAATTAAAAACAACCTTTTTTTTTTGTTTTTCATTCTTTTTAAAAAAATTTCTTTACTTATGCTTGTGAAGAAGACTTGCGGCTTCATTTACCAAGCTAAGTATATTGGAAAATTCTCATTAATTCACCTGACTTCACATCGAATCAATAGACATGCATATATGTGGTGTAATTAAGCAATGAAGATGAAGACATAGTAAAAGTTGAAAGAAAGGCGAAAAATGTACAAAAAAAGACTTTGAATGTGTGAGAGGCAGCCAAGAAGACAGAGAAATGTTTTTCTTTAAGGAGAATATAGGTGAATGTGGATAAAATAGAGAGATGGAAATGGAGAAGAAAAAGAGTGAGGAGAAGAAAAGAGAGAAGTTACTTGCAGAGAATGGACAAAAGAAAGATATAGCTCAGTAAAAGAAGACGAAAGGAGAAAGAAAATACGAGAAGGAGAGAGAGAGAGAGAGAGAGAGAGAGAGAGAGAGAGAGAGAGAGAGAGAGAGGGGGGGTAGATATTCAAGGAGAGTTTTCTAGAAAAGGAGGGAAGAGACTGACAACAGAAAATGGAAGGGAAGTATCTGGAAAGAAAAGAAGAGAAGCGAATGAAAACTTCAAAAGAGGCGGGGGAGGTTTGAGAGGAAAGAAGAGTCAAAAGGTGGACAGGAAGAAAGCAGGTGGGACTGAAGGAACCAATCTCTCCTCCTCACCCCGAACTCTCCGGCTACACACATGCCTAAGAGCATCATATAAATTAGGGCCTCACTTAGTCTAAAACCAGCACTGACGGAAATGTTGAAGGAGAGATGGGAAGGAAAAAAAAAGATAATTGGAAAGATGGAAAAAGTACATGAATCAGGAGAAAGTGGGAGAGAAAGTGAAAGAGTAAGGCAGAGATGACGAAGGAGATAGTGAAAGTGTAAAGCAAAGATGACATAAGTGAAGATAAAAGAAGATATAGAGGAGGAGTAAGGCAAAGATGAAAAAAATAGGAAGTGGAAGTGTAAGGCAAAGATGACAAAAAAAAAGTAAGTGAAAGTGTAAGGCAAAGATGGCAAAAGATAAAATGGAGGGGTGAGGCTAAAATTACGAAAGGAAAAGTGGGAGAGTAAAGTAACGAAGACAAAATAGAAAGTGGAAGAGTAAGGCAAGGAGAAAGGAAAGAGAACTTTAAAGGTAAGAAAATAAGAAAAGATTGGCTTACCGTGTATTTCCTAACGATTGCTATGGCTGGTAGTCAAGAAATAAAAACCAAAATTTGGACTGATTTTCGAGGCAGGCAAGCTCCCCTAACTTAGAAGAATGGCACAACAATAAGCAGTTAATGTCGCGGAGAATGGAATCGGCAACAGAATTCAAACTCAGACTGGGATGGTTTATTCTAATCATCATCATCATCATCATTATCATCATCTTTTTAACGTCCATCGTTGGACATAGACCTTCCCCCAAATTCATTAGACCTATCACTCGTGGACATCTCAAGTCAAGTATCATCTGATCTTGTCTGATAAGTAAGGCCATCTTTTTTACCGGGCACTGATCTCACATATGATCTTTCGGGATCCACGTTGAATCTACACGTCCAGTTTTTGTCTGACATTCTTGCAACATGACCAGCTTTATGCCATTAGAGTTTTCCAATGGTCTCGATGGACTCTTTTTTTTTCAATACACTGTACTGTCTTTTGATCTCCCCAGGTAGTGTTAAGCAATATTCTCTCCTGTACATGTTGCTTAGCTATCAGTTTTTTTGTAATGTTCCTTGTTTCAGCTTCATATGTGACAATCGGGAGAGTGCATCGTTTATACAACTTTTTTCTAAAACTAATGGGATTTTCTTGTTCTCTGTCGATAGCTTGCCAACAGGATGGTTATTCACTTGATTTCTCCTTTTTTCAAAATGTTGTACGCAGGTATAATACACAGGAGATACACCACTCTGATTCAAAACCAGCCAGAGGAGGCATGGGCTCCAACAGGTCATTTGACCCTTGACATACCTGCAATAGAATCATCCGTGGAGCCCCATGACTCTAGACTGGATTATGGTATAGTGAAAGATAAAGATAAGAAAAACAAGCTAAGCATCATCATCATCAACAGCAGAGCTCTCTGGCACGGGCGTCAGGGACCAATATCTCCTGAACCTGTCTGAGTCGAGCTTATTTTGATAGATATAAAATCGAGTTTGCTTTATTATTGAGATAGTTGCATGTTTCCAACTGGTGTTTGAGATTGGTGTTCAAGCCAAGTTTGAACCCTAAATGTTGAACGTTGATTTTTCAAGTCAGACAAACCAGCATCCCCTTCTCAGAAGATAGTTTAAACACAATCTTCTTGGTACGTTTCCTCCCATTTGGCTGTAATTCAAATAATGCTTGAAGAAAAGAGACGTAATAACGGATAGGGATCGATACAGAAACTTCTATCCACACAAGAGATACGGAAAAATCAAGTCACAAGTAATCAGAAGATTTCCTTGAGTTTACACCGTGGAGAAGCAAGCCACCAAACAAACAACAACAAAAGGCTCCTGGACCAGATAACATCACCAGCGACTTACTCAAAAAAGTTAGTAGCGTCATCTCTTGGGGACTTGCCAATCAATTCAACTAATACCTAAATAGTAAAGTCCAATCACTATAATCATAATGTTGCAATATAGAAAAAAAGAACCCGAAAGATCTAAACAATTACTGGCCAATAAACCGACTCAACTGTATCTACAAACATTTTACCAAAGTGCTCCCCAATCGAATTACCAAAATCTTAGATAAAAACCATACACGGCTTCAGCAGATGCGACTCAACCATTGACCATCTCCATTCAGTGAATCAACTAAAAGAGAAGGGAACAGAATATAAAATGCCATTTGCTGTGACAAATGTTTCAAGACTCAGTAGAAAACCCTAAGGTCATTAATGCTATCATACAACAAGACGTAGACCCACTATATGTAAGAGTCTTGCAACATATCTACCTTCACAGCTGTTTGTTCATCCGGCTACATAAACACTGGGCTCACTAGAAAAGTTTTAAAACTTAAGCCTCCCTAAAAATCTGTCAATACTTTGGCAAAAAGTCCTAAAATCACAATAATACCAATGTAGAGATAGTGTACAACGGCCATTACATTTTATTCGGTTTGTATGGTCTCGTATTCCCTCTCCTTAGTCGAGAAAGATTTAGTATTTAGAGGATTATCTTCGCTGTATTCGGATTAGAATGATCTCCCCTTGCGTTCCAAGACAGTTTTCAGTTTTTACTTTCATTTTACTTTCAATTTCCTAGAAATTTTTTTTACGAATATTCTTAGTAATTTTGATAAACGCATATCTTTTAATAAGAGTAAGTGTTAAAAAAAAACAATAGATAAAACCCTCAAATCGTTATTATCATTATTGCGAGGGCCTACCATTACAAGCTTATTCGAACACGTTTAGCACTTCGTCCGTGCGTATTTTTCGTCGTAATAGAACAAAAATGGAAACCCTTCCGGTTCATCTGTATTTCAACTTTAGGGTAATGTTCATCAATAAGCAGCCTATTTTTGTAACGTTTTTGTAAAAATAGAAGTTAAATAAAATACAAGTTTAAATTCTACAGTATGCGCATAAAACTAGGATAATAAAATCATATTATTTTTTTCTCTTTTCCCATGTTCATCACGCGCCACCTAAAAATCTGCCGCATGTCACTGCTGACATACGTATGAAGACTCAAACTCTGATTTCAAAGGTCGGGAAGAATCTAAGGACTCAAAGTACAGAAATGAAACGAATGCCGTTGAATAGAGCACTTTTGTGCTATATTTTGATACCACTCAAGAGATGTGAAATCAATTTTTTAAAATGATTCGACATTGTGAATTCGCTTGAATTTTATACGAATTTCAAGATTGATCTCCTTACTGATCTCGGCAATATTTGATGGGGAAAACCTCCCAAACAAATTTTAAAAGCACTTTGTTCTGTGGAGAAAAAAAAAGTCAGGGTGTGTTCTGACTGCTGTCTAGACATTGAATTAAAAATTCGTTGTATGATTTACTTTAGGTCAACCGATGGAGATTGAGACACAGACAGATTCAGAATAGGTTATTCTCAATTATGGGAACGCTTTGGCTGAGCAAGATCAACCTTCAAAAACAAAAAGATCCCATTAATCCAAAAAAAGAAGGGTGTATAACCAGTGCATCCTTCCAATAGTTACTTATGGAGCTGAAATATGGAACCTAACCAAGAGACAGATCCGCAGATCAAGAACCATGCAACGTGCACATGAAAGAATTATGCTGGGCCTCACGTGGAGAGGCCAAAAGATAGCACAATACACCTGGGAAAAGACAGGGACATCATAGGATCCATCAAAAATCTCAAATGGCAGTGGGCTGGCTATGCTGCAAGAACGGCAGACAACCGATTGAATACCGAGGCTCAGAAAGAAATACGAGAGGGATGGCGTTTCAAGGAGATACATCCCTGGGAGACGATAACTTTACCCAGTTAATGAAATACGTGCTAAGTATGATTCAAGCACTCATCTGGATTATCAAAATGAATTGTTGACAGTCATGGCCAACCAAGTTTTAAAGGGATCAAACAGTTGTTGCAAATTAGAAAGAATATTTTTTTCACTTGTATAGTATAAATACATTGACATTGCAAACGAGGAGCAACTTTCCAAAAGTATTCACTCAGTTACCCATTCTCTTTGTGTCCAATAAGACTTTCTTGGTTTCTACGAAATCACAGATTATATTTGTCCCGCTGTAGACTAACATTGTGATAAAAAAAAAAAAAACAGTTTTCGATGGCCATTAGGAATTCAAAATTACCTCGACGAGCATATATGCAGACCCCCCTCCCTGGTGGGTGCAGGGTGATCGAAGCCTTTTATCGGGAAGCTAGCCCCATTCGTCAGGCGAATCTTGGCAACACCCCTGCATTTCTGTCAATCTATTCTTCAGCCATCGTCAAGTGTATAATTCAAGAAAACGGGCACTCCTTTTTTCAAACAATCTAAAATGAATGTTTGCTTATTTCCTTGAATAATACACTTGATGAGGATTGAAGAATGGATCAGCCAAACATTGTGTTGACAACATCTATGATGGGAAGAGGAGATTTGATTGTCCGAACAAAAAGTCGGAAGTGATGGCAGGTTTGACAGACAACCTTTTATATCTCCATCACTTTATCTAAAGAAGCCAGCATGACCTGGCGAAACGTCAAAATAAACTAAAGAAATCTCATTCGTTCACGCTATGGTCTTCTGAATTATCCTTTTCACTCCAATATCATCAGATAAATCATAATCCACATCGCGACGCAAGTGATATATGTATGTGTGTGCATGTTTAGAATGTGTGTTTTTTGTGAACTAGTCTTATGCCTCGATTGTTCTGCTATCATTAATCAGTTGAACTCTAATTATTTTTATGATTTGTTTACCTTGCAATAAGGTTTTTGCATAATTAGTGAAGAATGAGTAAATATCTATGAGAAATAATTGAAAAATAAAACACAGACGATAGTATGTTCAACAACGAATATGAAATTGAAAATAAATGCATCATTATTTTGCATACTCTCAGACTGACATATTCCTCATTGTTTACATACGTATACTTTGAATAATGCAGATAATTTATTCCAAAAATTTCCGTAGGTTTGAAGCCACACTGTTCAAGGTCTCATTATAATTCAATGTTTCATTTTCCAGGTTATACTTAGTTACATTAATTTGTATAGCAATACCTTAACCGTGCTACATCGAAACCTGCTCTTATCAAAACCGCACTATTCATGGCATTTCTGTACTTACATTAAATGTTCAGAGTGGCGTGGCAGGAAACAGTATGGAAAAAAAGAATTAGAATCTCAGCCAAGGTTGTTTACCATCATCATCATCACCATCATCAGCAGCAGCAGGCTTTTAGCGTGAATCCTCGAACTTTACACTCTATCATGGGCGTTGCAGAGCCAGTGCTCGCTGAATTTGTTTAGCTCGTCACGCAGTTTTATTTTCTGTCGTCCACTATTTCGCATATGATCTCTTGGGATCCATGTTTTGAGTCGTGATGTCCTGTGGTTATCTGACATTCTTGCAACACGTCTAGTCCATTAACATTTTTGGTTTTCTTATGGTTTTCTATGATATCCCGAACTCCTGTCTTTTCTCTAATGAGTACTCCTGTCTTCTCTCTCCGTGAGAGTTTGAGCATGATTCTCTCTTCACCTTAATGGCCAAAGTAGTGTCTTTGAGAGGACTTTTATAAGGTGGTGCAAAACTACCCCTCCATATTCACTGCACAGACCTCCTCTTTTCGCCATCCTGTTTTCTATAACACGTCAATCTTGCTATACTATATTCACCTACCAGTAAATGATAGAATCAACCTATTCTTTTTAGTGGACTAATCGTATCTACTTAGACATATCGATATACAACTCTACCCAAGAAAGTCTCAGACTACTTTCCCTGGTTCTCCTTGTTCTCCGTAATACTCCCACCTCGATGCGATACACCGGCTGTACACCTTCTCAGGGGTCTTGACCTAATGCACTGATACATAAATCCACTTCTCCCCAAGCTATTGAGAGATAGCGGGACATTTGGAAGCAGGGGTAGGCAACCCACGACCAACAGGCTAGATCCGATTCATGAAAGGATTTTTATCAGTCTTCGAGCCAAGATCTAAAAGAACGTTACTCCATCATTTGTACTATCTTCATATATACCTACATAAACGTCTATACCTATGTCTATCTATCACTATACATGTAGGTCTATTCATATCCAAATATCCTCTTGATTTCTAAAGTATTCCTATCAATTCGATCATATCTATTTTCACCTATATCCCGTTAATCAACGTCTGTGTATATGCGTGTATAATGTATATTTATGGCTGTTTCATAATCATAAGGTTATATGTGTATTTGTACGATGTGTTATATATATATATGTGTTTGCATTATCTCTGTGTGTTGTGTGTGCGTATTCTACACCACACAACCCTATAATTATGAAACACATAGTCACAAATACAAACCTTATATAATTATGTAGTATATCAATGTCAATGAAGAATGGAGGCTTCCTTTCAACACTGCCAAGAAACTGAGGTCATTGCCAGTGACATTTTCGTGACCTTTGCCCTCTACTTAACAAGGGTCAATAATTTGTGACGAATAATTCAAGGACCAAATTGTAATGAATATCTTGTATACACTTTCAACCAGTAATTATTCTTTCAGATTTTCTTAATATTTGTAGGGTTGCCAACTCGAATATGGATTTTCCAGCTAGATACCAAAAAAAAAGAGCCGAAAACAAATATCCTTTGATGTAGCACGGCTTGCTGTAGTATGGTTTGCGAATTAAGGGTCCAACATTTTTGCTTTTATTACCGCCCACTCGTCCAGAAAACCGCAAATAAAAACAAAAGACTTATTTAGTATGACTAAAATATAAAATTCCTTCGATTTGCAATCAGTCTGCATATAAGTATTTGGTGTTTAACACTTGATTTCGAATTTACTCACCTGATATAGTCGAGCCATTGCGTAGCTCTTTATAACAAGTGGTATGCTTTCTTACAATACTGACCGTTACGTGAGATGGCGAAATTTCTGGCATATGGAGAATCTCTTGAGCTCTGCACAGACCAGAAATATTCTTGCTATCATTAAATTCCTTATTAAATCGTACTATCAACACAAGGAAAGGATAATTCTAACAATAAATCGCTGGCTTTATTTCGTCAAATTGAAGTTGTTCACACGATGAATAGGAATACATAGTTACACATTATGTCGGCGGTCTTAACAACGAGCTTCTCGTGCCATGATCCTCTGCATATTACTCTGTGTTTAAAATATTCCTTATGTATGTAAAGATCGATGAATTGACACTGCAGTTTTTCATTTATGCGATTAAGAACAACGGAAAAATTTGTCTATTCAATTTTTTGTCATTTTTTTTTTTAAAGACGTTGGCTCGGTTCCATAGGCTAAACTTATATTTTGTATTATTCATGAATTATTTCATAAATAAAAAAAATGATAAGAAAGTACATAGATTGAAAAGGATCTAGCTAAGAGCTAGATGCAAACTTATAAGAGCTAAATGCACCAAAAAGCAGCTAGATGTAGCTCCAAAAGAGTTAAATTGGCAACCCTAATTATTTGTGCATACAGTGCGCTCCTCTTACAGACGAAATGACTTCCGACGTTTTCCTGTCATTTTCAATTAATTGACATAGAGTTTCTGTTAATGTATATAATGGCAATTCTATCTGAATCTTTTTATTATACGATGTATATCCGGAAGGTATCCAGCCATTTCATATCAACATAAAAATAGCTTATCTTGGACAATGACAGCTTCATCATCATCATCATCATCAACAGCAGCAGCAAACCTTTTAGCGACCGTCGTTGGACATAGACCTTCCCCAAAATTCGCCAGACCTCTCTATCGTGGATGTCACGGAGCCTGAACCATCTGAATCTATCCAGTTCGCCCTGCCATATCATATTTTGTCGGACACAGTTTTGCATGTGATCTCTGGGGATCCACGTTGTAAATCGTAATGTCCGGTAGTATTCTTACATTCTTGCAACATGACCAGCCCATTGCCATTTAATATTTTTATGAATCTCTATGATATATTGAACGCTTACCTTTCTCCTGATATGCTGTGCTGTCTTGTGATCTCTGTTATGTGGGGCTGAGTATGATTCTCTCTTGTGAATGTTGCATGGTTATCTGCTCGAGGGTTTGTCTTTTAGTTAGGTTCCATGGTTCAGCCCCATAAGTGATAATCGGACGGATGGATTGGTTGAATACTTTTCTTTCTTGCACAAGCGGAATTTTTCTTGTCCTTGAAGGTTGAGCTTGGCCTGCCGGAAGCTCGTCAACTTAATATAATTCATTGTCCAATTTTGTTTTCTTATGAGGATTACATGCAGATTCGTTGTCCAAGGTAGATGTAGTGGTTTACTTTCTACAGTTCTGCGTCTTCGATTTTCATGTGTTATCTTCGTTTTCAACAGATTCGTTGTACATGACATTTGTTTTACAAAAGTTCAAGTGGGGGTCAACTTTCTTGCTTCCTTCATTCAGTCTGTCCAGCATCATCTAGAGATCATGAAGATTCCCAGCAAAAAGGACAATGTCGTCCGCAAATTGGAGGTAGGGGGTATTCGCTGTCTATTCTGATTCCTTTATTTTCCTCGTTTATATTCCGGTAGATCATCTCGAGGCAGGCTGTGAAGAGTTTGGCTGAGCTAGTTTCTCACTGTCTTAATCCTTTTTCGAGCTTGAAGGGATCTGAGTCTCTATGTAGCCTGATGAAGGGACTACTGCATCAGTGGATAAGTTGCAATACTTTAAGATATACTGGGTCTTCACCCTGTTGAATGATAGAATAAATAACCTTGGGGATTTCCACTGAGTCGAAGGCCTTCTTGAAGTCTACGAATACTTTCTCTCTTAGTTGATTTATCAAATGGAGGTGGTTGAGTAACTTCTTCTGGAGCCAGCCTGTTCCTTTTGTTGATTTTTATTTAGTGTTTTGGTGATTCGGTCGGTGATCACTTTGGAGAAAAGTCTGTAGATAGTGCACACCTTTCAGAGCCGGCCCAATGCATAAGCAGAATAAGCGACTGCTTAGGGCCCGTGGCTACCCGTGCCCCTAAAAGCACTTCTAATGTTTCGCAAGAGAGCTAGAATTATTTTTTTCAAAGATGAGGACCTCTAATCAAATTCTGCTATGGGCCCCATTGAGGTGGGCTTGGGACCTCATACACTCATCTCAGCGTCTTTTCCACTTACCAAGTCAGTCTGCAAGGTGCTTTTTCGGGATAGTCATCAGCTACAGCAGCTCTTCTCCCTAATCTCATCCGTGATTATAGATCTTCTTAGTTTCGAATGGGGTGGGGGAGACAGAGGTCGTGAGTAGACAAGTATGGATAGAAGGGAGACTGACGGATCTTGTCGATGAGATGTTTTGTCAAAAAGCTTGTACGATACTGGAAGAATTGGCAAACTTGCTCATTGTGGATACAACGGTCACTCTGTACATAAACTCACTCAAACTCTTACTACCAACCGAATGATCCAATGGGAGAGTGTCTATCCATGCATGTGCAGTAAGGTCCTCTCAAATTAGCTTGAAAGTTGCATCAAGGTAACGCAACCGGTCCTTGAGATATCCGAAAAAGCCAGATACTTTCCAAGCAGACCTAGTATGTGCGCATGCATCTGTGTGTGTGTGTGTGTGTGTGTGTGTTGTATTTGATAGTATATGAGTAAGTGTACCCTTATGCTGGCCACGGCTCCATATAGCGCGTTTGTTCGTTATATATGAATTAGACTTGGAGGCTACAAGAACCTGATGTGGTATCACTCGAGCCTGCTAATAGCTTACAAGACGTATGGATTTATATAAGGTATACCGCTTTTGGCACGGAATATCTATGCAAAATCTTTCTCAGTTTAATATGAGCTCTCTCACCGTGTGGTTCAGTAAGAGAGTTTATCAAATAGACCATGCCTGCTTTGAGTTCAATTATCATAGAGTGCTCCAATGGTCTTGCCGTGTGCCAGACTAAGTCAAGTTCAGTGAAGACCTGGAGAATTTATACTCCTTGGGATATGGGGTATAAGTGTTGAAAAAGAATTGTTGGTTTGGTTGTATTTATTTATTCATTTATTTGTTTTGTTTTATTGCGATGATATAATGATGGTGTTGCTTATTACGATGGACAGATAAAGAGGGTATGGGGATACGATAATCGGTGCGTTGAGGGTCTGGAACCATGAATAGGTCCAGAACCTCAGCTACAGAAAGGCCACCTCCTTGCATAAAAAAACATGAGACATTTTTTCTGTTGTATTTGGAATTGAATTGTGCGTCCTATATGCTGTAAAATACACCCCTTTCGAACTCTCATAAGTTTATCCAAGTATGGCACAAGGCCATGAATATGAGACACCTAGTGGCGCTCGAAGTTATCACATAGTAAACATCTGTTAGGCTAACTCCTTGGGTTAGGCCTTCTTACCGAGGAGGGGGGTTTTGAAACTTGGAACCTCATGATCAATAAAGGACAATGGTGCAGCACAACTGTTTTAAGTCATCATCATCAGCAGCAGTAGTAGCAGCATCCTTTCAGCGCCCATTGAACATGGACCTTCCCAAAGTTTCGTCAGACCTCCCTATCATGCATCTTGCAGAGCCAATAATTTCTGAACTTCTCTAGTTTATTATGCAATCTCATATTGTGCCGGTCATAGTTTCGAATACGATCTCTGGGGATTCACGTTGTGAGTCATGATGCCCAGTGATTGTCTAGATTTCTCGAAAAAAAGGCTTTATTATTATTCATTGGTATCAGGGTTGCCACGAAAATGTATTTTGAACGTGTCCTTTTGCAATAAGAAACATACCCCCTCCCAACTCTCGTCATCACTAGAAAGGCAGCAGCGGATGCCCCTGTCTCATATACTAGCAACTGAATGCCTTGGAAAAAACATGCATAGGCATTGGTACTCGCTAATCAATTACCAGGTGATGGTGACTGCCAGACATAGTGCCTCTTGGAAATGGAATTAATTTTATTTGTTCATAGACTCCGCAGAAAGATTTTCTTAAGAGATATCTCAGATTTCTTGGTCGCCAAATAATTAATTAGGTGTAACGTGAAATTACCTCTCAAGAAGTCACTGAAAAATCAAACCAAGTTTCAATTTCCTAATTTTCAGGAATTTTGTCAGACTCCATCTCTGGAGTTAACTGTTTCTCCACGGTAGCAGCAGCAATGACAATAACAATGTGTTGTTGTTTTTTTTTTATTTTCAAAACTTTATGAGTTAAATTATTTAAGCTTCAGTCTGAGTGGAGTTTGGCCCTGAAGCAGGAAGTCTGGTCTGTTCTTTAGCGAATGCGAGTGTCTGAAGTTATGAAAAAATACCTTGCAGCACAATTCAGCTTATAATTAATTCTACTTATTATTAAGTAAGAAAATTGATAGTGTGTAGAAAGTTTCGGGGGAGGTACGGAATGACGTAACGGTTACCGGCACGTAAAAACGGAATCAACGAATCGAATTTGCGCTTCGGCCCGGGCTAAAAGCGTTCTTTCTGCACTAATGCCCTTGGAAAGGGTAGGAATCTACATTTGCCCCAGCTCTAAAAGTATGGCAGTTGGGGTCCTCTATCAGTCAAAGAGGAAGACTACTCTGACAGGAAGAAAAAAAGCTGCATTTTGAACTTGGGTCAAGCAGCTCTACCCTATAAAACTTTCTTGTGACTGATACCGCAAAATGCGGTCTTAAGCTCCATAAACAGTCTACAGGAATAAACAACAAGTTCAAGGAATCCCTCTTCAACTTTATTTTTTCCCTTTATTATTCCTGGCGTTGTGGTAGAGCCCCGTGGAATTTTTGAGTTTATTAATCAAACCAATTAGACATGCTTAAAGGAGTAACAATGAGTAAGAATATATTGGGTAGACATCTCAGATCATTTACAAAAAAACTAGTTTGAAGAAAAAATGGTACATCTGTACATTGATTTAATTCCTGTGGAGCTCTATGACAGCGTTCGGACAACACATCATAAATTCTCAGTGAGCAAGCTCAACTTTCAAAAACCAAACGATCGCAATAATCCTAAAGAGAATAGTATACAACCAATGCATCATCCCGATAGTCACTTATGGAGCAGAAACATGGAACCTAACCAAGAGATAGACCCCAAAACTGATAAGCATGCAACGTGCACATGAGAGAATCATGCTCAACCTCACATGGAGAGATCATAAGACATCACAGTATATCAGGAGGAAAATGGGCGTCCGAGACATCATAGAAACTATCAAAAAACTTAAATGACAATAGGCTGGCCATGTTGCAAGAATGATAGACAAGCGATGGACAATTGACTCACAACATGGATCCTCAGAGTTCACATGCGAAACCAAGGCCGATAGAATACAAGATGGAGGGATGAACTAGACCAATTCAAAATATCTGGGCTCTGCGACGCCCATGATAGAGAATTATGGCGACTTCTGGAGAAGGTCTATGTCCAACGACGGACGTCAAAAGACTGAGGATGATGATGATGTGAACATTTTTGATGAGACTCTGTTGCAAATAGACGAACAAGTGTAAAAACGTAACTTCTGGGAGGTGGGGAATTAATTAAGGCAGGTGAAAAAAAGATTAAGTGTAAAAAAACTTAATGATATTTTGGAGAAAGGAAGAAAACAGGCAAAACAGTGAAACTAAGTAGAAATCTAATTTTCAACTAAGTCTATTGAGACTAACGGTGTTTGTTGCATTCATTGTTATTGCTACCTCTCCTTCAATTCAGAGACAATTGACACCGTTTGAATGAGATGATCCCTGTTTGAACATCTGTCTAGGATGCTGACAAAAAAGTAAATTAAGTGTTGATTAGTAAACGATAACTTGGTTAAGAAGCGAGATCAGTAGATAATAGGTAAGTAGAAAATAGCAGTCTCAGGAAGATTGAGGAAAAAGCAGGGAGAAGGGTATTTTCTCTAATTGGATGTAAACAGAGTTATTTATACAGATAGATGTGATGATTATTCATAAGTATAAAACTGACTGAGGTGCGGAGTGGCGTTACGGTCAAGTGGTATGGAAAATGAGAACAGCGAAGCGAGTTCGAGTTTCGATGGAGGTTGCATGCGTCCACAACCACCACCACCACTATCATCATCATCATCATCATCATCATCATCATCATCGTACATTTGACGTCAGTCATTGGACATGGTCCTTCCCAAACTTTCGCCAGACCCCTCGGTCGAGAACTTCGCAGAGCCGGTGCTTTCTCTTTGCTATCGGCCACAATTTCACATATGATCTGTTGGGAACTTCGTTGAGTCGTTGTATCCAGCAGTTGTCTGTCATTCTTGTAACATGACCAGACCATAGCCATTTGAGTTTTCTTATAGATTCAATCATATCTCTAACCCCTGTTTATTTTCTCACCCACCGTGTTGTCTTCTAACCTCCCCACGTGATGTTAAGCATGATTCTCCAGTGCATGTTACATAGTTCCTACTGATTACTTGGGAAGGGCTTGTTGACCATAGCCCTATATCCCCAAAACTAGGGAAGTGAGCGGCTCCACATTTTCTCTTTACGAATAATTTTTGAAGACTTGCGTATCGATTACAGTGAGGACACACTTGTGTTAAATCCTCTCTCATCTCTCCCTTCCAACTTCTGTTAACGCTTTTTATTGAACTCAGCTTAGTCTGACATGAGGCTGCAGTTCTTGACAACCACTGAAGATCAAACTGTCTATATCGCCAGTGATCTGCTAGACTATCCCCCAACTATAACTCTACGGCGAGATACCGTCTTAGGTTACTAAACTGAACTTATTGCCTTTTTAAATGCCTCACAGTGGAATAAAATCCGCGAAACTGAACTCAGCTCATCGATTTTATGAGTGGCAAGCAACTCTTTTTTCGGTCTGCTTTCTTTACTAACGGCAAAAGTCTAAGAAGTGGCAATGAAAAACAACCAAAATGAAGGTGAAAGAAATACTGATTAAAAAAAATTAATAATGGTTGACAATGCTTCTTCCGATAAAAATCAAAATCATGATAATGTTAATACTACAAATACAAGTGCCATCCATCTGTACATTCTCTTGTGGCTCAAGTAGGTGGGTCAACTGGTACGGATAACAAGGCACCCTGAGTCAAAAGGGACGTGGAGTCTCACTGAGAACTTTTACCTAATTTCCGATTTACGCTGTTCATTAACGGGCGGAGACTGACATTGTGAATAGCTGTGATGAAAAGGAACTAAAATCAAGATGGAAGAAATACTAGTCAAAAATTAAAAATGGTGTACCTTTTTATCTACACTTGTTGAAGTAAACACGTATTGATGAATTTTAAAATTATCTTCCCAGGAGGGTAGCCTCTTTCCAACAATAAGTGAAGTAGTTCCCAACCTAGCGACTGCAGACCCTCGTGGATAAAAACAAATATAACTTTGTTTTCTTGTTTTTGCTAGAAGGAAAAAAACAAATTTTTGTCGGAAAAAAACAAACAAATTTTCATTAATTACAACATGAATTAGACTGTTTAAAGCGGAAACATCAATTAATGCACCATAATGAGGTGTTGACAGATTGACAGGAGCTGCTTTTCAGCCTCATTTCAGACTTCTCTTTACGGCAGCCAGAGAAGCAATAATAATTTATTGTAATTGAATTTGAAAGCATTTTTCCAATGACTTCTGGAGCCTTTGTATGCTGTCTTCAATTACCATATTTCACATCTGTAAGATCAAGGAATAGAAAGATAGGAAAGCAGACAAAAGATAACACGTTCCAGTCCAGATAGTATTGGCTCTGCGACGCCCATAATACAGAGGTCTGGCGAATCTTGGAATTGATCTATGTCCAACGATCGGACGCTAAAAAGCTGCTACTGCTGCTGCTGATGATGCCGAATTTTTATCATAACATCGCTACTCCAGGCTCTGACTTTGGGTGTATGAGGTGATCGATTTCTGTGTTACGGATTTACAGCATCAAATTATTAGCTAACATGTTTATTGTTCCGAATAACACATTTCCAATTTTAATGAAATTACATAACTACGTGAATATTATCAACGAGCTGTATTTGTGAACAACACAAAAATACAGTTAGCTGATAATATTCACCTATGACAACGAATATATATATATATATATATATATATATATATATATATATATATATATATATATATACATTCGTGTTTATCCGTCTGTCCTTCTGTAATAGCTTGAAAAAGGCTATATTCTAATTTCAAGGGTAATAACTCAATATTTCTACACTCAAGATCCTCTGCCTTGTTTTTTTTTCTATAGAGTTTTGCAATGCGCTACGTTGACGGAATGAAGGCCGGATATGATTAATGAATCATCAAGGATTCCTTTTATTCTCTAAGAAAAAAAGAGAGTAAAAACACACTCTTATGAAATGCTGAATTCAAATTTCAAGCGCAGAAACTCAGTATTTGTACACTTACAATTATATCCTTTGTTTTTTCAAAATTTTATTTTCATTAAGTTTTTGTCGGTCTACGATGTTGACATGGACAAGTGCTCTCTGAATAATCTCTAACTTATGATTATATATTCACGTTGAATCCCTGTCTGATGTAACAGCCGGTACACCTGATGACTGGCAATGTGGTGTGCATTGTTGCTGTTTTTCTGCATTCACAATCAGCGTCCACATGCCCTGCGTTTGAGAATACTGGTTACAAATCACGATGAAAACTATGAAGTAGGAAAAACAGTAAACGAAGAGAAGTATGCCCAGAAAATATTGCACGTCTGATTTCAGTGATGGGGTGAAGATGGTTACGCATATTAGGATGATGAAGATGGTGAAATATATAACCGTGAATAATTTCATTTTAAAAGTCAAGAAATTAACTCGAGGATGTTTCCGACCGACAGTGATAACCGCAATTGGTTTTTCGTTGGATTCATTCAAGAGCTCAACAACAGTATGATCACACGTTGCATTCGATGAACTTCCTTCAGAGGACTGTGTACAGTTGTGGGGTTGCTTTAACTTCAGCATCACCACGGGTTCAATGTGTCCTTTATTCTTTACACACCTTTTTTTATGAACATTTTCATAAATGGATTTTCGGGTTTTGGATGATTTTTGGGTGAGTTTGGATTCATTCGAATCTGGACAAGAAAGTTTGGCTTTCATTTCCTCAAAAGTAATCATTTCATCCATATTGGCTTTTAAGGGAAGTTTCTGATGAAATGCTTGTAGTGTTTAAATCGTTTCTTATCTGATAACGGTTCAGATGTATGTACTTTGTAAATATTCGTCGAATGAAGACAAGATAAGTAGTAAAATATTTACTGGAAGCAAACTTTTTCCCTGCAAAACTGAAACTAAAAAGGTAAAACGCTAAACTTCAGAATTTGAGATCAAACAGACGAAGTACTTTCGAATAATTCTGTTTTCGTTCAACTGTACTTGTTAGATCCACAATCACCGTTGAACGAATCACATGTCGCCGTTAGAGTATTGGACAATAAAAACATTGCTTACTATTCTAAAAGTCGATGTAGCGGTCATTTGATTGAGTAAGAAAAGTTGAAAAAAAGTGTCTTCAAATGTTTGGACTTGAACCCGCCTTGATTACCTTCTAATATTACGCATATGTTGAAATTCAATGTTGGAAGTTAGGTGGAACAGTAAGAATGCGTTATAAACTTGAGATTTAGTTTTCCTTAAAAATCTCTTCTTCAATTGTTGAATACTTTGCTTTCTTATCTTTTTTTAAAGACTGAACGCAATGAAGGAGAATCCATTCTGTTTGATCTTCAGAGAGTAGACAGTTTTCAAGACATTTTTCTGAGCAGACACATCAGCGTAACCATTTTTTGAAATTCTGTCAGCATTGTTCAATATGAATTCAATAACTGACAAAAAATTCCCACGAAAACTTGACTTTCCATAAAAGCCAGTTTTTTTTGCAAAAATATTACTCCGACGCCATTTGTAAAACAAACGTCATATAGCCATTGACGTCATGATTAGTGACTGAAAGAATGTAATCTTCGATGGAAAATAATAACATCTTTTTTCTTTTTCATTTTGGGTCTTTAGATTTCTAGACTAATTTTTAGTTTTCAATCTGGTTTATTTATTTGTTTGACATAAATTGACTGCACCGTCACTTGCTGATAATTTTTTTCCACTTCAATGTATCTGCCTTTGAAAAAAATCCTTTATGTATTATCGTTCACATTTGACAAAGGCAACCCCGAACAGTCATGAACAATATCCTCACAAACTTTCTAAGAAGTAAAATTTCAGCATAAACTTTTGAATTGAAGCTGAGTAAACTCGCTATTTTTGTATGGACTGTAAACTATTTCTAACATATTGGTGCCATGGTGGCAGATTGGTATATCTAAAACTCAATTCCTGACATATCTTTCGGAATTTACGTGATGAAACTACTATTGCAATGATGAAAAGTTTATTGTTTTCGTTTCATCCGTAATTGACTCATATAACCTGAACACTAAACCTTAACCCAACTTAGAGAACTGACCTAAGACTTAACACTAATCATAACACAAACCCTAAAGCTAGCCCCAACACAAACCCTAATTTTGTTGTTAAATTTGATAAAATACGGTTTTAAATGATCAAGTTTTCTGCTTTCATTTGTTCTGTATCTGACTTCCTTTGTATTGAGTAAATGTATTGAAATATATGTGTTTTAATGTTCATAAAATACAGTTTCAGGCAATCAAAATAGTTTGCACATATGTTGTAATACAACGTTGATAGTTTGGTAGAACAGTAAAAATGTGTCATAAACTTAAGATTTAGTTTTCCTCGGCAATCTTTTGTTAGATTATCGAATATTTTGGTCTCAATTTTTTCTGCTAAAAAGTGATCAAAATGATGAAGAATCCTTTTGTTTAAGCTTCAAAGAATGGACGCAGTTTTCAAGATATTTTTTCTCAGCAGACACATAAGCGCAACCATTTCTTGCAATAATATCAGCATTGTTCAATATGAATTCAATAACCGATAGAAAAAATTCCCACGAAATCTTGACTTTCCATAAAAGTTGAGTTCTTTACAAAAATATTCAACTCCGACGCCATTTATAAAACAAACGTCATAAAATAATTGACGTCATGATTCATGGCTAAAAGAATGCAATCTTCGATGAGACATAAATAACAGCTTCTTTTTTTTAAGCTTCTCGATTTCTATAAGTTCTTTTCTTCCAGACTGAGTTTTATTTTTTTTTATCAGACTTACTTGCTTGTTTGGTGCATGGCTTAGCTGAGAATTTTGAGCCGTCCTGTGCTTTTCATTAATTCAAGGAAAACTTTTCTGAATAAATTTCGTTCTATTTTACACCACTTTACTGAATATTTTATTCTTATCTCGACACACACACATGCATGCATAAATACCGATGAGTTAAACACGCCAACACTTGTCTGCATAGATTTAATAAACTTTTGTGATACCAAAGTTTAATTGAATCATTGCAGATAAGTGTCAGCAAATTCAATGTGTCCCTTAATGACTTGAATAATATTTGGGTAAAGGTTTGTTTCTGGTTCGCGAACTAAAATATCAAAGGAGATAACAAATAACACTGACTTTGGCAGCTGTTATTACTAATGTATTAAGGAATAAATTGAATCAGAAAACTTGACCTTTTGAAACTATATTTTATTGAGTTTAATTATAAAAGATATAACTTCATTTTAGGGGTGTGGTTAGTTTTAGGGTTGGTGTCACAAGTGAAAACAAAACTGATCAAACATTTTTTTCATTATTATCTATATCATAACGAACTAACGTGTGTGTGTGTGTGTGCGTGCGTATTTGTACTCAAAGGAGAACTCGAGAACTATGCATCAGAGAACAGAAACAAAGGAATGTCCGGAATCAGCAGGTCTCGAATTAACCATAGCACACAGCTTGAGACTAAACTTTACCAAAAAATCGATTTATTTAAGGTCTACGTTCGCAGAAAATAAGTCTGTCGAATTTTTTTTCTTTTTTGTTTATTCCATCTGGGATTTATTTTCTCTCAAACTATCAGAGTTATGTAGGTGAAATCAAACTACATATATGTTTTGAATCAGCATCATCCGAAGCAGGTTTTCAATCATTCATTTGAGCATACTCATATCTGAGGGAGATCGATTCTTCTTTTAGAATTTTATTCTTTGGCAGTAATTCCTTATTCCAGAGTCATACTGGCTCAAAAGCTAAGTGGTTAGAACCTGGAAATTTGAATTGGTTGACCAAATTTTAATTCCGACAGAGAGAGAATTTTCCCTTTCAATTTCATATGCTTTCAAACTACTTATCTTCCAAACCTCGCGTTAATTTGTGAGCTTTGATAGAATCATTTGTTTAGGTTTTAGAGGTGGGTCCATTTACGATGTAA
Source organism: Thysanoteuthis rhombus (assembly GCA_963457665.1). Lineage (NCBI taxonomy): Eukaryota > Metazoa > Mollusca > Cephalopoda > Oegopsida > Thysanoteuthidae > Thysanoteuthis > Thysanoteuthis major. The sequence goes on along the minus strand of OY735212.1, from coordinate 19,714,720 downwards.
TTATAATACAAAACTGGACCCTCACTCATGGGATGGATTAAATCTTACAAAAGCAAGCTCATCGATGTCTATTGGGTCTGTGTTAGCGCTTCAAGAAATGTGTATGTACTCACATCTTTTTCATTTTTCTCTTTAGGCGAAAAAGTTGTGGCTGTTCAGTAGTCGGGTGATTAGATTTGTCTTTAACGTTTCAAGTAAGAGTACGCATGCATAGCCAGAGGTTTTTTTTTTCAACGAAATCTCTTCAAAATATCATTTGTTCCTCAATGTTGTCCAATTTACAGTTTTTTCTTACACGGGCAATGTCGGACACCTCGGCTAGTACTGATTTTTCTTCTTTCAATTTCATGTGATATCAATGTATTAGACCTTCAAACCTTTTGGAAATTTGTCAGGTTTGAGAAAGGAAATATTCAAAGGTTTAGTAAGAGTGGATTCCATTTACAATACAGCTATTATGCTAAACTGCAGCTTTAGTTTCGTTATAAGCGACTATGAATGTGAATTTTGTGTTTCTACAAGTACTTATGTCAGTTTGCCTGAGGTTTCACACTGGCCTGCGAGGGTTTGCTCTGGATTGTATGCTGACCCAACCGGTGAGGGACCACAGAGGGATAAAAAGGCATGCCCCAAATCATCAGGACACAATTTGCCGAAAACATACATTTCAAAGTCATATCTTATGAAAGTGTGGGATATGCGTTCGCGCTCACATAAAAAAAAACTAATTTTATAGCCAAAGAAATCAGTGAGAGCAACAATACACCAGTGTTTACAAACATGGTAATTGCAATCGACGGACCGATTTCAAAATCTGATGGAGAAAATTTCACTTTTTTCTTTCAATTTCACGTGCTTTCAATTAATCAGACCTTCAAATCTCTCGGAAATCTGTCAGTTTTCAGACAGGAAATATTTGATGGTTTTATAAGAGGGGGATTTATTTACAATGTAGCTATAATTCTAAACAGCACCCTTTATTTCCATTCGTCATAGACCATGGACTTGAATTACACTTTGTTTCGTTGCTTATGCCTGTTTGGCAGATTTGAAAAAAAAGGAATCTAACTCTAAACTAACAATAAAACGTGTATTTCTTAGAGCCCCAAAACACCAACTTTACCTATAAACCTGATACGAACCCCAACGCGAGAATCGGGAGGAAGTTCAATCCGATAGTCCGCTCTAACATAAAAACTACTAACGCCAAAAGTGATCAAATGAATTCTCAGTTACCACCAAAATTAATTTTCAGTTCAAAGTTTAAAGAGCGGATGTGCATGCCCACCCAGAGTTTTATGAAATCTCTATAAAATATCATTTACATTTCAGTGTTGTCAGATTTGGAGTGTTTTTTGCGGGCAACGCCACATGCCTCAGTTAGTAAAATTATAAAGATGCTGTAGCAACTGATAATATCAAAATTTCTGCTACACCAAGTCAAAAATGGCCTGAATTTAAATACGGACAAACCTTATGGTTTACAGTCAAATGCTTTTAAAAAAAACTCAGATTTGTCGAAATTTGGTCATACTTTTTTCCTATTTTTTGAATAGAATAATATTCAGCATTATTTTATAACTAAAAAAGAAAGATATATTAATTTTCAGTAAGGTAGATTCCCTATGACTTTCTCCATGACAGTATCAGTGATGACTTTTCTTACATGAGACTTTGTTTTGAGACTTCATGTCCGATTACCCTTTTAAACGGTTTGAATTGTGTTGAGACTTAAAAATAATTAGAATATTTGAATTATTAAAGATAAATTACCGAATAAAATAGCCAGATGCTCCCTAATGCTGATCCATACATAAATAAGCTTATCATTCTTACAGGTATATGCTAGTATATATATATATATATATATATATATATATATATATATATATATATATATCCTAAGGATCTTGAATTGAGGTGTGAACATAAGGAATGCCAGCAACGTTCATTGATTTGAATGTTAAAATCGTAGATTGGATGTTTGTCTATAAATTGTTTGATAAACAAGATTTCTTTCTGTTCCATATCGTATATGTCATTTGAAACTAGTAGTATTCCATATTATACATTTTACTGAACAACATTATCAGAGTATGTGAGAATAGCTAGAGCTACTTTTAGATATATTGACTCTATACTGAACATTGTTTCTCCAGTTGTAAGAATGGTCAATCAAGCTGGTGAAATAAATAAGATTTTTAGACAATTTAAGATAGCCTTGACAAGACATCCTGATCCCTTTAAAACTTATCAGTTTAACCAAAATGGGATAATAACAAAAATTAGAGAATATGTTTACGATAGTATATGAATAGAATAAGTGTATTAGAATAAATGAATTAGTATTAATGTTAGGGGAATTAGGTAACCAAAAGAGATAAACCCAGTCTTTGTCAGTCCGAAAGATCATTGTCTCAACTGGAACCAGAGGAAGGGGAAAACATTAGGTTCTGATCCATTTGTCTGACTTACATGTAGTTGAGTGGAATGGGAGATAGAACATGGAATATCAAGTAACAAATTATCTAAGTGTATTAGTGGAATCGCCCATAGAGGTGTTACTATCTGATAAAAAGTGTTTTGATTTCGTTTCCACCATTTATTCAATTATACTTTATTTGATGATTTAAAGGAAAAAAACACATTGATGGAAACAAGATGGTAAACCACTCAGAAAAAACTGTAAGGTTAGTGGAAACAAATTGTTAAATTCTTCGGTTGGGTATGTTAGTAGAGAATCAACTGAAATAGGCTTTTCTGTGTAATTAGTATTCTTAAAGACGAAACCATAAGTTGCTTTGCATGCAGTCTGAGATCAAAACCGACTCAACAGATTAAATAGTCACATAGTTGAACACTCGATAGAAGTGACACGGACAGCGATTCACGTCTTTTATTATACTTACTGATCCCTCATCGCTAAATATGATATACAAATACATCATGATAATGTCCTACATGAAATAATGAACTACATGGATAACATATATATATATATTGAATATCATTGCTGAAAGGGAGGTGATGTTTGATCAATATTGCTGAGGCACCATCTTACTATAACAGTTTTGCTTTTAAAACACCCGAAACGGTTACATGTTGAACAACTAATTATCCCAACTGGAGGAAATCACACAAACTACCATAAAAACAAAGTATGTGTGGAAAAATTAAGAAAAAAAGCAAAATACTGAGGAAAATTACATAAATTACCTTAACAGATATTGGGAAATAAGTGAGTGGAGCGACACAAAAAAAAAATTGAAAAAGTTTTTTTAATGTTTTGTGTTTAAAGCTGTAAAGTTTCCCAGTTTATATATATATATATATATATATATATATATATATATACGTATGTGTTTTTGAATTGTCTAAATAATGATATTAAAAACTGATATATTCAAAATGTTCATAAAATAACCATCAATAATTGTCATATAACACCACTAGAACATGATGACATGACGATGCATGATCCCTATGACAACGATAAAAACAACGCCAATTTTGAAAATCTGTTAATTAATGAAGTTGCTCTGCGTAATTGAAAATGAAATATATTAGAGTAATTATAAGTTTTCCAACACACACACACACACACACACACACACACACACACATATATATATATATATATATATATATATATATATATATATATATATATATATATATACATATATATATATACGTCCTTTTCTAGCATTTCCAGGGGAAATTACGGCCTGGAATTTGTGCCCTCGTACATTTGATAAACTGGTGATTTTAACAAAAATATGATTGGTTTGAACAGCCGCTTCTAGACAGACATCTTAACTTAAAAGATTGAGTCGTTCACATATCAGTGTGCCTGCGATTGGTCTTTTGGATAATTTGTAAAATTCACGCTGTTCAAGTATATAATTATCAACCAAAGCAGCAAATTCATGTCCACTAAAAGAACATAATTGCTTTAAAGATTACAAACAATGCAAAACACAAAAGTACCCAATTGCATGGAGTGAAAGAATCGATGCGACTTTCGTAAGTTTAGTTTTATTCTCCTTTTCTGAACGTTAGGTTTTTCCTTTTGGGCATCTTTTTTTCTTTCTTTTCTACCTCCTCATTTGCTTTCTTTTCTACCTCCTCATTTGCTTTCTTTTACTTTCCTTTCGTCGTTCTTTTTTCCTTCTTATTGTTTCAATTATTTCGTTCCTTGTTCTTCCACCTTTTTCATCCCATCTTTTGGTCCTTCTTTTAACTCTGTTGATTCATCCTTCTGCTCTCCTTTCTCTTGAGTATCAACACAAGTATAATCACACGTTGCATTCGACGAACATTCTTCTGAACAATCTGAGGGTTCAATATTCACGGGGTAGGGTGTCGCTTTTCGATCTTTGATAGATTTTAGGTCGACTTTGGAATCAACCAAATCTACTGGAGAAACTTCATTTTTACCCGGATCAAAATTAACTATTTTATCCATAGTGACTTTTAAAGGTATGTTTTTGATGAAATGCTTATAACATTTAGATAACAAATTATCTGATCACTGTTTAAATATATGTACGTTGTAAATATCCATTGAATGAAAAAATGTAGGTTAGAAAAGTTTTTTTTTGAAGATTCTATCTAAAGCTTTAAAAAGCTTTAAATATTTCAACTCGTTGCTGCTGCTGATATATGGTTGCCAATGATATATATTCAATCGTTCAATTATTTCAATGAATACTTTTCAATTGTAAAATTATGATTGAATATAACAGAAATAGATAAAAATAAATGAATAAAAAAAGTTTTTTTTCTTGTGTCTCAGAATTCGAATTGGACCGTGAATATGAACGAAACGTAAATTGTTCAACAATGTCTGCAGTTAGGAAAACGTTCAGGGTTTTGTATTATCAAAGGCATTTACAACTTCCAAATATACCCGAATTACTGTAAGATAACGAGTAGATATCGAATGATCAATGAAATGCAGTAATTACAGCAGATACAATAAAAAGGTTGCATCACAGAATTATCGGCTGCTACAACTTTCAGTTGCTAGATATAAAATCAGCGGTGTTATCATTTTTTTGACAAATTGTTATGTCGGGCGTGAACCAAAACGACACCCCAAAACATATTTCAGTACTGAAGCTTTCCATTGATATTCTCGATTTCGTGATTGGGATGGATGACAGTCGCACATAAAAATGATTTTATTTTCTTCAGCATTTCTTGTCAAGTCCACAATTAAAATAGTTGTATATCATGCTGAAATTCCACGAATTCCATAAAACATAAAAAAATCTGAAGGTTTTCACAAAAAAGAGTTCTCAAATGTTTGGACTTTAAAAGCAATGAACGACCAAAATCCTGTTCACCTGGCAATACAACGCTTATATTGAAATTCAATGTTGGTAGAACAATAAAAATGTGATATTAACTTAAGATTCAGTTTGGTTTTGAAATATTTTGTTATATTTTCGGATACTTTGCTGTTTTAGCAAAAAGGTGTTAAAAATGATGAAGAATCTTTTTGTTCAAGCTTCAAAGAATGGACGCAGTTTTAACGGCATTTCTTCTCGGCAGACACATAAGTACAATCATTTCTTGGAATAATTTCAGTATTGTTCAATATGAATTCAATAAGTGACGAAAAATTCTCGTGAAATCTAGACTTTCTGTAAAAGTCAAGTTCTTCACGAAAATATTCAACTCCAAAGTCATTTGTAAAACAAACGTCATAAAATCATTGACGTCATGATTCAAGGCTAAAAAAATGTAATCGTCCATAGAAAATAATAACATCGTTTTTTCGTCTGTGTCTTTCGATTTCTAAACAGTTCTTTTCCTGACGTACTCGCTTGTTTGATACATCGCTCAGGCGACCAAGTGTTTAGTTCATTCCAAGGGAAATTGAAAAATTATTCTTATTTTAGTATAACTCTACGAAACATTTTATTCAACTTACACATGCACATATTACTAACTGTTTGGTATATGTTCGTAAAGTTCAAGTTTCGAAAGGTAGTAACAAGTAGATACACTGTATATGATGAAATCATTTCATAGACCTAAACGATGAAGAAGTATACATCCATCAAGTAGATAATGTATGGATTTGCTTAAAACAAACAATTTAGGATATCTAATACATTGTTTACGTCTTATTCAAATGCATTGATCTGAAGTAATACCCTTTATATTAACAAGGAAAAATATCTAATTGTTTTTCATCATTAGATTGAAACATTATCATTCATCATCAATCTTTTTTCGTCCTTCGTTGGACATAGACCTTCCTCAAGATTCGTCCTACTGCTCTATCATATTTTCTGAGATTGTCCAGTTCGTCTAGTTATCGCATATTCTGCCTGCCTCGGTTCCGCATTTGATCTCTGACTCTTGTCTCGAATTCCTGTTTTTCCCCTGAGATATTGCACTATCTTTTGGTCTCTCCATGTGATTTTGAGCATGATTCTCTCATGTGCACGTCAGCATTCGAGTCAGTCTCTTGGTTAGATTCCATATTTCAGCTCCATAGGTGCCTCTCGGGAGGATGCATTTGTTGTATGTCCTTTTTTTTGAAGGAATAATCAGATTTTTTTCTTATTCCTGAGAAATGCTCATAGAAAAAACACACGAAAATATTCATTGTTTTTTTTTGTCATTAGTTTAAAATATTATTCATTAAAATGTTATAAATATTAGACTAAACGTCCGCCCAAACGGGTGAGGTAATTTGCTGTCCCAAATAGGAATCCATAAAATTGAAAGATAGACAGATGAAAAACAGATATCTTATTTTTGAATTTGATTTGATACAACTCTTTCTTTACATGATTAGACATAAAAAGAGACTAATGTTGAAAAGAGTGAAAAATATGTTTAGAAAAGCGATAATTATACAATAACTATCCTTCGCATTAGCCCCCAAAAAGTTATAAGAAAAATTTCCTCGATTTTCACACCTAGAAGTAAAAAAAATTCCCATTCAATGTTTATCCGAAAAGTGAAAAAAAAATCCTTTTCCATTTTTATCCCTAAAAGTGAATGATATTCTGCTCGAATCTCACGCTTAGAAATGAAAAATAAATCTTCCTCGAGATCTGGAACCTTAAAAGTGAAAAGAATAATACCCCTCGGTTTTGACCCCACGAGTGAAAACAATTACCTCTTGATCCTGACCCCTAGAAATGACCCCCTCCCGATTTTGACCCAGAAAAATTAAAGAAAAAGATTTCCATTCATATTTGATCTCTGGAAATAAAAAAAAAGTTTTCCATTCCATTCTTGAAAGTGAAGGAAAAATCCCTTTGATTTTGACCCCTAAAATTGAAATCAAATTTTCTTCTCGATTTTGATTCCCAAAAGCAGAAGAAAAATCTTCACCTCGATCTTGATCTTTAAGACTGAAGAATAAAAGTTCTTTCTATATATTCTACACTTCTTTATCGCTATATATCAGAAAAATGATTTATCAATGAAAGATTCAGCGGCAAGACCTTAACTGCACTACATCAAAACCTGTGCTAATCAAGACATCATAACCCAAAGTATTCATGTTCACTGTACAACCAATATATAGCGCAATATGAGATATGTTAAGCTTCTATTTAAATGACAAACGCTTAATAATGTCACATTTTGATCTCGATAATTGAATCTAAAAAAGGACAAGCATAATTTAGTGTTTCTTTTTAAATATTTGATACTCTTTCTTAAGTCATAGGACGTTATTAAAAAGTAAGGGGTCATTTTAGTATGAATAAGCAATTAAATTGCTCCCTCTGATAACATATTTAGTGACGGGATTGCTAAAAAATCGCCTAAGGTCACATTCTTATTCACAGAAAACTTCATGGGGTTATGTTGAATAGTTTTTGCAGACAGTTTGGTGGACGGGCGTACAGACATTTGGTGAATTATGATGAAGACGAAGAAAAAATATTCCATCTTTTTTTGTCGTTAATTGCTACACCGACCCTTATCCTAATCCTAACCATAATTATAACCCTAATCCTAATCTTAAACCTAGATTAGATGGGATACACTTATAAAGATTAAACCGTGAATAAGTTGACTGCAGCATTATCTTTTGGGTCAACAAAGTGTACAGCATCTTTTGTTATCCCCCTTTCAAAGTTCAAATGACTCGAGTTTACGAATCTATCCTCCGAAAATTATCCAGGTACCAAAGATTCAAAACATGCTGACTCATAAATTAAATCCCATTATCGAAATTGATATTTCGATCATAATTAGAATAATTATGAATGATTAACAGCACGGAGAATGGACTCAGCAAGCCGGTATGTGTTCTCTTCTCATGACGGAAATCTCTGATTCCAAACCAGTCTGAAGGGGGATGGGTTTCATTAGGCTATTCCGCTCTTGATAAATCCATGATGAAATCATGTCGTGCCCCAACGACCTTGCACCCGGTTTGGATATAATGGCAGCAAAAATCATTTTGAGTTCGTGTCTTTGTTAATTTGATAAACCAGTCGTTTTAACAAGAAAATGATTGGTTCGAATAGGAGCCTCTGGACAAACAACTTTAAGATTAAGTCATTCACGCATCACACGCACTGCAATTGGTCTTTTAGATAATTTGTAAAACTCACAGTGCTAAAGTATATAATTATCAACCGAAGCAGCAAATTCATGTCCACTCAAAGAACACATTTGCTTTAAAGAATACAAACAATGCAAAATGTAAAATAACCCAATTGGGTATTATGAAAGAATCGATACGGTATTTGTAAGTTTGGTTTTATTTTTCTGTTCTGAACGTTTGGTCTTTTCTTTTGTCCATCTTTTTTTCTGATCTTGTTCCGTCTTTTCTACCTTCTCTTTCTTCTACTTTCCTTTTATTCTCTTTTTCCAAATTTCTCTTTTCTTTCCGCTCTTTCGATGGGTCCTTCATTTCACGTATCTTCTTCTCTTGTTCTTTTTCTCCTTCCCCTTTCTTTATATCTTCTTTCTCTATTCTCTTCACTTTCTTATTCTTTCTTTTCATTCTACTTGCCCGTTTTTTGTTCGTTCATTCGTCTTTTTTCATCCTTTCATCCACCCTTTGACCTTTCTCTTTCGTTTCATTCTTCTTTTCCCCTTCTTTTTCTTTTATTTTATCCCTCTGTTTCCTTTCTTTTTTCCTTCATTTAATTCATCTTTTTCTTTCTTTCCTTCACTCTCTTTCCCCTACCTTTTCTCCCCTTCTGCCCTTCACTTCTCCTTCTTCCTTTGTCTCCTATCTTTTATTTTTTATTTTCCCCTCAGTCCCTCTCTCCCCCCTCCGTTTATTGTTCATTCATTCCATTAAACTGGTAACCACTGAACCAGGCGATTAGGTGAGAAGTGTTCATAGCATGTTTTGGTTTTTCGATTGTGTCTTTTACATTTGTTAGAATTCCTGGAAACAATACCTCGTTAGATGTTTGGCATGAAAGGATGTTGGCTTCTTAATGTTCCTCCTTTTTGTTTCGCTTCCTTTGTTTAGAGAGAACTGCTCATGTACATAACGATGTTGGTAACAACTGGATTAATGCTGCTCTAAAATAGCAACTATTTACCAAGTGGGTGGTACCAATTCCTGGGAGAGTGGCACTGGGTAGGAGAAAAGATGGGGATGAGAGGAAAAAAAAGGGCGGCAGTGAGAACACTTTACAATACCCCCCCCCCCAACTATCTGCGGAAGTTTAGTTGGAAAATATTCCAATTCAAAGATGGATCCAGGATTTTGAGTACGGGAGTCCAAATTTTTTCATTCTGTCTAATTAGACGGATTTATAATGATTTTTTGTTTTAATGTTAATTTATGATTACTCGGGATTATTTGGGGTATTTTTACTAATAAAATTTCCTTATCTTGATATACAAAAAAAAAAGAAATTTTAATTGGGCTTGGCCCGACTAGGGTAAGGGGATCCGAACCCCCTTGAACTGTGCTTTCAATGAGATAATGTGTTATTACGTACTCAAGATACTGTCCGAAAACTTCAAAGTAACGATGATCAGACTTCGTATGAGGATATTTTTTGAGAAAAAGGATGAGCTCAATTAGTCACCTTTCCCCAAACCTACTTGCTTTCATCATGAAAGGAGTTGGGAAAGGGCTTTCTCATCTGACAATGCCATCCGATCTGGGGTTGCACATAGAGTTGCGTATATTACTTAGGTCAGTGACTTTGCTCAAATTGATTATTTGATCTGGTGACACAAAAGCATCAATGCGAGTCATGTGACATCAAGTATCATTGTAACTTTCAATTTTTTTTTTTTTACTTGTTAACTTGTGTCTGATGTAAAAAGAAAATTATTGTTTAAGATTATTAAACCTTGATACCCGAGATCTTGATCACTTTACTAAGAACGACATAAAGTCAAATGGATGTTAGGAAGATTGTGCTGGTCTAATTTTCAAAGACGGAAAGGCCTGAATACTTTGAACATCAATTAATCAAATCTTGGCATCTAACTGAACGCAAACACCGAATATATAGGAAATACGCTACTGGTTATCAAGCCATCCACTTCAAAGATTAAATTCAAGAAGAGTTCCATTCTTATGAAATGCCGAAAATATGCTTGGGGAGGGGGTTAAGTGATGGATTTATGCCTTCATCAAAGGCATTAGCGTGAAGTGAACATAAAAAGCCCCAGTCGGGTTTTGAACTCGACTCTCAGATTCCATAGTCCGCGCCACTAACCCGTTTCGCCGTCTACAATTCCTGGATGAAAATTAGAGGTGAGAATATACATAACGAATATTTTGTCGACTCTTGTGAGCATATAAACAGTGCACATGTTGGTGCACTTGCTTTCAGCCCCACGGGACAAAAGTATTTGAGTGCTATGAATAATTTAAGTGAGGTTCTTTGTAGTTGGTGAACCCAAATTTGATAATCTCTGACAGGGCCTTCGGGGAGGAATTCATCAAAGTTGGCAGACACTCAGGATAGAGTGATGTACCCTAAGCAGTACACTCTACAACTGAATGTAACACTTTGAAAAGTCACGAGATTAATGAGGATCGATTATCTATCAATCACTCTACGAATCTCAGAAGAAACCGTGCCAGGACCTTTTCGAGGGTGGTGCAATCAGTGCAGCCAGTGCAGTCAGTGCATCACATTGGGGTATGGATGGTCAGTTGGGTGCCAAAAGTTTCCTGGGTGTAATGTTAACACAATTTTTTTTTGTAGACGGTGGGTGCAAAATCTTATGTCGTGACAAAAGTCGTTCGTGCGTTTTTAAATTCGATATAGGGTATAAATATTTCTTCAATGAAAACCCTGTAATCTGCCTAGACTTCGAAATTTTTTGTGCACACATTGATTTTCTTCGTGCACTGATTGAAAAACGTGTGTGATTGCACACTCGCGTAGAGCTTGAAAGGGACTATAGTGCACTGAGGAGTTAGAGGAGGGGGAATCAGAATTGCTCCTAGACGTGGGTACTTGTACAGAGTCCGTGCCGAGATGGGGACGAAAGCAGTCTTGTACTACCTTAAAACATTTCTCCCGGAGGCCGTAAACCTAGCAACTAAAAACTCTTCGTTTACGAAAAAATGCTTGATGAGCACCACGAAACTCCAATCAATTCCTCAATCTGTTTTTTTTTTTGTAATCTTATTATGTAATCGATTATGTATTTTTATTGTTCCACTCAAAATAAGGTTCATAAATTTTTTTCTAGATGTGTCCAACATATCTCTATAAAACTCTTTTCGTTCGATGCTGTATAAAGCGTTTGTTTTTTTTTTTTTTTGCAATGTTGCAAAACATCGTCTGTTATTATCATCTAAAACTATCTTCATAATCGCTTAAATCTGCCAGTAGTAACTGACCTTATAGCTAAAAATGTTATTAATGTTAGGCTGAATCTGTGGCATTGCCCAATTTGCAAAAATGACTTTTTTTTTGTAAAAGAAGTTTGTTTCAATGAACTTCTGATTGTGAAAATAGTTGTTTTATATCCTTGCTGATCAAATTAAGACTACGTATCAATTCATTTTCGTCTACGTATTTTTTGTAGAAAATTTTGATTTCATCAAGTTCTGATTTGAGTAAAAAAAGAAGAGCAGTTTTATATCCTTGTTCCAATTGAATGAACTTTTCAACAAATCAGAACTGCGTATTTATTAATTTTTTGCAAAAAAAGAGTCAAACTTTCATCAAGTGGGCAATTTCTCTGATTAGGTGTAATATATATATATATATATATATATATATATATATATATATATATACTCATTTAAAGTCCACTTATCAAATGAAATATCCATACACCAAGACTCCAGAATAAATCATTGATAAAACTGTACACTTACTAATTGTTTTTTCAATTTTTTTTCAATAGTCAGAATTTTGTGCGAACCATCTTCACTTTCCTCATTAATATCCTGCTACTACAGCCACAATTAGTAATGTGACCAATATTTCGTTAAAAATCCTTTTGAAATCACTAATCACAGATACGGATGGTAGACGCATTGTTGAACTTATGGTTCTTGCTTTATTGTGAAAGTATTTAATACCTTTTTTAGGCAATAACCACAGCTGGCGCTTACAAACAAAGTGTATATACACCGGATGAAACACGCCCGCTACACACGCTTGTATGTGTCTGGTTAGATACAACTCTCTGACTTTGTAAATTATTCTCGTTTATGCACAAGAGTACGTGTATCTAGTCTCAATGCATATTAATATTGGCCAAACATGTTTGGTGATTAGGCACTTCCGGCAAAATAAGCCATTTTTCAGATCAGTGATAAACTTTGGTGGTAGTATTTTCAAAGAATTTGAATATAATCAACGTTAGATTCGGTGTTAGCTATTAGTGCATTGTGGTGATGACACGTGGCGATCGGTGGTCAAATTAAATTCAACGCGCGAGGGAGGTTTATTTGTTGAATACATTCAGAACACCAACATCCTGGCCAAAGAAGACCTTATTAAGTGACCGGTTTCTAGTTTTATGACGAGTTCTTTAGGAATCAGTAGGCTTTTTTTTCAACAGCTGATGTTGTATATCAAGCGGGTATTATTAACAAGAATTTGGGAACCGCTGAATTGACGGAATAATGTTGAATATCCGAATCAACGAAATTGAAACCCACTGAATTGGAGAGACTACATTGTATATAAATTTGGTTAAAGGAGGTTAACAACGAATGATTCCTTAATCTTTCATTTAATTGTATTGTTATCAGAAATAAACATTTCTACAGTCGACATTATAACCTTCGTGCGTTATAATGACGTGAAACACGAGGCAACATACGAGCGATATTCTTCACTGTACAGAATCAGGGTATGGGGTTCAGGATGTTTCTGGAAAACCCTCAGAATTTCCCGTAAATTTTTTATATTCTGCATCATCTCGATGATCTTCTCTTTCTCTTTCGGTGATCATCAGAAGCCGATAAAAAAATGAACATTTCTTGCGAGGGTCGCCTAAATTTTGGGTAGATCAATACTTGAGAACCCTTCCTTTAACTCTCTGTTTCGGCGATCAAAGCCCAATAAAATGAATCTTATCATCTCTTTGAAAGTTCAGGGTCTTCCAAATTTTGGGTCATCAAATCACAGGATAATCTTCTCCCTCCCTTTCGGCGATCCAAGTCCAATGAAAAATTAATCTTACCAATTTTTTAATTGTTCTATCAGTGTTCTGGTGATACTACGATCCATGGTTAAGTTTAGGCGACGTCCTGTGCATATGCAAGAGTCTAAGAATACAATATACTGCCGGGACTGAACCAATTAAAACTAAAATCTCATCTGAAGAAAAAAAGGCAGAATATGATTTGAAAAAAGCTCAAATATAATGAAAAAAATCTCAATGATATAAAGTTGAAAAATAGAAAGGATCTGAAAAAAAAATGCACGAAGGACAGAGCGGGTTGCCCCCATGAATTATTCCCCTCTCGTTAGGAATTTAGCTATTTTATGATTGGAGGGGGGGGGGGGGATTCACCGATTTTTTAAAGTATCGTTTTAAAAGAATAGAGGCTTGATTTCCAACACCCTGTTTTGAATTTCAAAACAATCAGTCTTGCTGTTTCGAAAGACGTTTTGAATATAAGAATTTCACGCTTTCAATTAGGTTCTGCAATTAACAATATATATATATATCAGTTTTATCGTTCTATTTTATTTTCCCCGTTTAAATATAAGAATTGTTTTTAGATATCGAATATGAATTCTGATATTTTTTATATGTTATTTATAGATATTTTTAGAATATTAGGGCCATATTTTGATATTTTTAATTTTCGTAAAAGTTCAGGTCCTGATACCTAGATATTTTTGGATAATCTAGGCCTCAATTTCTTCAATTCCTGATTTATTTCTTAAACACCCTTAACCACCCCAAATATTCTTTTGTTCTAAGAAAGGGTACTTTCGTAAATGGTCGCCAGAGATATTAACCATCTTCAAAAAGAATTGACTAAATCAATGAAATATCAAGAGACGAGATCACACCATTTGTTATACTTGTTTATGTATACATATACATTTTTCACAGAAAGTATCAGACGATTGAATTAGATAAAGTATTATGGACAGGATTAAATAAAATAAAACATTAGAGACTAAAACAACATTAGATGTATTTCTTAAGATATACTTATTTATAATCAAAATGATAATTCTTACTTTTCTCTCTAATTTTTCTTGTCGTTTTCCCTTCAAGATGGAAGAATCAGTGGCGTAGAAAGGGTGAAGGGACGGTTGCCTGCAGACGTAAGTGTGAAAGGGCGGAAAATTCCTTTGGCCTAAAATCCCAGCAACATGGACAGTCGCCCAGGGTGCCAAGTGCAAGGGCGCCCGTCGTGTGTCTGAAAAATTTGTAACATCAACATGTACATTTTTGGAGTAAGAATGAGGAAATTCCTTGTTGTGAAATCTGGGCGCCATCAATAGCTGGGGCCTGGTAAGGAAGATACGCGAAGTTTCTACGTTTTATGATCCAACCAGATCTTTTTTTGTGATAAACTACGAAAGGTTCTTGATAGAACCTGATAAAATGGGCACTTTTCCTTTTCCAATAAATTCGTGGCAGCCAGTGTGTGGAAAAACAAAAACAAGACATATTTTTACTAATTAAAAATGAAAAGAAATAAGAAAATTCGTGAAAGAAAAACAGCAGTAAGTTATGTTCGGAATGGCATTTTTCCTCCCTCGATAAATTCGAGACAGCCATTGTATGATAAGAACCCAAAACAATTTTTTATTCATTGAAAATGAAAAGAAATAATGGGATTCATGCAAGATAAACATTGTATCATTATTGCATAGAATAAATTGTTTGACAGTCAGTGTGAGGAAAAAACTTGAAAACAAACATTCATTAATCAAAAACGGAAAGAAATAAGAAAATGATGAGCTAATTATATTTTGATGGGTAGTTTTCCTTTTTTTGATATATTCGTGATGGGCAGATTTCCTGATCGGCACTTTTTCTGGGGACTGATCTCTTGATATGCAAATTCCCGATGGGCACTTTCCCGGTTACCAATCAACTGTTGTATCTAATTGAAAATTGAAATAATTCTATCATAAATCTCCCGAATATTGGATTTCGTAAAACTTTATATTTCTCGGATACAAATTTTAAAAAATAATTCTATAAAGATTGTACAAAATATTTACATGTAAACAAATACAAAATTTGAGAAAACATATTCAATGTTCATAAATACCAAATTCACAGATCTTTCTCCTGAAAATCTCATCAGACAGATAAAAAATGTACTCGTAAGCGCATGCTCTTTCCATCATTTCCCAAACTTATCTAAATTATTTTGAAAACTCTCAACACTGGTTCTACTTTAAGCATAATTAGACAACTTATTCCCAAAACGTATCAATCAATTAGAAAAAAAATCTAATCAACCATGGAGAATAAAGAATTTCAGAATATTTGAATTAATTATTTTTGTAAAAAATCTTTTGAAAACTAATTTCTGAGAAAATGTTTTTTCTTTCTTACATCTGCAAAGTCTACAATATATTTGAGATTGAACGCCAGATTGAAAGTCTCGGGAAGAAAAGTCATAAAGTAGCGTTATCCTGAACTACCTGAAAACTTAATAGACAGAAGTGTCATAACTTCGGATTTCATGTAGAAAAAAATACGCCGACAATTGAACTTAGTTTATCGTTAAAACGCCCCCGCCGGTAAACAAATACTTTTTTCACTATATTTCTGTAAATATGCAATATTTTTGCAAAACCCAGTCAATTAATCATTTTGCAATGCGTTTAAGGTGTTATCTAATTCTCCCTGTCTCTAATTGTCATCAAGTGGGTAATACCAGTGAGTCGCAGAACAAATACTCGAAAGATTTCAGAGATGAGGCCCCAAAATTATATCTGCACCTGAGGACCCTTGCAGTGTCACTGGGAGAAATTTCTTTCTTTTTTTTCTTTATCGAATCCCCTAGAACAAGTAAAAGGTAATCACCCAGCTTGAAAGGTATCAATACAAAAATGATCCGTCAATAGGACAACAGTGAAGTAGAACTATTGCAAGTTACGATTAATACTTAATCAAAAGGCATGATTATTTCTTTATTTCGCTGCTATATGAAAAAGTAGAACATTTTTGGAATTTTTAATGAATTGAACGGTTTTAATTTCATTTCTGCTTTAATATCCCATGAATATGTTATTGGTTTATACTTTTTCTTCGACTAAATGAGTTGAGAACGCGATCAAATTTTAAACGTTTAATAAGTTT
Source organism: Thysanoteuthis rhombus (assembly GCA_963457665.1). Taxonomy (NCBI): domain Eukaryota; kingdom Metazoa; phylum Mollusca; class Cephalopoda; order Oegopsida; family Thysanoteuthidae; genus Thysanoteuthis; species Thysanoteuthis major. Next base: position 19,697,995 of record OY735212.1, on the reverse strand, counting down.
CTTTCTTTACTTAGAAAAGAATGGGTAGTTTTTAATTCCCCCCCTTTTTTTGCCTTTTAATTAATCATTCTAGAATAATTATTGATTTCATGGACACTTTTTTTCGCATTTGTGGAAGGAAAACTGCCCTTCTTGTATTCCCTTCTGCCTGTCCGATGGAGATAACCAGGTTTGTCAAATGAAGATATGGAATGGACAGGAAATCTTAAAAGGTAAGTGATTCTATCGTAAAAAATTATTATACAAAAATCGTTTTTCCTCTCTTCATCTGCTTGAAGTTTTCAAAATCTATACAAAGTGATGCCTTTTCATGCACGATACACATGAATAGAAATTTGAAAAGTAAGAAAAAAAAAGCTAAAAGGTAAAAAGTAGCCATAAAAATTAATAATAATGATTAATAATACATGGAATACAATTAAATGAAAGATGTCTTCATTTTACCTAGTTATCTCCTTTGTATTAGGAAAAGGGAATTATCGAGGGGAAGTCTTGAAATTTACGCCCTGATATCAAGATGCTTTTGAAAATTTTATGCATGAATTTAGGATAAATCTTCAGATAATTTTTTTCGTTAATTCTCTTGAACAGCCACATATTTGGGGATTTTCTTGTCTCAGTTTTGGATTAAAAATCTCAAAAGAATTAGAGCTAACTCATGATTAGATTGATTTAAAAAATATCTTTAAAAAACGGATGACGCCGGGTACTTTGTTAGTGTAATATGATAGGCAATATAGCAGTTTCAAATTTTAGGACACTCTCAGCTCCAAAGGCTTGATCCGCTCTTGAGAATGTATCTATCAGATATTATTCCTATTCAAAATCCCAGTGTCAAATCTGAAAGTTGAATTTACTTTGAAGTATCTTGATTTTATGATAAAGGCTTCAAGAATATGTAGCCTCGTTTTTTTCTTCTTCTTTTTTTAACATTTAGTGTTATATGATTCCTCTCGCTAGAAAAATGTTATCACACTTGAATTTCCCAAGAAATATAAAATGAAAAAAATGTTGATATATCCTCAGGAATTTAAAATTAGTCCTGGTAGTCAGCTGAGAAAACCATCCACGGAAAATAATTTCTTGAAAGTTTGATTAATACTGATGGAAGACGTATGAAATCGCAAAAAGAGAAAAAGTATGATTGTCTATAACTTGGAGAAGAGCCATTAACATTCCAATTTTTTGGACAATCTAATCTCCTTTCACTTTTCAGCTTCAGTTATTTTGGTTTATGTTTGCAAAGTCCCTCCTCAAGATACTAGTCACTTAAACTTAGGAAACTCACTTGCCAAAATGTCATCTGCTTCCCAAAGATCAATTTTGACAGCTCCTCAAAGTGTGAAAGGTTAAGCTAGCGAAGTCAGTCTGTGTAATTTGTACTTTGTGTTTAGCTGTAACAAAAGGTTGATTTTGATATATCTTGAGGCTCAGAAGCGCAGCTGTATCCAGAACTGCTCTCGTGTTAATTTGTAACGGTGATCTTGATCGAATTATCGATAGTTATTTTTTAATAAAAAAATCCATATTCACACCGAATTCATCTTCGTTTTATCTGGCTAAATACACACGTGCGTGCACACACACATGTAAATAAATAAATGAATAAGTGAAATATCTTTGTAATTATCATATATTTCTAATACAACGAAACAGCTGTCTGTGAATGACTCAATTATTTAATTATCATTAACGCTCCCTTATTCAGAGTTGAGCACTCTTTAAGTAAGGTAACTTGTTCATTATAAGCTTATGCAATACTCTTCCAACTTTGGGATAGAGCACTCTGGTGGATGGGGAATTGTGCGTAAATAATTATATCGCTTATATTCAACCTTACTGACCGTCCAGTTCTGCATAGGACGGAAAATGCTTGCCCCCGGATCTTAAGCGAAGTTTTCAATCTTGCTTCGTGGTACTGGATGGGGTATTTATTCGCTGCAAAATACAGCAAAATGTGACACTAGGTCGAGGCTTAACGTAGGAAGAATAGGAACCATCCAACGTGACTTCGATTGCCAAGAGACCGTGGAAGCTAAAACAACCTCCGCCGCTAAAGCATCCATTTTGGGACCTGCTCCTCTAAGTGCAATGGAGCAGTGCTGTCCTGGGCAATGGATCCCCTGCTGCTTGGCCGAGTAACAATAGGAGAACCCAAGGACGAGTCCAAAGGCTTCCAATGCGTAGCTGACGCACTGCACCGGTGCACTCGGTCTTGACAGCACCTACAACCCAATCTCCGGTCCATTCGACGGGCAAGTGTCAGTACACATTGATCATCCCGAAAATGCCAAAAAAAAGTGGGAGGTATTCGCTGTCCCAGTACAGCAAAATGTGACACAAGGTCGAGGCTTAATGTGGGGAAAAAAGGAGTCGCCCTGTAACCATTTCGGTGATTTTCAAAATAAAACAGTTATATTAACACAGCACCCAAGCAGTTTCATCAAACACCACCTCCATTTCAGCAATGTTTTACTATATAGCTTATGTAATGGATGTAGTTTATCATTTGATATAGGGTATTATGTGTATTGTATGTAAATATTATTTTATTCTACATATCTATTTTTTAAACAGGGCTTAGTCATGGAGCTTACCCCATAAGATATTTAACGATGAGGGATCAGTAAGTATAACAGCAAACGTGACTCGGTGTTTGTGTCACTTGTATTGAGTGTTCATCCATGTGAATATTAAATCTGTTGTGTCGGTATATGTGTGTGTGTGTGTGTGTGTGTGTGTGTGTGTAAACGCATTTCTATGCATGGAAGTCGTGATATGAAATATGATTTTCAGGCTCCAGAGATCTAGTGCTTGCTGTGTGACTTTGCTGATGGCTTTTGTCCGCCTTTTCTCCTTTTCATTTAATTATGTTAGTCTTGTCTGATAAAACGCCCCAAGAAGCTTGCGATACCTAATGTTCTTTCTACACGGTCACCAATCTGAGTACTGGTCAGATTCAGGATTTTGACTGAGCAAGAATTCGGCCCAATGTACCAACATGATATTGAAAAGGGTAAGTGAAGTTTGGAAAAAAGGGTTAAAACAAAACTGGCTACTTCAGGGTCAACCCTCACTCTGACTGAAACTGAAGCTTATGATTTTAAAAAATATTTCAACTTCTCTAACTGGGAAAGATATCTTGTTTATGGAGGGAGATTCAATCAAATAGCATCCAGATATTTTTCTAGATAAATGGCATGAAACCCTGGATAATTCTACTTACAATTTGAGACAATTCTAGATACAAACTGAATATAATAATGAGGTGGCCTGAGGGGGAAGGAGTCTGGTAAGTACAATTTTTCTTTATAAATCTTCTAGTGAAGTTAAGATGAGGTTGTATTTCAAACTTCAGCCTTTCTCAGAAGCCTCGAAGGGTTCGAATATTGACGAGGACCAATACTGCAGTCATTGTCATTATTTCCAGGAAAGTATATCAGCACCGAAATAGGAGTTTGATGATGATTCAAGAAGGACTACTTAGTTAGAAAATTAAAAATGTCTGACTTTAGTTCATACAGTCGTTCTATTTTACATTATGGTCAACAGAATCACTCAAGACATTTTTGGTAGATTGACCAGCGACAATTTTATCGCCTAGAAACAAAGCTAAGTTTGTTGAGGTTCTACTTAAAATCATGAATTGGCCTTTTGAAAGGCTTCAAATGATCCAGTTATCAAATGAAATAATACTCTTAAGCGAGGCGATCTTACCGTTCTATAATTTTATGGCTTTCCAATCGATCTATGTCTGCGCGAAACATATACGACACTATTTGGTTTACGTCTTTAACACCGTAAGTAGTGAATGTAACCTTCTGATTGCTTATGTGTTAAACATAAGTAGAAAATGGCTACTATTCCCTTAAAACTTTAGCTTTTGTAGCCATATCCATATGTAATTATTTTTTCCAAAACTGGAGTTGACTTTATTTTTCAGTCATAACAAGAACAATAAGATCAATCCTCACCAAAATTTGGGATATTAACCCATTTGTATAATTCGCATCCCCTACCGTGATTTGAACGCATGACCAACATATTGCCAGAAGGCTGTCTTATTGCCTGAAGTATTAACGAAAATTTGTCATACAAATAGAAAGGTTATCAATTCGTTATAAATTAACATATATATATATATATATATATATATATATATATATATATATATATATATATATATATATATATATATATATATATATAATTGTGTCATCCGCAAACAACTGTTTTGTTGTATTACAATTCTTCAGTATGGTTATAGACTATCAAAAATCCCATCCAGTATCACGACGTAGGATCGGAACCTTCGCTTCAGATCCACAGGCTGGCATTTTACCCCTGCCCTACGCAGAACTGGACTGAATTCAAGCGATATATTTCTTCTTCTTCTTCTTCTTCTTCTTCTTCTTCTTCTTCTTCTTTTTCTTCTTCTTCTTCTTCTTTTTCTTCTTCTTCTTCTTCTTCTTCTTCTTCTTCTTCTTCTTCTTCTTCTTCTTCTTCTTCTTCTTCATCATCATCATCATCAGTCTTTTAACGTCCGTCGTTTAACATTGACCTTCCCCCACCACATTTCTCTATATGGGCGTCGTAAAGATAGTATTTTCTGAATTTGTCTAGTTCATCACTCCGTCTTGTATTCTGTCGGCCTCAGTTTCACATGTGATCTCTAAGGATCCATGTTGTTAGCCGTGATGTTCATCGTTTGTCTTTCATTCTCGCAACATGACCAGTCCATTGCCACTTGAGTTTTCTAATAGATTCTATGATATCTTGGACCTCTGTTTTCTTCCTGATATATCGTGTTGTCTTGTGATTCTCAGAGTCTTTATGTAGCCAGATAAAGGAGTTGCTGTGAGTGTAAATATGTTTAAGCGATATATTTACTTACGCACAATTCCCCATCCACCAGAGTGCTCCATTCCAGAGTTGGAAGAGCATTGCTATAATAGCTTATAATGGACGAGTTATATATATATATATTTCATTCATCATATATATGATACAGAAGTTGCAATAATCATCTTCAGTTGGAATAGAAGATAAAGTAGAGTTTGTCTTTGCAGCAGCTGGTCTTGTCTTACGATGTGCGATTAAGAATGTGCAAATTTCCAGTTGTCTTATTGAAAAAGAAGATAGAAATTATCACTGTCTTGATCACAAAAACAACATTTTATTTCAAAGTAAACAACTGACATTTCTATACTTTTTTTTAGGAATAATCAATCAGAAAAAAAAAACACTTATTACTCAGAACCCCCCCCCCATAAAAAGAAGTCGTACGGTATAATAATCAGAACTTGTAGCCTGCTTCGTGGCTGAGACAGTTTAAGATTTCCCACTGGTGCCAACGGTTGGTTCAATTGCAAAAAAAGCAGTTCTGCACGTTCGAATGCAGATTTTCAAAGGTATCTACCTCGTGACTGAGATAGTTACTTATCTTAAATTGGTACCAATGGTCGGTATTCGGGCTCAGTTTAAATAAGAAAATGAAAAGAAAAAAAACGAATTATAAGGGTTTCGAATTCTGATTTTCAAGGCGAGTAGACCCTCCTCTATTTTGTTATGTAGTATTACACCAATGCTCTATCTTCATTCCTCAGCTATTCCCCTAAATCGGGCGATGATTATTATTGTTGTTGCAGTGAAAAAATAAGCTCAAAGACTTGGACTGGAATTTTGACAACTATTCGCAGATTCAATTATTAAAGATTTGTGCTGCATCTGGAAAAAAACTGAGTCGGAAAATTTCAGACTAAATCGTGGTCAGCTGTAATAATTGATGTAAAGGTTGAAACTATCAAAATCAGACTCGTTGATAAAGTACAAAACAAAATCTATTAATGCTAACTGAGATAACTTGAGTATGTTTTCACAAAAATGTATATTTTAGTGTATATTATGGCATCCATCAGTCAAATGAGACTTTGAATGCTTATTCTCAGTCTCTTCATGATGTTGACTTGGGCAAGTCTTCCCTCTCCACGCACTGATTTTGGCTGAAGGAAGGGATAAGGGTTGATACAATGTTATCACAGGAGTAGTCAGAATAGGATTGAAGACAACACCGGGTTGCTTTATGTTTTGAATTCAGAGGCGTCCATCTCCTAGATTGGTGGCTTCCGAAGGCTAGAGAGACCAGTCAATCACGTTATATTATCCATGGCTGGGGTACAGAGATGAGATGGATTTATACCTCTCCCGAAGGTATTTATGCTAAATAAGAGTAAACAGTCTCGGTCGGAGTTTGAATTCGGATCGTCGATTCCATTGTCCACGCCGTTAAGTACTAAGCTACTCACACTTCCATATTCCATGATAGGTCGGTCAAGTGAGGTTACAGAGTTCTTTGGAGTTGGCTGGACTGACGACCTAACGAGTATGGTCAGAGTAAATTTAGAATGATTTAGTAAGTTGGAAGAATATGCTATCATCTATCTTACCTGAGTGATGAGCTGGGAAAATGTATATGGTTTGGAGGAAGAAAAAAACAAGTGAATATTCTGGGCTAGCTTCTCGCCATTTATGTTAGTTGATAGGATGAGGAAATGTGTTTGAATAAGTGATTGATGATTGTAGGGGCGTAGTTGAGGGAGGGAGGACGATTTAAAACCACTCAAGGGCTCCCAAAAGCTTTATGAATAATAGACCACGGAGTGCATTCTTACTAACGCCGTTTTTTTTTTTTTTTATACACAGATAACGAAATGTTCCCACCGGGGAATATGCTTAGGCGAAACTTATGGAGATTCTAAGATGCCCTGTCCTTAGAAAATCCCTTTCAGCGTTGATGATTTAGTCCTGAGGAAAGCAAAGATGGCTACATCTGATAACAGATTAGCTGCAGGAGTTGCCAGAAGAATGTCAAATTATTGTGGATCAGAGTTGTTCTTCTGCTAGACTGGTCGCCTTTCTCGAGTGTGAAGTGAAAATAAATAGCCACGACCGGAGTCTGAACTTGATTCCAGCGTCCGAGCAATTACCGACTACGCCAACGGCACTGCCTACTAACATTGCTTAATAACAAATCTCACTAACGGACTCCGGGCTTATGAGAGGTCCGCCCAGGCTGGGAAACACTGCACTAAATGTTGGAGGGAGGCATTGAGGGGCCAAATGCTGCCCCCTTTCGGCAAATCTGCCCATGAATGATTGGTTATAAAACCATAGTTGTCTGTTAAGTCTCTTGATTGGTTAGAATAGGAAATTGGTTGCAGCCTCTTATTTCTTTAGAGGTACTATTCTGAGACAGAGACAGCGAGTAGGACCCCGCAACTGCGAGGTTTCCCGGAGTTCTTATAGGTGCAATATATCTGAAGAACCCCGAGAAATCTAAAAAAAAATTTTTGGTTAAAAATTTGAGCTTAGCACCGCCACTGACTGAGGCGAAAACATTCTTTGAACTTTGACGAAGTCGAGTAGGGAAAGTCTTTACAGAGAATATGGTAAATAATCCACGTTATCTGAGACATGCATTACATTTTTTTTTCAAATGGGTTTTCTAATGAACACAGAGAAAAAAATCTAAGCCGTTGGAAGCGGATTAGATGGTTTTCGTTATCAAAGAAAAGAGGGAGAGATATTAAAACAAAGTCCTCGTCTTTATTCGTGGATGCTTGGAAAATAATATCTATGCCTTATCCACCAGACCCATTCATACACCTATCACAACATGATATTCTCCAAAATACAATATTTCGATATTCGTGAAGAAAATTGCAAAAGTAAAGAGTGTCGATGTTAGATCGGTTAAAAGATACCTCCATTCGAGACTGGCGCTAATGTCTTTGGGAAAGATATTAACCTGCCCCGCCTAGCTATAGATAAAATAGTTTCTGACGACTAATGCCGAAACCAGCGTAAGGGCATTTTTTTCAGCATCGTCACCAGCCTTTTAGCGTCCGTCAGATCTCTCTGTCGTGGGCGTCACAGAGCCTGTACTTTCTGAGCTAATCTGGTTCGTCATGCCATCTTATATTTTGTCGGCCCCAGTTTTGCATGTGATCTCTAGGGGACCAACGTTGTGAGTCGTGTTGTCCAGCTGTTATCTGACATTCTTGCAACATGACTAGCCCATTGCCATTCAAGTTCTTAATGGATTCTGTGATATCTTTCCTCTAATATACCGTGCTGTCTTGTGATCTCTCAACGTGGGATTGAGTATGACTTTCTCTTGTGTACGTTGTATGGTTCTCAATTTGAGGGTCAGTCTTTTAGTCAGGTTCCATGTTTCAGCTCCATGGGTAACGATCGGAAGGATGCATTGGTTGCATTCTACTTTCAATCACTGGCGGAATTTTTGTGTTTTTGAAGGTTGAGCTTATCCCCCCGAAATCTAGCCAACCTTATGTGATGCTTTGCTCGATTACTTCTAAATAGCAAAAATCTCTGTGATGCTTCCCGAATCGCCATATAAGATTTTGGTATGCGCCCTCTCTCCACTTTTTCTTCAAATTACAGTGAACCTTGCTCGTGAGGTACGGTTAGGATTGTTGTAAGAATATTCAAAAAAAAAATTTCTCTTACACCTGGTGTACAACGGGTGCGGAACATGAAAGGGATGCATCAAAATTAATCGTTGAACTTTGTTTTAATTCAACGTAGTTTTGTCATAACGTTATTTAGAAAAATATATCAATACAATATAAAGTATTGTTTGTAGAATATAAAATTAAGTGATTTATCTGACTAGATATAAGTCAGTTGCGAATTATGCACACTACGGTGAATTGAATGATCCCTATCTATATAATTATGTTTGTGATATCGTCAATTTCACATAACATTGATTCAGCTCTAGTCGGAGTATCTCTCTCTCTCTCACTCTCTCTCTCTCTCTCTCTCTCTCTCTATATATATATATATATATATATATATATATATATATAATTATTATTATAATTAACGCTCCCTTCTTAAGGGTTGAACACTCTTAGGTAGGGCAATTCATCCACTATAAGCTGCTCCAGCGATGCACTTCCAACTCTGGAATGGAGCGTAAGTGAACATATCGTTCAATTCGGTCCTGCTAACAGTCCAGTCGGACAGGGGTGAGATATCTCCCTCTGGGTCTGGAGCGAGAGTTTCGATCCTACCTTGCAGTACTGGAAGGGATACTCTATGGACACACACACACACATATATATATATATATAAATTGCATTATGTTGTATTGAAACTCTTATTTGAAATGATCTCTCGTTATTAGACGGTGAATGTATCATTTGGCCTATCGGCTCGATTCTTGCAGTAGCCCTATTTTCTTCAGTTGTTTATTCTATTTAAATTGTCATGACCAAATGATACATCCACCGAGTAATAATAACAGGATACGATTTCAATATATTATTACGCAATTTGTAATGATATATATATATATATATATATATATATATATATATATATATATATATATATATATATTATATATATATATATATATATATATATATATGTCCATTTTTCTTTATACTTCATTTGTTTTTCCCATTCTCTTTCTTTGAGATTTCATACAAAATACCTACTCTACAACAGATAAAATAATCCTTGTTTATATAATTTTGTCTATGGGTTCCAATTAACGTTGTTTCAGTAAAAGTCATTGTATTCAGGAATCTAACAGCGTTAATCGAGAAGTTTCAAGATTTAAAAAAAAAAAATTAAAGTGCATCATATTTGCCACCAGAGTAAAATGAATTTTTTTTACCCGAAAATGTAACCAACGCTCAAATCTACCGAAATATTTAGATAGTGTCGGTGCCTGGTTCGATTCCTGCAGCAGTACCATTTTCTTTAGTTGTTTTCTCTTTTTACGTTGTCTTAGTACTGCAAATATTTTAGATTATTAAAAAAAAAAAATTTCAAACATTATTCGACCCCCCCGGGTTCTTCATATATATTGCGCTCCCAGAGCTCTGGCGCCCTCCTGCAGTTGCAGGGTCCGTGGATCCCTTGCAATGCCTCCAATTTGGATGATTCGAGAAAACATAGATAATGGACAAATATGCATTTGAAATGGTTGCAGGAAGACGCTACTCATTTGGATCATTGGCGTAACTTTGTCTTCTTACCCGTATCAGGCCTTGTGCCTTCTCTACCCGACACTCAACAAAAACAGTACCAAAGTAAACTTCCCTCACGATTTTCCTCTCTCCCACCCTTCCTCCAATTTCCTCCCACCCTTCCTCCAATTTCCTCCCACCCTTCCCCCAATTTCCTCCCACCCTTCCCCCAATTTCCTCCCACTATCTCTCCCTCCTACCCTGTTACAAATAAAAATGGTTCCATTACGACACACAATTTTTGCTAACCATTTGTAGAAGTGGAATTGATTTACCTAACATACCTCGAGTGATAGATCAAGAGGTAAGTTCGTTACTTACTAATTTCATGTTCAAAATAATTCTTATTACTAATTCAATTGATGTAAAGTGTTTATACTTGTTTACCGTAGATATTTTTGATAACGCAGAGTTAAAATCGTTGTCGTTCGTTCTTTTGAAAATGTTGGAGATTTTTATTGTAGTGACTTGTTTTGTGCCTACTTTTATTAGAACTAACGGTTATGAAAAACATGTTACAGAAAAAAAAAACTCCCATTAAAATCAAATGAAACCCCCGACACCAGCTCAGGCAAAGCAAAATTAATTGAAAAAAATATCACGGTAAAGAAATTTGTTGAACTTTTCTTCCATGTGCATAAACCTATAGCGGTGTTAGACCAGTATAAAGAGGCCCAAAAAAGTGAAAAAAAATAGTAATTGAACATGTTCTTCAGAAAAATAGAGGAGAATTATCAAACTCGCTATCACAGTCAGAATTTGAGATCATGCAAAGAGTTCCATGGAGAATAAATATTGTCAGACTAAATCCATTGGAAAACATCTAAAATAGAGTAAAAATAAAAATCTAGAAACCTTTACATTTTGGAGAATCTTGATGTTGTTAATATACCTGTCGAATAGGACCGTGAAAGGTCAAGACTTTTTTTCTTATGATAAAAACCAAAAACTTTTTTTTTTTTTTTTTTAGAAAGGGTCTAATGCAATAATGATGCTGATTTTAAAGTCGGTAGTCAAAACGGTATGGCAAGCAACGCTGGAACACACAAACGCACACAAATATAAAAAGGGACCAAACCCTTTGCTGCAAGGGTTGCTCAAGTAAACGCATGTCTTAGATTGCACACCATGAACTCTTCAATGTACGACGGAAAATGTGCATTTGACGTGCCAAACTGACTTCATTGTACGCAATCTGATGTATAGACATGCGTTTAATTTCATTATCGCGTTAATTCCTGATGAACATTTCGTTTAATTATACTTTTAAAAGCGCTTCTTAAGAAAGGGTGCATTGAAACATTATATCGATATTTTGCAAAGGAGATAACCAAGATGGGCGCTAGACACGATTAACTGCTGCTGCTCAGTGATTTTGAATGCCTGAAAGTGGCTAGGATTTTACTGTTGACGTTATTTTCAACCCCAAAATACCGTTTACTTTAGAGTCAATACGATATGTGGTAAAGCTTATTCGGTAGGTCTGGAGTTATTTCGTTACCTGGAAATTAAACCGACCAAATAGCTTCAAAAATGGTCGAATTCAAGATGACAGTACCTCAACAGCGGTAGCTAATCGCCTCTGCTACGAACTTATCTCCTTTGCGAAATCTATACACAACGTTTTAATGCACCTATTCCAAAGGTTATCATTTTTTAAAGCCCATGCATGAATTTCAGAGCCTCTCTATGCCGGTTAAATACCACCATTGGTTTATGTACGTGAAAGCAAAACGCTTTTTTTCCCATTTGTACCTACCTATTCAATATCCTGGATCCAACGCTGTGACAGAAAATCAAGATTGATCTTTTATTCAACATGGCCGGGAGAAACGGTAAGTTGAAATATTTTTCTCATTTTTCTTAAAGTGTTTTGATAGATTTTTTTCTGTCTAGGGTGACCAGTAAACGCCAAAATCTTTGAGCTATAAGAAAAAAAGGTTTCTTTCCGTTTTTGCATCATAAGAGAAAAAAAAAAGTTGCCCAAATAAATCCCGTCAATGTCCCGTAAACTGTCCTGTATTTCACACAGCGAATTCATTTCGAAAGCATCCGTCTCTACACTGATATTCTGTATTCGATATCCTCCCTCAGAGTTATAACAGTTTATCTACGTTTATTTTTCTATCTTTTCCACATTTTCTCTTCGTCTTTACTCTCTTCAGCTTTCTGATGTACCTCAAACAGCACAATAGGTTAGTAAAGTCAACCTATTCAGAGTTCCTCTGTGGCTTGAGTTTCTATTTTGTGATGACTTATTTTTGATATCATTTCCAGTAAGAGATTTCATAAGGTGACCGAAATCTTCTCTAAGATTGGATTAAGAATGTTTATATTGGAAGATTCTGTGGCATCTGATAGTATATTCCAGGTAGGAGCGGATCTGCTTGAGAAGAAATGTCTGACCCTAGTGGCTGTTTGTATTTGTAACCCTACCTAACTCTACTTTATTGACTCCTATCTATGAATTCGTCTTTTTACTCTTCTTTTCTAAACTTTGATCTTAACCCATGAATTCCTTTGAGAAATTCTTCATTATCTTTCCTCTTTTAGATTATGCAACCCACTCAGATTTCCCGTGCTTAAAAAAGTTAATTGTTTGGATGAACTTCGTAAAGAAAAAAGAGGTAACTGGTATTGACGTTGTACATGATTAAAGCGTAATCTATACTAGTAACCTCCCATTTCTTTGCGAATCTCAACCAAACAATTGGCAAAAAATTAGAAAATCAAGTAATTTTTCGTTATTACGTATTGCATAACAATGCAAAGTGCTGTAAAAAGACCAACTACGGTAAGAACTCCGCTGTAGAATGCTGTTACTGATTATCACGAATCTTATTCGCTTTTGGTGAATCTCGTTTATGGTTCAATACACACTGGAATCATTTTTTTCCGTCCGCAATATAACTTTCTTTACGTAATTTTCTCCTAGGGCTGAGCTTTCATTACAGAAATCCTACTGACAATTGTAGACTTATCATTCTCATGGGTCTTTTGGCGTCGCGGCGCCTATTCTTTCTGAATTTGTCTAATTTGTATCTCGATCTTATATTTGACCAGACTCGGTGATGCATGCGATACCTGGAGATCCATGTTGTGAGTCGAGATTTCCATTAGTTGTCTGCAATTCTTTCAACATGACCAGCCCATTGGCATTTGAATTTTTTAATTGACTCTATGATGCCTCAGACTATAGTTTTTCCCTAATATATTGTATTGTCTTGTAATCTCTGTGGGCTCGAGCATGTTGCAGGTTTCTCAGTTTTAGGGTTAGTCTTTTGATTAGGTTCCATGTTCCGGCTCTATAGATGACTATCAGGAGAATGGATTGGTCGTACACTCTCCTTTTCAGAACTGATGGGACTTTCTCGTTCTTGAAGATGGACTTGCTCTGCTGGAGGCTTGCCATCCTCGAGTGATTCTTTGCTTGATTTCTTCTTCTTTTGAGGGTCTCATGAAGATTTGTTGTCCTGGGTCTATATAGTGATTCAGTTTCTCCAGTTCTGCACTTTCGATTTAGATCACTGAGAATTAAATTCTGAGATGGTTGTAGTATATGACCTTTGTTTTGCTTAGCTTCATGTGAAGGCTGACTTTCTTGCATTCTTCCGTTCATCTAGCACTAGTTAGAGGTTGCGAACGTTCCCTACAAAAAAGACGATGTCGTTACCGAGATTTACTATTTTGGCGTCAGCCACTGGTTTAACTTAAGGTCGAAAGGAAGAAGAAATCACAAAGGTACAATGCAATCTTTGGTTTGACGCTGCCATAATTATAGGGGAACGTGTATCATAAGACTATTTCCGTAGTTCATTACATTAAGTTCAACTGTTCATTGTAACTTAAAGATCTGGTTAAACGTTTTTAGGGGGTTTGGTAGATTTCTGTTCCTTGGTCTCTGTCGTTATTCAGATGGTCTTAAGGAATAACAGTTTTCTGAAGAAACCCAGAAATCAATTAACTACTTTAGAGGGAGGTATTTGGCACAACAGGGGAATTCAGTTATCTGGTGTCCCTCGGGAAGCACAACTTGATTAGATTTTTTTCAATTATTTTCAAAGTAATGGACAGAGAATCCGGAATTTTCCTTTTTAAACTAATTATTATAAACCCATTTAAGTCTGTCACTACCGAAGTGGCTGCTATCATGGGCGTACAAGCCAAATTACGGTTGAATGGGACATCAGGCTCCAATTCAAACGGGGACCTCACATCAAACTGATTATTACTGTAAGCAGAGCCACCGATGGGTGCAGAGCACCTCATGTCGGAAGGGGCAACAAAGCAGCTAAAGAATTTTGGGGAAAAAATGCGTCATAATTTCAGTAGGCACCATTACACAATTATAAGATGCAATGTAATTGAAGATTTACGTAATTTCTCCAAGTAATACAAGTAATTTTGGTGCTCTGTTTCTTATCAAATACCAAGTGCCCTCTGATTTGCCCTCGGTTTATGCCGACTGCCAAACCTAGCCGGTCTGCTCTAAGGTTGGCCGACACACCTGCAGTAGAAAAATTTTGGGAAAATGGACCAAGAAAGACAACCTGAGAAGGGGGAAGGAGGAATGGAGATAACGCCTGTACATCGCTTGTAGGTATATTGAAGTTGATTATCGAAATATGCGGAAAGTTTCTCTTAAATTCGATGCAAGTTAAGAAAAACAAGTGTGGAAAAAACGTATAAAACTTTATTAAGAATCGCCAGATAAAAATCAAATGTCCAAACAGCCGACGCCTTTTTTGTGAATAAGAAAATATTACTTTATATGTTTCTCTTTATTATCTTTATTCACGTTTTTTCTATTTAATACAATTTTTTGATGGTTTTCATTGGTTAACTTATACAATGCCGGACAGTAACAAGATTTGAAGTCACAAATCGAATCATAGAAAAAAGGTTTAATAAAGAAAGTGATATTTTGATTATCTTTTTTTTTCAATTTATTTCCATTGGAGACCGTTCATTTTTTTAAGCGAATGCTTTTCAACTTTTTTTGAACTGCTGACCGTCCCATGCGTGAGGGTGTTAATCATGACCTCAATATAGCTGAAAAGTCAACTACGTCTCTACTAAGAGACTAACATTCTCAATTTTCTTTCAAAAGGGTCTACCTAACGAATCTAAAATCGAAACCCGATGAATAATTTATTCTATCGCCGAATCATATTTATTTGCAGTCCACAGACCTGTGATTAAGGATCACCGGTCTAAACTACTGCTATCATCATCATGAAGACTTTTATCGTCCGCCGTTGGACATAGACCTTAATCAGAATCCACCAGACTTCTTTATCATGGACGTTGCAGAGCCAATACTTTCTGAATTGGTCTAGTTCGTCTAACGATCTAGTATTTTGCCGGCCCTGGTTACGCATGTGATCCCTGGATATCCGTGATGTGAGCTTTGATTTCCATTAGTTGTCTGCAATTCTCGCAACATGACCAGCCAATTGCCATTTGAGTTTCCCAATGGATTTTATATCTCTGACTCCTGTTTTTTTCTCTTATATACTGTGGTGTCTTCTAATATATTCTTATCTAACTGATTCTATGATATATCTGACTCTTGTTTTACCATGATATATTGTGCTGTCTTCTGATCTATGTGAGGTTGAGTATGATTCTTTTATGTGTACATTGTATGTTTCTCACTTTGAGTGATAGTCTCTTGGTTAGGTTCCATGTTTCAGCTCCATAGATGGCAATCAGGAGGATACATTGGTTGTACACACTTCGTGTTAGGACTGATGGGACTTCATTGTTCTTGAAGATCGAGCTTGCTCTGCTGAAGGCTTGCCATCCTAAAGTGATTCCTCCTTCTTTTGGGGATCAGAGATTTGTTGTCTCAAGTTGATGCAGTGGTCTACTTTTTCCAGTTCTACATTTTCAAATTTTGATCGTTGTGCGTTTATTTCTGACGTGGTTGTTGTACACGACCTTTGCTTTACTGAGTTTCATACGAGGGCCAACTTTCTTGCATTCTTCATTCAGCTCGTCGAGATAGACGGCAAACCTCAGATTTGCAGACAATTTTGATTCATTTTCTCTGTCTAGGTTTCTAAAGATCATCTCGAGACAGGCTGTGGAAAGTTTAGGTGAGCTGGTATCTCCTTATTGTACCCCTTTTGGGAGCGGGAAGGGCTCCAAGTCTATATGTAGCCTGATAAAGGAGCTGCTGTAACTCTATATATGCTGCTTTACTCTAATATAAACAGGATCTACGTCTGGTCGAGAGATGGCCTCAATGATCATGGGAATTTCCACCTAGTCGAAGTACTTTTTGAGGTCGATAAATGCTACAGCGAGGGACTTTTTGTATTCTGCTGCTTTCTCACTTAGTTGATTTATCGGATGGAGATGGTTCATGGTCGAGTGGCTTTTTTTAAAGTCAGCCGTGGTTGGTTTTCTTCTAGCATTTTGGTGACTCTGTTAATGATGATTTTTGTGAAGTTTGTAGATGTAGTTGAGTAGACTTATTGGTCTATTGCTGTTAAAGTCTTCAGGGTGTCTTTAAGAAATTTTTTTAAATTTTTATAAAAGCATAATGATTGCAGTGTTCCAATTTTCCGGAACTTTTTGTTGTTGGACATAAAGTGAATAGAATAGCTAATTCACTAGTAATGACCTGAACAGCTTTTTTGAGTAGATCAATGGTGATGTTTTCTAGTCTAGGAGCCTTTTCTTTCCTTGTTTGGGTCCCTAGACCAGATAAAACTATAATAGCAAGTACTAAATTTGATTTTATCAACGAATTCGTGTAAAAAAGTTTCAAATTGCCAAATAAACGAGTTATTGAGTGAAAAAAAAATCGACAAAAAAGTGACATTTTAAATTCTTTATTTGTAAACATGGTAAAAATTTTTTATTCAATATGAAAAGTTTGAGTAATCATTTGGAATAGGTTCGTCAAAGATTTAGTCAAGATTTTGATAAAGATAATTTCAGTACGCACCATTGTCTAAGCTGTTTGATCATTTAAACTATTTTATTAAAGAAAAGTATTTTATCATTTTTGTTGTTAATTTCAAATGCATATTCATTTCAGTGTTACAAATACGAAAAATCTTTTTTTTGTAAATCGACAAATGTTTTTTTGCCGGTTTCGAAACAGGTTAACAACATGTGCAGTGTAAATAATTGTCTACTTAAGTTATTTCCCTTTCAAAATCTTGACAAATTTTCGGTGAATCTGTTCAAAACAATAACCAAGGTTTGTATCGAAATTCCCAGAAGGTTACCAATTATGATACCTGAAAAAGACCGTAGGGTTTAACGACTGGAACGTTGTGATCATAACAATCAAGGTGAGGACTCTAGTTAGATTAAATCAATGAATGATAATGATATCATAGTTCGAAAAATATTTGTAAAACAAGCTTAGTGGATATCTTCTTTCATTCTTAGGTTCCATCATGAACCCTAATCTAATTATAAGAATAATTTATTAACAGAACTGGTTATCACTCAGTAAAAACCATCACGTGATCCAAGTTTTTTTTTTGTTTTTTTCTCGCAGTATTCCAGGTTGGGGATGATCAATTGGGAAAAGGGGTGATCAATGAATGATACTTCTCTCTTGCGCAATTGTGACTCTTCCCGTTTCAAAATGGCCACCGCTCCAGCAGTAGGCGCTGATGGCGAATTTAAAGTCAAAGAAACAGACGACAATAAAACTAACACTAGCCCAAAAAACAGACTAAACCTGCTGTTGGAGCAGTGCCATTTTGAAACAGGAAAGGTAACAATAGCCCTCTCTTGTCCTTTGTTGATGACTAAAATATCCATATCTTTAAAAAAGCGTTAGTGCCGCAAAACACAAACTAATGGACCAATCTAGCAAAAACTTATATTCAACACCCCTCTAAAAAAATTATTTAGGAGTGAAATTCACACAAAAAAATTTTTTCCCGGACATAAGAACATGTTTAAATTTTCAGTCCTTTAACTCCATTGGCGTGTCTTATACGTTGCTATGTATATATCCACTCAGCCTGCCCAATTTAAAATCAACTTCTAATAATGCAATTGAGATTTTAAAAGTTCATAAAAGAATGTCTAAAGCATTTACAGGAACGTTCAGTAGATAGGAAGACCAGCATGAAATGCATATTTGTTACATATATTAATTTTACAGAAGTTCTTGTGCGGACAAACTCTCTTGCTTCCTTCATTCTGTTCGTTTAGCAATTTCTGGGGTTCATGAAGGCTCTTGGCAAAAAGAACGACGTCAACCGCAAACAACAAATCACCCTAGGTTCTTAAGCTTTCAGCAGAGCAAGCTCAGCCTTCAAAAACAAGAGAAACTCATTATCATTTTAAAAAAGCGTATACAAACAAAATTCGGGCTAAATGATGGAACCTAATCAAGACTAGCACACAAACTAAGTACCATGCAAGGCGCACAAGAAAGGATCGTACTTAACATCACATGGAGAGATCATGATACGACATTTTGCATTAGAGAAAAAAGGAGTCAAAGATATCATGAAATCTACTTAGGCACTCACTTGCCAATGGGGAGGCCATGTAGCAAGAATATCAGACAACCGCTGGACATCACAAGTAACAACAATGGGCGAGAAAAATAACTTATCCTTTGATAATCCCTTTCCCCCAGTTTCTTAATTGATCACCCCCAGCACAGCACGCCACCAGAAAATGTTAGTCACGTGTCGGTTTCTAAAGAGTAACTTACCAGACCTATCTCTCGATTCTAACTTAGGAGCTGGGAGAAAATGAGGGACATTTTTGACGAACGATTTTGTTTTTGTTTCAAGGGAGATAAACATGCGACTCAAACAAAACTAGAAACGATTTATGCAGTTTAATGAGAAGGTATTGTAAACGACCGAACGTATCAAAAGGGATTTGTGAAGTTTTACGCAAGAGATTTCCAACTGAACAATGATCGACGGTTGGATAGACCAATTGCAGTGGATAACGATCAGCGAAGAACATTATTTGAAATAATCAACGTTATACGAAGCGGGAGAAAGCCAGCATACTCAAAAATAACTGACACATTAGATACTTTACAACAATGTGGAATACGAGAAATCATAGAGCGAGCGAAATAAGTAATCATTACAACAAGGAGTTTCAAAAGCCGGCCTTCATTCAGAAATGATGATCGTCGTTTAATTGATCACTCAACCCAAACCAGGAAACTAGTGATAGAAAGGGGGGTCCGTTGTATTCTTACTTCTCAATTTCCAAAGCCTTTTGATTGTGTGAGTATCTCTAGAAGTATTGCTGTTACTGACTGACGGGCTGACATACTGAAAGAAAATGCCCCGATTTGTCTTTGAGAGATCTAGCTCATTTTTGGTGGAAGGGTGAGAACTCGTGCATCTGTTGTCTGACATTCGGGTTTTTGTATGTTTAATGTCCAAAAACAAGGAAATCTCATTAATTTTATAGAGAAGGGTCTACACCCAATGCATTCTCACAATAGTCACCAATAAAGTTGGAACGTGGAAGCTAACCATAAGATTGACCATGCAATGTGTACATGGAAGAATCATGCTCAACATCACATGGAGAGATTGCAAAACAGTGCATTTTATTAAAGAGAAAACAGGAGTCTAGGATATTCCAGAATCCATCAGAAAACTCAAGTGCCAATGGGTAGGCCATGCAGCAAGAATGCCAGATAACCGCTGGACCTCACGACTCACAAGTGGATCCCCAAAGATCATATGCAAAATTGTGACCGGCAACGAAAACAATCGCATGACGATTTCGACAAGATCAGAAAATATTTTCTCTACAACGTCAATAACCAAGTAGTTGGACAGATCTTGGGGGAAATCTGTCAGTCCAGCAACGGACGTTAAAAGACTTATGATGGGAGCGAACACATACCGCATAATTTTACGCGAGGGGGGGAAACATGATTTTGCGCACACATATACGGCCATCTGGGGCCTACTTGAACCGTTTTAGGCACTGGTTAAAGTCGAAAGTTCACAAAAGAATGGTTCAATCGACCATTGTGTGAGTACTTACAGATGTCCTCACCATCATTATGAGAATGTGCCTAAAGATAAATCTCTTGATTGTGAGTAAAAAAGTTCATTAAAACACAATTTTGTCTATTGTTTCTAAACACCAGAGGGGAAAAAACACGGGGAAAGAAATTAGCAAAAGTACTTTTAAATGGATAAGAAATAAGTTTGTCTTTTTTTTTTTACTTCTTGCCCTGAAGTTGAAGTGACTTTCAAATTTCATTTATTTATTTATGCGTTCATTTAATATTTATTTCTCCTTATTTTTTTTTCCATTTTCATCACTTATTTATTCTTCATTGTCGGTATTGGGGCGTTGTGATGAGAGAGTAGTCAATTAATGCTGTGGTCACGAAAGTAGGATGTTGTCTGGTCAGGACATGAATGGGAAATCCAGTTCTCAAATCTTTTAGAAAAAAATGATTTTATCGAATTTTCTAAAAATGAATACACAGAAAATAAAAAAGTACACATTCTGTTCAAAAACCGCAACGCTGTATTCATATTTTGACAGAATTTGTCATGATTTGTCTCTCTAATAAAACTATTTGTTTTCAAGCTAGGCCCCGTTAAAACGTCCGAAACATAAACAATGATCACATAAAAAAATAAAACGAGAAATACCGCCCAGAATTCAGTAGTTATAGATATGGAGTGTAAACACTGTATAGTCTGATCTTGCTTTTAATCCTTTTCATCTCAAGAATGGATCTGAGACATAGAATAATGTGACAGTGTGATGTATAGAAAAAAAAAAAAGAATTCCCTCTTTCTCTGCCCCTCTCTATCCTATATTTCTATCTTTACCAATGCTAAGGACCTATAAAGAAGAAGGCTGGCTATCCCCCTTTCACCATTCTTTCTTTGAGTCGATTTTTCCCTCATAAACGCTGTTAACTGATTTTTAAAATGGTCTTACCATGGATTTTCTCCGTTCTTAGAACTGTCAACTTTTGCTGCAGTCAAAAAAAAAAAAAATGGAATTTGCTTGCAGATCTTCGCATTTTCTCAACGTTTATATTCTTAGCTTTCTTTAAATTTGTCCACTTGGATAATGTAATTGTCTGCTCATCTGCCTCTCAAGGTCCTGGGTTCGATTCCATGTATGAGCAGAGAGCGTAGGACAGCTTTCCCTGTGCCTCCAGCAACTAACTGAGTACAGTCTAAGCTATGTGATTTGAGTGGAAGTATCCTTTCAGTGGACTTCTATCCTGCCAAGGAGGGGGACCATGAAAAAATGTTGGTATCAAGTCCTGGTCTCGACTAGACTTGAGCCTTGCAAGGATCACTGACGCATACAACAGAAATCTTCACTCTGGTACCTGCTGTCATACTCACTCAATTGGAGGTTGTCTCGTAAGAGATGTGACGCTTTACCTTTGTCTCAGATTTTTGAAAACTTTTTCTTGCTCAAAAAAGTATAGATATTGTCAATTATTCCTTTCAAACTTTGCTCTTGCGACCAGTTCAGTGATTAAGTTTAAGAAAAAAAATTGAATATCACTATTTTAGTCAGAAATGTACTTGAAGAGAATAATTAATTTTCTATATTTTTGACACAGAAGCAATCAGAAAATAACACTCACTATCCATGAACCAAAATGGCGTTATACGGTGTTATTGGACTATTATTTTTTTCCATCTGAAATCCAGTGTGCAATAATTAGCATGCAAGTCTCCCGAACCATTGCTAATGCAGTAAATACGATTCCCATCTAGTACCCAATTATATCAGCCCTATTCAAAACTCTACTTATGGGCGATTTTTTAAAAACGATTTTTATGAATATATTTTGAAGATGTTTACTTCAGTGTGTATGTATGTGTGAGAGATTGAGATAGTGTGTGTCATGAGCACCAGGAGAGGTTTGATGTGGCACGATTTTTAGCCCAATCGTCTCGCAAACCAATTCGTCAATACAACCAGTCCATTCCCAGCAGGGTACTCCACTAGTATAATAATTATATCCTATCAATATTGAAAGCTGTATAACAAGAAACATACGAGTTTTGTCTGGAAGGTGTCCCGCCATTTAATGATAATGATATAATAGCCTGCCTGATGCGATGGCACTTCGAAGTACTCCACTTAGGAACTCACGGTCTTACTCGAGTACTCCTTTCTTTGTTTCGGGATTGTCATCAGCTACCTTGTTTTGTTCTCCTTAATCCCGTCCACTGTCTGAAAACTCCACTCTGGGAAAAGCTAAAAGTCACAGAGCCAAATTTTTATTGTAGAGGGGATGGGCTAACATAGGTGATGCGATGTTCCTCCCGGATACACCGAACGCGAGATGTCGAGAATGGACATTTTCGGTCATTGTGAATGCTATGGTCACACAATGCGCAAGCTCACAATGGTGTTTCACTGCCAACTGAGTAACCCCTCGGGATAATTCGTTCGTGCATTCACAATAAGGTCCTCTCTGATAGGTTGCCAAGTTACTTCAAGGCTGCGCAGCTGGTTCTCGAGATATTAAAGAGGCTGGATACTTTCTGGGCAGACCTCTTGTACTGGACATATAATGTCAATTATCTCATTCAACCGAGTCCATCACAAGATCCATCAAACTATATAATATATATATATATATATACATACATATATATATATATATATATATATATATATAATCATTGTCACTTTTTTTGTGCTGAAGTCTGTCATGATTTTTCGAACCGATATATAAGATTATACTGAACACTACGGCGATTGCTATTCGATCGCCTGGTGCAGATCTCAATAGACCGATGAAATGCACCTGAGACAGAATAAATCTGCATTTTGAGCGTTAACTATTGCAGTCAGTCCAGATAAGGGAGAAGAATATATCAAAACAGAAAACGTCGTAGGACAGACAGCCAAATGAAAAAACAACCCAAAAAACAAACATGTCACCGGAAATCGTAGATCACTTTGACAAACAAATTACAGATGGATTGAAAATGTATACACAGGTCAACAATAACCAAATATTTATAACTTTAATTTCATTAATTTAATATTCGAGAACAATGCTACCCCAAATTTTTCAAAGATTAGTGATATATTTTGGTGACATGACATTTTCCAATTGCAATTTCTCTAGTCGGCAATATTCCGATCGAGGACATTTCTCGGTCGAACAACACGCCCACGGTGAACATTTCCCGGTTGCATTGTACTGATTGAACAATTTACCAGTTGACGACATATCTCAGGTCGCATATTCCAGGTCAAAAAAATAAATTCGCTGACGGCATTTACTAGTCGTATTTTGCTAGCCAAGCAGATTACTTATCGACGACGTGCGTATGTGAGTGTGTCTGTGAGTATATGTGCCCGTGTGTATTAGTGAATATGTATGTGGATGCATGTGTAAGTGTACGTGAATGTATACACGTCTTCGTCTACACGTATGCACGTGTGTTTTCATGTATAAGATGCAATCGGTTATGTTTTCAGCGGGTAAATCATTTCACCGGGGAAATGTCGTTGGCTGATTATTTGTTTGACGGGAAAATCGTATGATCAAGAAATGTCGGTGGCGGAAAAATTGTTTGATCTTAAAATGTCGTCGATGGGTTAATTGTCGCCCGGGAAAATTAAGAGGGGAATATTACTGGCGGTAAAGAGCGACTGGAAAGTGTTGTGGAACCATATATTTTTGCTTCAATGCTGCAAATTTAAGAAAAAACCCCACAAAGACTAAAACAGACATGGTTCCTGCCTCTTCTAGGTAAGCTTTGGTCTGAATATGTTTTGGTTTGGGATCGGGATGATAATCCTGAATTTCACTCTCCCGAACATGGTTAACCTATGCGTCTATTGGCCAAATTTTCACTGGGCCGAATTTTAATCATTCCGAATGTTCATTTGCTTGAAACGCCAAGGAAAATAATTTGAGTAACTGGGTAAGCCTTTCTTTCTTTTGCAAAGACACCAATTATTTTTTTTTCTCAAATGGGGTATGCTTACAATTTATAAAAAAAAACATCTATTGTAAAAGTAATATTAGTTTACGATAAGATTTAGTATTCAAATATATCCGGTTCAAAATTTATGGAAAAAATGGATTTATGTACAATCGTATGTTACATATTCATGAAAAAAGGATTTATTGTATCGACTGAGTTTTTATAATAAGATGAATTTAATTTACATTTTATTCTGAATATTTGGATTAGCACGCATAGACTAAAATTTAGTAACATGAGTACAGCTCAGCTGTGTAAATTCGTTTTTCAACGGACAGTGTATATGACATATTTTGCCGAAAATAATGAAGTTGAGAAGTAACAATATAATTTATTTACTTCATTGAGAGGCTGCAGGTGTGATAAAAAAAATTAATCAAAGTACAATTGCAATTTTTTTAATTTTTAAAACCCCATCCGAAAAAGCAAGATTACTTTTTTTTCTAGATTCAAATAAGGAAATTTCTAATTTTTTCTTATAGATAATCCAAAATACGTGGAATGTTTTTGCACTTCTAACGTATGAAGGCTCGCCTAAAAAATAAAACAGAAACACCTGCGAAACTTCCAGAAAATGAATTTTTTCAAACTAATTCCTCCAAGTCTTTTGGATTGAAAGCACCAAAAATTACACGTGAAAAAAAAAAAAAAAGAATATATATATGTGCGTGAGTCAACTGAAAACTCCATCACTGTGGAATTAGGAACTTCAAAAAAAATATGAAATTAATTATATTTTCCAATCACTATCAACGAGTTTGCTAAATTTTCTATAAGACACGAACGTGGTGTGGAAGATGCAACTTACAAAGCTTTCACTTGGTATCAAATGGGAGCAGAAGTCTCTGAGAAGAGAATTCAGATCCGTTGTATGCATTTTAGTGGATTGTCTAAATACGTGGCAGCGGCACTCTGATTTGTCAAAGAAAGCCTTCTGGAATACCGAAGAATTTGAGACTCTCATTTGGTCTCTACCAGTGGCAGAAGAACCAATCAAACTCAAGAGCAAACATTTTCTCTATAGCTACGGAAAAGAGAAAGTAAGACAAAGTAAGCTTTCTCATCAATAAGGACCTCAAAGACAACGTGGCAGGCTTCAAAGCCGTCTCAGACCGAATAGTCAGCGTCACCATAAAACTTTCGAAGAGGTAAAAACTGAATATCGTTAAAGTCTACGCTCCCACTTTCCAATCAACCCAAGAGGAAATAAACAAGTTCTAAGATGGCATGAACTCCCTACTCCAAGATACCAAAAAATAATTCAATGTCATCACGGGAGATTTCAAAGCAAAGGTAGGACAAGGAAATGGAAAATGCATTGGCAAATTTGGATATAAAGTACGGAACGAAAGAGAAGATCTTGTGAACTTTGCAACGACTAATGGGTTCAAAATCATTGGCATCTTCTGGAAGAAAGAACCCCATTGGAAATGAACTTGAAAAAGCCCAAACCACGAAACGAAGAACAAAATAGACCACATTTTAACGGACAAAAGCGACACCGTCAAAGACATACAAGTCCTAAATTAAATAAACGTGGAAAGCGACCACAGAATGGTAAGATGTAAAATGCAAGTAAAAACCAACAAAGAACGCAGAACAATGTTCCATACCAAACTGCAACCACTAAACATAAGTTGGTAAGATCATTATAGGGAAACTAGCTATTCTATTCAACTTATCCCTAAAACAAAATAAAGCCCCGGAAGATCGGAACACTGCAATCATAATGCTTTTATATAAAAAAGGTAAACACAAAAGACAACAACTACAGACCTGTAAGTCTACTCAACTGCATATACAAACTTTTTGCAATAATCATTACTAACTGAATAACAAAAACACTAGGTAAAAATCAACCACGGGAGCAAGCCGGCTTTAGGGGAAGCTACTCGACCTTTAACTACCTACATTCGATAAATCAGCTGAAAGAAAAATCAGAAGACAAGCTGCCACTCGCTGTAGCATTTATCTACTTCAAAAAGGCCTTTGACTCTGTGGAAACCCCTATGGTCATGAAGGCCACCACTCAACAAGATATACACTCCGTATACGCCAGAGTACTACAACATATATAGAGTCACAACAGCTCCTTTATCTGGCAACATGATGACTCGGAGCCCTTTTAGCTCCAAAATGAGGTAAGGTGATACCATCTCACTCAAAGTCATCACAGCCTGCCGCGAGATGATTTTCAGAAACCTAGACCAGGAAAGTAAAGAAATCAAAATAGACGGCAAATATCTGAGCAACCTCAGATTTGCAGACAATATTGCCCTTTCCGCAGAGAATCTCCAGGACCTCCTACAAAGGCTAGACGAACTGAATTGAGAAAACAAGAAAGTCGGCCCACATATGAACGTCGACAAAACAAAGGTCATGTGCAACAATCACGTCAGAAATAAGAAAACAAAGATCAAAATCAAAACTGAAGAAAGTAGACCTCTACATCTACTTCGGACCACGAATATCCACGACACCCTCAAAAGAAAGAATCAAACAAGAATCATTCTAGAATGGCAAGCCTTTGGCAGAGCAAGCTGAACCTTAAAAAAAAAACAGTCCCATTAATCTTAAAAATAGTGGTATGCAAACAATGCATCCTCCCAATAGTCACTTATGGAGCTGAAACATAGAAACCAAGAGACAGACTCACAAACTGAGAACCATGCAACGTGCAGGTGAAAGAATTATGCTTAACCTCACATGGAGAGACCAGAAGACAAAACAATATATCCAGGAGAAAACAGGAGTCTGAGATATTATAGAATCCATTGAAAAATCCAAATGGCAATGGGCTGGCCATGTTATAATAATGACAGACAACTGTTGAACATTACGACTCGCAACATGGATCCACAGAGATCGCATCTGCAACCGAAGACGGCAGAGTACCAGATGGGGAGACAAACTAGACAAATTCAGAAATCACTGGTCCTGCGACGCCCACGATAGAGAAGTGTGACGAATCCAGGGGAAGGTGTATGTCCAATGACGGACGTTAAGAGACTGATGATAATAAGTGAAAGAAAAATAAGTGAAATCAGCAAAGAGATTAGAGAAAAAACTGTTCTCTTCTGTGTGTTCAATAAAGTGTTTTGGTAATTGTTTGAAATTGATAAGGTTATTCCCCGAGACCATATGCGCAACCGAGGCCGGCAGAATATTAGATGGAGAGATGAGCTAGACAAGTTCAGGAAGTACTGGCTCCGTGACGCCCATGATAGAGAAGTGTGGCAAATCCTGGGGAAGGTCTATGTCCAACGACGGACGCTAAAAGACTGATGATGATGATGATGAATCATCATGCCAATATTTTGCAGGGGAGGTAATTGAGATAGGCACTGTAACTATATTAAATAACTGAAAAAGGCTAGATTTTTACCAATGATCAAATAACCTTATTTTTTGTCTACAAACATACTTTAGAGCCAATATGACATTGCAGGTAGGATTAGCAGGTCGGTTTGGGGTTAGGTACAGTAGGTAGGTTTGAAAATTTCTTACGGTGTTAACTACAAACGTAACGATTATCCCTAAACCATATTCTTTCTAGTTAAATTTTATGAAACAGTTCCAAATGTACACAATTTTATGATTTCATTTTTTCCGTAAGATTTTTAAAAAAAAAAGGAAAAACAAAATAGCCACTATTAAATAAAAAAAAATGGCCCAATTTAAAATATCTGTACCAAATGAATCTGCACAATGTTCAATCTTACCCATTCCAAACAATTACCAAAATAAAACGATGAATATCTTGAATTTCAGCAATAAGATCACTTTATCTTCGTTTTGATCTTTGAGTAGCGGGTATGACTTCAGTTTGAAAACATTCATGCGTTGATGTTTGTATACTATTTTTTAAAATAATGATGCCAATTAAAAGTGATAATTGGCAAAAATTGCTCATCTTGAAATCTAGTCGTTAAAAGTTGAAGGCAGCATAGTATTTTTATTATACAGCAAGCGTAGGATCACTGAATCTGAATTGATAGATTGCAAGTATTAGAGCAGGACACTTGCAGGGTTTGTAACAAATGCAACTTCTGCTATAGAGTTGATCTGGCACTGCCTGCTCCGGCTTATTTATAGCTGTACTTCTTCGATTCCCAGGCAAATACGTTTTTTCTTCGTTTATGCAATGTTTTTTTTTTTAAAGATTCATTCGTCCAATGTTATACAGCGAAATACTATTGTAAAAGAATCGTTAAAAGCAACAGTATGAATCGGATTCTGAATTTCACCTGTCAGCAGAGAACTAAATTATTCTGAAACTTCTTGAGAATTACCTATTTGGTGAAATATTGAATTGCAGGACCTGGAATCTTAGGTTCCATCCTTCAGTGCCTGGAAACTCGTTGAGCTTGAAAGGAAAATTTGCACTGGAGAAAATCACTCTTTTGTATGAATTTATTACTTTCTTCGTATCAAACACATGAAAAAAATCAAGGATTTTGAAACTTTTTTCGTTCACCGCTCACTTTGACATATTTTGGAGAGATTAAAACATGCTGCCGCCCGATTACATTAGAAATGAGTATTCTTCAAACCAAACTACCGCCGACTTAAAATTGCAAATCGCCCACTATTGGGCGGGATCGCGTTGAAGACCCCCCCCCCGATAGACTTAATTAAATTATTCTTAAGAGTTAGCCAATCAGAAACCGAAGCGTTCTCATCTCTTATCAAATCTTTAGCAACAGAATGTAGAAGGTAGTCATGATACTGATTCATAATACTTCATTCAATAAAAATAGATTTAAAAAAATGTATTTTTTGCAACAGTTTTGATTTATTCACAGGAACGTTATACGAGGTAATGTTCAGAAAGTATTGGGTATAATTAACTTATTGGTTCTTTTTATTTGCACCCCCACTCTAAATAATTATAGCTATTACAGCTCAATGTATTTTTGTCTGCTGGATGAATACGATTTTAAAAAAGTTAAAGATTTTTTTGACAACACTGCTGTTATTACCTTAGCCGGATAAATACCTATGGTTAGTCAATCATAGCAAAGATTTGTGTAAGTTTTTTTATATTTTGATATATTTAGCAAACAAAAATACAATAAGCAGTTATCGCAATCATTATTTTGTGTTGCGAAGTAACAGAAAAAAAATTTACACCAGTACGTGACACTCCTCATTGTGGCTTCAGTTAAGCCTTAAATATGCTCATCTGGACAAATGTGGGTCGGGAAAATTGAAAAAAAAATACCCCCCACCACCACCAAAAAAAAAATAAAGTAGTAAATCCCAGAAAAATTCATGGAACATTTTGAGCTTGTATGGGATCATTATTTTCAGAAAAATAAACTTTTGGAATCCTTCCCTGTTTGATATTAGAACATCAGTAGTGTGAGATCCAATGAAGATTGAAACCACTAAGAACATGCAGAAAGATTAGCATGCCAATCAGTGCTATACAATGTCCACCCTGATCTTTTATTTTTTATTTCTTCTCAGGGCGAAGAAAAATTCCCGAATACATTTTCGTTCCAATGAGATTTAAACATTTTTTCTGTATTAGAAATTACATGAATTTGTTTCCCTAGTAATGTCCATAATTTCGAATGGTGGATAAAAGATATCTTTATCAGCAAAAAAAAAAAAAAAATCATAACTTCCCTATAAGTGGGAGAGTCTATTGTTACGGACATCGAATCAAGAAAATCACGCTGTTCATTATATAAATAGATTGTTTGTTCGTGTTAATAACAATACGGTTCTATTCGAAGTGATAAGTTTTCTTTCTCTTATCAACAAAGATTTGTACTGGTCTGTTTTTTTTAATTCTTAATCACTTGTTGAACAGATAAAACAATTTAAACAATCTTATATTTCCGTCTCGCGTCCTCTTTATTTGTTTATTAAACAAGCATTCTAGAACACACTTAGAAATTGGAAAGTCGATCAGATTTTTAATTAAAATGTTTGATTATGATATTCATGATGCAGTTGAACAATTAAGAAAGCAGAAAGTGTCTGAAGAAATGCTGAAGAATTCGAAAAAGCATGAGTAAACATCAAATATATCACCATGAAAGTATCCGCCACAAATTTCTAACGTCAAGGCGTATTAACACTGGCTACACAGCAAATGCCATAACAATGAATGAATTTAAAGATTATTTGAGTAAAGACCTCCTCATGCTATCTAACTACACCATTCAATAACACTGCAATCGCATAACACACAGCCGGTTGAGAATAATGTCCACAAGGCCGTCAGATAAGTCCAACATTAGTTCCATAGCTCAACAAACGATGAATTAAATGCAAAGGAACTTGTGGAGAAGTTTGGCAAATCAGAAGAAAATTCGTGACAATTACTAATTGGTGCTCTACTTAATCATCGAAGGTTCCACGACTAAAATGGTTAAGGCAAGGCCCATGAAAGACAGGCTTTCGTGATACGGAGAGGTTCAAGCTTAGTCAGGATTAAATTTTTTTTTTCTGACTTGCTGAAGCCAGCCCTATCAGGCAATTTCAAGCTTGTATGTAAATGCATATATATATATATATATATATATATATATATATATATATATATATATATAACGGGAAGTAAGGGTTCGGTATCACATTCTAGTTGTACTGTAAATAGATCTCCCCCAAAACCCCCTTTTTTTTCTCTCAAAGCTTTTTACTTTGAAACATTTCTCTGGATCTATTGAGTATGCATGCCAAATTTGCTTGAGCTGCGCCAATGTTCAGAGTGGAGACACCATTACAAACAGAGCCAGTTGGTTTTTATTGTAGATAGATCGGGTGTTTGCTTTCTCAAGCGATCTGAGAGTGTTTGCCTCAAAATTGAAAAAAAAGAAAAAAGCGACAAGGATCTGCTCGGGAAGAATGTTGAAAGAATTTCAGTTAATTCTCGTCGTAAGACACTGAGAACAAAAGGGGGAAGTGCTGTCAATTGTTCATGTATGGAATTTAGTTTGTTTCTCAGGCAACATATTTCATCATTGTTGGAATGGACGTTTTGCATTTTAAATATTCAATATCTGTGTTGGAAAAGGATTTTTTTTCTTAGGATAATCAATTATAAGATTCAACATGCCAATCCTTTAGACCAGGGGTTGGTAAACTACGACCACCAGGCCAAATCCGACTTCATGAAATATGCAACGTTGCATACCAACTTTCTTTGTTTTTCGTATCCATTTCATCAATAAAACTGTATCGTAAAATTGAGCAGAAGTCAGTGGCTTGAGAAGAATTAATGTTTTATAGCTAAATATGTTTCAACTCTATGCATTTGTGCTGTTCTCACGGCACTATATCCAGAGAATTTGAACCATGATTTGGCCAGTGGTGGGCACAGCTAACGAAAACTCTAAAGTAATGGACCACTAGAAATTCGGCAGAAGCAAAGATAATAATCAAGGTGTACGTAAATAATTAAATGAACAAATAGAATTCAACTTTAGTTTACATTCAACATGCGTTACTCGATGCCTAAGCTAAAACAATAAATTTTCAGCTCTCTAGGTCTGTTTTAAGGGGTTTTGAGCCAAAAACAAAAAACAAAACGAGCAAAGCTAAATTCATACAATTAAAGGTAATGGTTGGCGATTATCCTTGCTTCCGCTAAATTTTCTTAGTAGTATTTCAGTTCAAAATTTTCGTCAGCTATACCCACCGGTGAATTTGGCAATATTTTGTCCAAGAAAGAATTTTATAGTTCTCTTTGATGATAGAGCATGAAAATCTATCTTCCACAATGAAAAATATTGAAGTAATTTTTTAAAAGCTTTTTGCTATAGCCTTGTACGATCATTGTTTTAATTTTGTTCGCTTTGACCCGCAAGACATTAAAAACATTTCTAATCCGGTCCGCCTTGGGAAAAATTTGAATTCGTTAAGTCAAAAAGTATTCAAGAGCTTGTCAAGAGCCTGTCAGGAAAATAATTTTGTGCCGCACTCTTGGAATATTAGCTTAACCAAAAAGATTCTGTTTTTGTCATAAGATCGCATTAGGAGTATTTACTTTTAACTGCATTTCGAAATATATAGCTTTTGATTTTATTGCGACAGCTGCCATAAGCGTGCATTAAAAATTGTCGAAACTAGCGTATTTCTGTTTATTGATTCTAACATTGCAGTTGGAAAAAAGGTGGCAGTATTTTTTTTTACTTTATTTTTTTTTTTTACATATGTCATTTTATTTTAGGATTAAAAATCACCTCATATTCTGTGCAGCATTTAGGCGTAGGCTAAATAAGCTTACAGCTCAGGGCCTCACAATCCGCAGAGACCTCAAGAAATTTAAAAGGCATATGCTTTCAGGTTTTGTGAGACCTTCCGGCGCCTCTAAGCTTTATATAGCTTAGGGCCTCACCAAGTCTAAATCCAGCACTGTCTAAATATTCATTGGCGGCGCTACATCCAACTGAAGCTACCTGACATTTTTTCACATGATTTTTTTTATTTATTTTATTTTTTAAAGATTTCTCGGGTCTCAGATATATTAAGCACCGTTGCCCCCCCCCCCCCGTTTTCAGGGTCTGCAGGTCAAACGTACCGACTGCTGTATTTCACCTTTATATTCTTCAGTTTTCTGGCAAGTTCAAATTTTATTTCTCGATAGGTTTAGGCCTTCCATTTCATTCGATTACCTGCCGGAACGGCGACTGTCATAGTTTTACGCACCTTTTGTTTGCAATCACCCTATCTGGTTTCCTGCAGTGATAGAGATGCGTTTTGGGAACCAGCCATACGTCATCTTCAGCCTTTTATAAGCATCAGTGCGTCATACACCTCCCTCGGGATTTGCTTAATTTCACTATCATGGGCGTCGCAGGGCCAATACTTCTTGAGTCCGTCCAGGTCGTTTCGCCATTTCGTATTTTCTGCCGGTCGCAATTCCGCATTTGATACCTGGAGATCCATCTTGTGAGTCGTGATGTCCAGCGGTTGTCAGCAATTCTTGCAACATGACCAGCCCATTGCCATTTGAGTCTTCTAATGGATCCTATGATGTCTTGGACTCCTGTTTTTCCCCTAATATATTGTGCAGTCTGATGCTTTCTCCATGTGAGGTTAAGCATGATTGTTTCATATGCACGTTTCATGGCTCTCAGTTAGAGGGGTTAGTTTTTTGGTTAGCTCCCATGTTTCAGCTTCATAGGTGACTACGTATACAGTAATGCTTACACTGTTCATCATCTGCCTTTTAGCGTGCGTCGTTGGACATAAACCTTCAGCGGTTGTCTGACATTCTGGCTACATGGCCTGCCCATTTTATGTCACCCCTGGTTCCTCTTTTCTCTGTAATATATTGCATTCTTTTGTGATCTCTCCATATGATGTTGAGCATGATTCTCTCGTGTGCACGTTGCATGGTTATCAGTTGCAAGATCAATTTTCCTGGTTAAAATCCATATTTCAGCTCTATAGGTGACTATCGTGAAGATATATTGATTATAGATCCTTCTTTCAAAACTGAGATTTTCTTGTTCTTTGATATTAAACATACAAAAACCCGAATGTCAGACAACAGATGCACGAGTTCTCACCCTTCCACCAAAAATGAGCTAGATCTCTCTCTTAAAGACAAATCGGCGAATTTTCTTTCAGTATGTCAGCCCGTCAGTCAGTAACAGCAATACTTCTAGAGATACTCACACAATCAAAAGGCTTTGGAAATTGAGAAGTAAGAATACAACGGACTCCTTTCTGTCACTAGTTTCCTGGTTTGGGTTGAGCGATCCATTAAACGACGATCATCATTTTTGAATGAAGGCCGGCTTTTGAAACTTTGTAATGATTACTTATTTCGCTTGCTCTATGATTTCTCGTATTCCACATTGTTGTAAAGTATCTAATGTTATCGCCTGTCACAGTTATTTTTGAGTATACTGGCTTTCTCTCGCTTCGTATAACGTTGATTATTTCAAATAATGTTCTTTGCTGATCGTTATCGACTGCAATTGGTCTATCCAACTGTCGATCATTGTTCAGTTGGAAATCTCTTGCGCAAAACTTCACAAATCCCTTTTGATACGTTCTGTCATTTACAATGCATTCTCCTAAAACTGCACAATTTTTTCTCTTTTTGTTAGAGTCGCATGTTTACCTCTCTTGAAACAAGAAAAAGCGTTTCTCAAAAATGTTAATTCTGTTCATGTTCCAATGTTATAATCAATAAAAAAGGTCTGGTTACTTACTTGATAGAAACTGTCAGGTAACCAACATCTTTTGGTAGCAAGCTGTATTGGGAATGATCAATTAAGAAACTGGGAAAAGGGATTATCAAAGTATAAGTTATTTCTCTTGCTTTCACGAAAAAAAAAACGAATATAAAAAAAAAAAAATTCGAGCGTGAACGCTGTCTGGCACAGACCAAGGGACCATTTAAGATAAGATTACATTTTAAACTGAGTCCCCACTACTAAAAAACGTATTTGGAGTGAGGATTCTCAACATAAGGAGTACATACTTGAATTTTCAGCTGTGAAGTTTCTCCAATGCAGCCTGTACACGTGACACGTATGTAGCCAGTCAGAATCTCTTAAAAACTGAAGAAACCTATTTTGATAATTTGGATTGGTGTATTTCTTGGAAATGCATGCTGATATGAGAGTTGTCACGAAACAAACTTTTGGGTCTACCCAATATCCCCCCCCCCAATCCAAGCCAGAAAACCTGAGATGGTCATTGTGAACAAGATAACTTGAATAGATGTCACTCTTCCAGATGATCGCAGTTTATAAGAGAAAAAAAAAAAAGAAAGAACCGAACATGATCGAGACTTTAGGATTAAGTATAAAAGTGATAGTTTTCTGTCATTATAAGTGCGATTGGAACATACTCGAGAAGTCTTACAAAAAGACAGTTTCTGGAAAAATAGAAACCATCCAGAAAAAAGCACTTCTAAAATCAGCTTAAATATCAAGGAGATTGGCTGTTACTTCAACTCCAGCTAGAGCCATCAGATACTATCGGTATGAAAACTTGAGTATAAAATAATTATTCTACTTGTGGCCAGTATATTCATGCGCAAATGTGAACAACGATATCAGATGAAAGTTTTGAGGAATATGCCTTAAAGCCATTTTCAAAACCCTGTTATAAACGAAGGCTTTTCAGAGAGAGAAAATCTGTTATCTTATTAGGACCACTAGCCGAGAAACACCCTTGAGACAAAGAACATGGTTCATTTGTAAAAGCGGTGGCAAAATGCCGATCCTAACAACAAACGTGTCTGTTCGTTAAGGAATGAGGAGATCCAATTTATCGCAGCGTGAATCATCAAAGGTGTTCTTGGAGATTGAGTCTTCAGTTCGGGTTTACCAAGAATCTTGTCCCCTCCCCCAAGTACTGATCATTCGGTTAATGATTCGAGTTCAAAGATACTAGAGCTGGTGTCAAGCTGAACCCCGAGGCGCTTAAATAAGATTGCAAGTAAAGATCTGTTAACATGCAATAAAATGTTGTGTAGTTGTTCGTTTGGCATCCATTGTCTTTGATTAGCGTTCGAGGAGACTTTCTTGGTTTTGATGCCGTGAAACTGCCATTTCTTTTGTTTATTAAGCCAATCAAGATTGACGTCCTTAGCGAGAAATGCGCACACTAAAAGAAGAGTTTAAAATTATTTCAATAACGCTCTTATGCGAGATTCTCTTTACCATCGTTTTGAGATTTTCCTTTATAACGGGGAATTAATGGTTAAGATCAATAGATGTCAATTCATCTGCGGAACATCTTAGATCGAACCACAGAGCATCAAAATCGGCCTAAGCTTATAACAATTGATTTACCTTCCAGAACAAAATAAAGAACCTTTCAATAGAAAATATTTTCTTCAAGTGCCCTTGGAGAGACATTAAATTTTGGTAATCTTTGATTTGACGTAAACGTTACACGCATCAGATCATTTTAATTTGAAATTGAGAATGGTGGAAAGTTCATCTTAAAACAATGATCCCACTCCAGAACACCTCACCATGGAGAAATAATCAGTAAATTAAAATTGCTGACCATTTTGATTCTCACTGAGTGCCCCATAAGTATGACCTTGTGCCAGAACTAACACAATTTTATGAAGAACAATCATGATTTAGTCTCAATTTCGAATTATCTTTATCAAGTATACATCAAAATTGAGTAGGCATAAATTTTTATCGAAAATCTTTGGTTTGGCGGATACAAAAGTCACTAAAATCATACAAAGGCTCCAAAAAGTAAAGTACTTTTTTTATTGATAAATATAATCAAGCGACATATTCAAGCAGTGTTTCAATCGTACCTTGACATTCATTATTGGTATGTGATCAGAAGAATGATAGAAAACAGGCATTTAATCTCATTATTGCGTCTATTCCAGATGAATACGTAGTTTAATTGTTCTTATTCATAAAAATACTTTTCGGTCTTTGTATGACGATTTAATACCACCAGAGGTTTGTGTACCCCTAATCAAACATGACCAAATATTTTTTCTGTTTACTTACCAGAGAAAAAAATTTACAAAATCAAGATTAAATCATTATCGATATTAGCTAAGCCGAAGTTACTTCTGGCATAAGGTCATACGTGTGGGGTACCAAGTGAAAATCGGAATGGTCAGCAAGTTTACCTTGTTAATCCTTATTCCCTGGCGAGGTACTCTAAAATGGAATTATTTTTTTAAGAAAAACCTCTCTACCATTCCCGACTCTATATTAGAATATGCTGATGAGTTGGATGTTTCTGAGCGTAATATGTATGGTATGTAATACTATGTATGTATACATGTAATGTCATTTAATCAGTGATGGGTAGGTGGTACAGCATATACCTACTTCTCAATTACCAGTTTTTTGTATGTTCAATGTATTCTTGAGACATTACCGTATAATAAGTTCCCGAAACCCAGCTTTACCGTATACCTAGTTTTCAAACCCATTCCCATCGTTATGTCATGTAAATAATTCTGCAAGTTAAGATATTTTTCATACATGAATACATAAATCTTTAATGGCATAATCACTACATACATTCACAGCGACGTCTCTCCTCAATTCAGGATTTCTGCTTGTTTCAATATGACTCAATAGTTTGCGTATTCATTTACGAAATTCACTGAATTATAACGGTTTTGTGTCGAAATTTGGTGTTTTGAATATCTCTTTATAAATAGCAGTTCATCTGCTGTATTTCTACTAACATTATACAATGATAAGTCTCACTAAATGTCAGAAGCGGACCCTCAAGAACACAGGTCTCTCTCCACGCTCCTCAAATGGTCTGCCTAACATATATATATATAGTCACAACAGCTCCTTCATCAGGCTACGTAAGGACTCCTTCCAGCTCCAAAAAAGGGTGAGACAAGGTGATATCAGCTCACCCAAACTCTTCACGGTCAGCCTCGAGATAATCTACAGAAACCTAGAATGAAAATAAAGGAATAAGAATAGACGGCACATATCTGAGCAATCCAAGATTTGCAGACGACATTTCCCTTTTTGCAGAAAACGTATACGACCTTCAACTAATGCTAGATGAACCGAACGGAGAACTTCAGGTCATGTGCAACGATCATGTCGGAGACAAGAACACAACGATCCAAGACGCAGAAGTGGAGAAAGTATAGCTCTACATCTACTTTGGACAACAGATCTCCATGAAATCCTCCTCCGAAGAAATCAAGCAAAGAATCATTATCGGACGGCAAGCCTTTGACAGAGCAAGCTCAACCTTCAAAAACAATAAGATCCCATCAGTCCTAAAAAAATAGAATTATAGAACCAATGCATCCTCCAGATAATCACCTATGAAGTTAGAACATAACCGCAAACTGAGAACCATGCAACTTGCACATGGAAGAATCATGCTTAATCTCATTACTGAAATAAGGTAAAATTTTACAATAACGAGTAAAATTAATCCGAATCGTGTTTGTGACGATAATATCGCATGGGGTACATCATACCTGTGCCTGGGGGTTCAAAGCAGGCTTGGGAGCCAAAGGAGATTAAAACAGAATGGATGAATAACGGATAAGCGAGGAGGGTCCGAAAGAAACTTTCTAACCCTTGATGAAATCCTTTCCATGGTAATGGAATAAAACTGTTGATAATCCATATATACATTACAGTAAGCAGGGCCAGCCCTGGGTTTTCTGCTCCGGGCAAGCTGAACTTTGGTGCCCTTTAAAGTATAGTATCGAAGCCCTTGGTGCTTTGGTCGATTGTTAATGTTGCATAATGCCTTAGGCTAGTCCTGTTTGTATGTTTTGTTTATGTTATTAGAAGATGACTGTGAAAAAAATAATGAAGAAAGTTATTTAGTCGGTATTTTGAGCCAAGCTAGAGTATCTTTTTTCCAAACTCTCATGGGCTTCGAATATGACATTAGCAATCAATGAAATGCGATAATTTTTGTGACGTTAATTCTGGCTAGCGACAAAAACAAGAAGAAGCCATCTTGAATAACTAGTCTTCTTTTGTAGTGCTTCAGTTGATATCATATCAAATCTTTTTGTCTTTTTCCAAACGAAAGAAATAAAGAAATAAATTATTTAGATGTCGGTTGTGGTGGGAACTGATGAATATGGTACAGTGTCATGAATATTGAATGTTGAGTTGGATGTAGGTTTATTGATGCTCATCTTACTACGTTCCTCGGATTGTTGTTTTTTTTCTACACTCTAGTCAATACTCTAAGTTTTAGAAACCGTCGAGCAAAACTGTCACCAAAGATTTATTCAGTTTTCAAATTGATATGGTTGCCTATATATGTATCCCACGTACAGCCAGCCTCAATGGAGCTAGAGGGCCGTCAATTTAAACAGTTACTTACGTCGACAAAAGAAAACTTTGTCTTTTGACCCCTCCCCATCATCGTTTTAGTGTGTGTGCGTGTATGCATGGCGGGAGAAAATTGCAATGTAAGTTTATGCTAGATTAGTCCCTTACTTTGTGTCCGACATCAATTACGCTGGTTGAAAATTTGGAAATGTTCGTGATCTGAGGAAAGGTGAAATTCATTGATCACTCCTTTTTCCATTGGAAAATTGATCACCCCCTAATATGGCATACTGCCAAAAGATTTTGGTCACACGATGGTTGCGACTGAGTGATTAACCAGACCTGATTCTTTTCTCTTCTTTCTCCTAATCTTATCATTTATTTTTATTTATTTATTTATTTTTTGACAGCTTCTTCTTCTCAGAATGAATGAATAAATAAAAGTCCAATATTTTATCATAATTCTTTATCTCTCGATGTTGAATAAGTCGGGGTTATATCGGTACAAAATAAAAAAGATTTCTTCAAAGCTGGTGGTTATCGAACATGTCGACTTTACTTTTATTTTGAAAATGACTTTTACTGAATTTTTGCAAACTGCTTCTTAGATGTGCTAGCATCTCTAGAAGTCACTGATTGACACATCGAAATGCAAGTTACGTCCCCTGCTCAGTTGCCAATTTAGATGATTTTGGTTGCGTCTAGATGTCAGATTTTTTTGATAAAATATTTTTATCTAAAGCAATAAAATAAGTTTTATTTTTAATAAATAAAATATTTTGAGTTAATGTTGAGTATTAAAGTCATATTCAATTTATCAATTATACAGATCATATTCCTCAGATTATATATATATATATATATATATATATATATATATATATATATATATATATATATAGGTTTGTAGGATATTTTTTTTACTCATGTTTTTCTGTCCGGCGATACAATACATCCAAACGTTCTCGATGAATGTCAATGATATTTTGCGGAAGGTTGGGCCAATTGCCTAGGAAAAAATCGATTCTAGGAATTTTTATCTTGCTCTTTATACCTGTGGGAATCCTGATTATCCGTACCCTCTGTTCTGATGATAATACTACAATTAATGTACTTGAAAAAATAAAAGATCGTGTGATAGGGAAAAATGAAATGGTTTGTTTAAAGGTTTTGATTTGATCTTCTGCCAGCGATGAAAGCTCTTGTAGTTGAAGCAATAGAGCAGCTGGAACAGATAATCAGACGTCTTTGGGACAAAAAGGGTGCAGGTTCGAGTCTCACTGAGGGGTTATTCTTTATTTCTGATCCGTACTGTTAATTAGATTGATTGACAGTCTGGGTAGTTGCAAAGAAAAGCAATTAAGATGTTAAAAAAATTAGTAAAATGATTATAATGGTTGACGATATTCATGAGAATAGAATGAAGTCAAGATATCAAGTCCTGATGCTGAAATAGAACACCGTAGCAGTTTTTGAATTGACTATTAAGGGGACCTTTGGTGACAGAGAATATGTTCGATAAACATCCCAGATCAGGTGCACAAAGGTTTTATGAGCATATTGTACATCGTTGGAAAGGAAATCTCATGCTGACTAAGTATACTAACACATGTGATCTCTACTGATCCATGATGTATGTCGTAATGTCACATGGATCTCCAGAGATCACATGCGTAACCGAGGAAGGCAGAATACAAGATGGA
The DNA here is from genome assembly GCA_963457665.1 of Thysanoteuthis rhombus. NCBI lineage: Eukaryota > Metazoa > Mollusca > Cephalopoda > Oegopsida > Thysanoteuthidae > Thysanoteuthis > Thysanoteuthis major. Next base: position 19,657,511 of record OY735212.1, on the reverse strand, counting down.
GAGACGAACCTGACAAATTCAGAAAATACTGAAAGACTGATAACAAAAGACTGATGAAATTTGCATAAGTATTATCTGCTTCAGAACAAGTCATTTTGAGCTAATCTCAATTGAAATGCCATAAAACCGGGGTTTTAATAACCTTACATGTTCGATACTGAGATCAACCCAAGGAATCCTAGGCCCCACGGGCGATGCACTGGCTGCACCTTCTCAGGAACCAATTTTATATCATCCTGATACGAAATGTACTAAACAGTCAGCTATTTGATCTGCATTTTAATCTGTACGCCCAGGCAATACGAACGTCGCTTATTTAGTGTGGGTTTCGGAAAAAAATATTCCCGTAGTCAAATTGTTATTGACATATCAACGTATGTCCTACCATTCACCTTTGTTTAAACTGGGAAGTTATTTCGTAGGGAACGGATTCCACTTTGTGGGTCTCTCTTTACCTGGGATTATAATACTCGTTATGGTCCGATGGAATTAGAGGGATTCATTTCTATACATTCATTTGAGCTCAGGATTTTGTCGATGGCGAAAACGCAGCCCTGATTAGGGGTTATGGTTAGAATCCAGTGCAGAAGGATATGGAGTGAAAAAAGAAAAAAAATCTTTTTGGGATGTGATAGATTTGTTGCAGAGAAAGGGGCAACGAGGACAGCAGCAGCCGCCAACGGATTCAGGGCCATCTTATTGCGTGGTGCACTGGTCAGTTGACCACAGACCCCACGATTCTAGCACCTCAGAAATTCATTTAGAAAAATAAAAATTAAGGTTCAGCTACTAAGTAACAAACATAGAGATCTTTATTCAAACCTATACTTACATTCATGTTTAGATCAGTTTTTGACTCTGATTTGATAATATGGATTCAATAAAAAGTCGGTACTACAGATTGCAGGACCAAATTGCTCTTTTCCGGGGGCCTTAAATATTCTTAAGGCTGCCCTGAACGGATTCACTTTTCTTTTTTTTCTTTTTTTAAATTTTTTTTAGCTGCCTCGTCTTTCCATCCATTCATGCATTCAATGGAAAGAAGTGATAATCTCCCCATTAACACGATTTGCTCTCCTATTTCCATAGATATCAGAAATCCAACGGATGTTGTCCACTGTGTGAGATTTAGCCACTAAAGCGCAATATGCTAGGTACATATCTGCACAGATATAATCAGTGGTAGAAATGAGAACGGGTACAGCATATATCTACTTCTTAATTTCAAGTTTTTGGGTATGATCAACATCATACCCAGTGCCGCCGTTTCCTGATTTCCCCACGGGCCCAGTGCCGCCTCTTCCCGATTTCCCCACGGGCCCAGTGCCGCCCCCTACCAACGCCCCCTACCACGTTGTACCATGTATCGTTAGGTCAAGGCCCCCCCTTCCCACGTTGTACCATGTATCGTTAGGTCAAGGCCCCCCTTCCCACGTTGTACCATGTATCGTTAGGTCAAGGCCCCCCTTCCCACGTTGTACCATGTATCGTTAGGTCAAGGCCCCCCTTCCCACGTTGTACCATGTATCGTTAGGTCAAGGCCCCCCTTCCCACGTTGTACCATGTATCGTTAGGTCAAGGCCCCCCTTCCCACGTTGTACCATGTATCGTTAGGTCAAAATTTCCTCAGTCATATCGTATATTTTCAGGTTGCTGTATAACTAGTTTCCTTTTTGGCTAGAGATTAATTTTATTGGGAATAGAAAAAATTTATGTGTGCCTGCGGACAATTGCTTTGGTGTATCTTCAATTATTTCCAATGTAATCTAATCGAATAATTTCTGCAGTGCAAATAGCACTAAAAATGGAGCAGTTATTAATTTGTTTTTTTCTTTTTTTGGACATTTGTTGACTCCGATTTGATGCTCATATGAAAATAACTTGTACAAGCATCTCTGTTTAAATGTGAGTGTTGGGGTTCAAGAAATCCAACTGTCTTATAACTGAGCTAAGAAAACCAGGGTTGCCAATTCAGCCATTTGGTAGATGGATTTGGATCTCTTGCAACTAAATTATTGTGGGGTAAGGGAAATCTGCAAACCATGTTTGAATTCTAATATTCCATCTCTGATGTGTCTACCACAACCTTCTCTCTCTCTCTCTCTCTCTCTCTTTTAAAATTTTTTTTTATAGATGTGTTCATGCATCTTTATAAGACACTTTTCAGTCGGATCACCTGTGTGTTAAATCATTTTTCTTTTTTTTTTTTTTTTTCTACCATAACCAGTTAAACTAGATATAAATTTCCTCAGCCGTATCTTGTTGGATATCACTATTAAACTTGGTCCAGACCTTCTTAATTACCTAATCTGGCTAATTGGATAATTATGTAAGATGTATATGGATGTAATACAATTTTGTTTTCAAGTTTAATTCATGATCACTTGGGATGATTCCATGGGTGTATATTCATGATGTGCTCCAGGTGCACTGCACAGCCTCCAAAGAATTTATAGATAATAATTTTGTTTTACATTGCAACTAATTTTAGTTCACTCAATCAAAGGACTTAATTCAAAACTCATTGTTACCTCCCCAAATATCCTCAGTTGAGCTCTGAGATTACAGCACAGCTAACGCTACTTTGTCACTACTTAAAAAAATATGCGAAAAGGGGGTATGATCATTCAAATTGGAAGCTATGAAATAAGGTGTGCTGAGTGTGCTCCTGTTTAATTGCCCAACAGTGTGGTCAATTTCAACGTTTTTGATTGCTTCTAGAAATTGCTTTTTAGATAATTTTTGATAAAATATTTATAATAACAGATAAGATATATACTTGATGAATAAATATTTTTCAAATATGTTAGTCACATTTGATTTATTGAGATATATTTCTCAGATTCTATGTATATATCAGGAGAATCTTTTTTTGCTCAGTTTCCACATTTTTTGTGTACCTGAGAAGTATGGATCCAATTCACTGCTAAAGACACATTAAGCAAGCACTTGATCCGTGTATGTTCTATTCCAGCATTGTATTATTTTGAGTCTGCAAATTTTTGTTTGATTTGTTTTTTAATTTTAAATTCTTTTTGCTGAAGGTACAATAAAAAGCAACTAATAGGATAAAGATGAAAGTAAGTAGCCATAAAAATTCGAAAAAATAATGATCATTTCTCATACAATGCATAGAATATTAGAAATTCTATTTATTCAGGCATAAAAATTTGTATAATTTGCAATCCTTACTATGTATAGGAATGATTTTTAAGTAATACTTTTACCAGAGTAGTTTGTGCAGTATGGTAGAGCACAATCTGTGACAATAATCACTGTATGCAACTGGATAACTACGGTTTTTATTCACATAATTTCTTCACCTGGACATTTGAGAAATTTTTTTCGATTGATCTTTGTCCAAGTAAGAGCATGGTGTGGAGTCTGGAAACCTTTGACTCTTCCTCTCCAGGCTCCGTGCTTTTCAATTGAAATACAAGGACGTGTGCGCAGGTATTTGCAATCTTTAGTCATTGCTTCATCTTTTTTTCTTCTTCTTCATCTGCTTATTTCAAAACAAGTCATAATCCGACAAGCTTACAACTCCAGCTTCATTGCATAGGGGAGAAATGTAAAAAGAAGTTGCACACATAATCCTGACTTGGAAAATATCTATAATTTCCTCTGACAGTTTTATATACACTGATAGAAACAATGACAGCCTTAAGACATTTTGTTGAGACAACTGTGGCCAGAGAGACAATTTGCCACGCAGAGTAATGAAGCCAATGGTGTGTGTTTGTACAACATTGAATAACAATCAACTGTTTTCCTGATGGTTGGTCTGGTTCATTTTCCATTGTTTGCATAGGGATTACTACTGCATGTATATAAACAACTCTGCCTTTTCCATTTGTACGTCAGTCGTAAAATCTCAAAGACGGAAAGTGAATATTTGTGTGTAAATAATTTGTTTAAACTTGGGTGTTATTGCTTTAATGGTTAGTTGCCTTGGTGACTAGGCTTGTTCTCTCAGAAAGAGATTCTGATTTGGAAAGATACTAGAGCTGTGGTTCTTAAACTTCGTACTATGGTGGCATAGTAGTCAAACAATCAAACTTTTATATCAGCATACTTAGATAGATATATATATATATATATATATATATATATATATATATATATATATATAACTTCCATCACCCCTTTTATGTATTACTAAAAAGGTTTTGACTCTCAAAATGCAAGGATATAATTACTAGATCGGTTACTCTGTTGGACAGACATAATACCTGTACTGGACATATTCAAAGCTTAAAATACATGTTTGCATATTGGGAAAAATTTGTGTTGCACTATTGGGAGATAGTTGCTGCTAAGAAGGGTCAACCAATGTAACCTCCCAATAGAAACTTATGGAGCAAAAACATGAAACCTAAAGATTGACCCCTCAAACTGAGAAACATGCAACGTGCACTTAAGAGAATCATGCTCAACATCATTTGGAGAGATCATAAGATAACGCAGTATATTAAAAAAAAAAGACAGGGTCTAAGACATCATAAAATCTATTGGAAAACTAAAATGCAAGAATGGCAGACAGCTACTGGACATTATGACTCACAAGGTGTATCCCCAGAGATCATATGTAAAACAGTGGCCGGCAAACTATAAGCTGGCGTCAAAAACCAGACAAGTTCAGGAAGTACTGGCTCTGTGACGCCCATGATAAAGAGATGTGGTGAATCCTGGGGAAGGTCAATGTCTAATGACGGATGATGATTGTTCTTGGGCACATAGTTTGAGAACCCCTGTGTTAGAGAGATGAATTTTCCTGTTGTGGTAATTAAACAAAATAAGTAGATGTACCGAGCAGCTTTGTTAGTTCTGATATGCTTTTGGTCACCCTGATACCACCATGCTGCTCAAAACCACATAATACATCTACCAGATGCAATACACTTTAGGCTTGCCAAATCTGTCATGACTTTCTCAAACACACACAGGGACATCGACTTTCTGCGGACGATGATCTTTACCATGTCTGTCCACTGTTGTTACATTCACAAATGAACATTTCGTATGCTTTGAACATACGACTTCTGAATTTACTGGGAGAGACCAATCTTGTAAGTTAATCCAATAAACTTTTTCTATTACTCATTTTGAAAGAACTTTTCTCTCGAACGTACAAACATGCACAACGGTACCAACTTTAATACATTTCTCGTCGACTTTCACAACAGATATCCTGAGTGCACATAAATTCCGATTTCAGATCCACGTAAATGTGGAGAAATCGAAGCAGTGGTTGTACAACATGCGTCACACCGAAGAGGAGAAATATTGAAAGGAAGTGGAATCGAGAAACGTGTTTCTGAACAAATGCTAACTTAGACATGAAACCTGAAAAAAAATACCAGAAAATGTTTTTCACATAATTTCTTTATTTTTTTAACTCTTTAGTTTTTCATTTTTATTCAGAGATGATATCTTCTCATTCCAACAGAAGCCATGTATCTGATTTTGAAAAAAAAACTACTTTTCTTTGATGTCTGGTACATCTTGAGACATTCAGAAACCTCAGAGCTCTTTTGAGGCTTCTAAATTTAGAGTGGGCAAGGATTCTGCGTAAGTGTTTGAATAATAAGACGGGAGGAAAAATGAAGCTGCTATAATTTTAATGGCAAGTCCATTAATGTTCATTATTGTAAATTATCCTCTCATTTTTTCCTTCGGAAACCATCAACCAAAACTGTCAACATAGATTTTTTTTTTTTTTTAGTTTTGAAGTGTTTTCTCTTGGTTGTGTATGTATGAGTCACATGTACAGCCCAAACCAAAGTAGCTGGAGGACTGAAAATTTAAACATTTTCTCATGTCAAAAAATTTTTTTTCCCTAACTTCCTTCCCCACAATAAGTTTTTAATTTACAGTCTAAATTGGTCCCTTAGATTGTGTCTTCTAGCGTTTATACTTTTTTTTGAAAATTCTGACTTTCTAAATGATGGAACCAAAAATAAATTGTACATTGATTGACCCTTTTTCTAATTCTTTGGTTGATCATACGCAGCACAGCATATAGCCAAAACACTTTTTTTTCTCAGTAATCACAGCCCAACAAAAGTCCAAAAGCAATTCATTCATTGATCACCCCTTATTTCCATTTTCTTCCTTGATCACCTCCGATGCTGCTTGTTGCCAAGAGACACTCGCATGACGGTTTCTAATGAGTGACTAACCAGACCTCTTATTTCAATTGGAGAAAAAGGAAAGAAAATTTTTTACATATGATGAGACCTGTTTCTCTCTAATTTGAAAGTAATTTGTTTTTGAAACTAAGTTTTGCAAAAATTAATACCAAATTGAAAGTTCACCAACTTTAAGTCCAAGTTTCACTTAGTAGACATTACAAATGAGATGAGCAGATGTCTAGTTTGTGTTTAAAGGGTTTGAAGGCATTATTTCTGATATTTCGACGGGAGTTAATTTTCAAGGATTATTCATTTTTATCAAACTCCCATGCTGGAGTTGAGTTTATTTTACCCTGATAACAACAATGACAATGACGTAGTTGTAATGAGCCACACCAAAATGAGAACCTTTCACGGTTTCAGAGGAGACTGATATTTGGTGTGCAACTTCATTCCAACCTCACCAGAAGATTTATCAACTAAAATTGGGATCATATGATTCCCTTTCCTCCACACCTTTTCTTCAGTTTATATCTAAAATTGCTTCAGACTACATCAGCAATTATCTAGATTTTCATGCCATTTATCTAGAAAAGTACTTAGACACAATTTCATTTAGTCCTCCTCCATGGCTCAAGTTAAAGATCTTTTCCAGTTAGAAGAAAACTATTTTTATAAAAGTTGAAACATTTTCTCAACTCATTAGCCAAGTCATTCAAGCTTCAGTCATTGTGGAGTCGCCAGTCTTGTTTAAAACCTTTTATCCTCACTTGTATAGTGTTTTCATAATTTTCTGCAAGACATGCATACAATACACACTTTAATCTAGTTTTAGACATATTAAACAGAATGGTTAATTGATTACTCAACATTTCAACTTGAAAAAAAAAAAAACTATATAAAAGCACATACATGAATACATATTCTATATACAAAACAAAATGAATACTGCGAATAAAACACTCAGCTAAATAAGGCATTCATTTAAGTATATTGTTAAGAACTTCCTACTACTTTATAAGTCCCTGGTATGTCCACATCTAGAGTTCTAGAGTATCCTCACCTGATATAAAAACTTAGATGCCATAGAGAGAGTACAGCAGAAAGCCACCAAAACCATTCCGAGGCTGGGAGATATCTTACGCTAAACAATTCAATCTAGGGACCCCGGAAAATACGAGGAAATGCCTTGACCTATTGGTAATCTATAGAATCTGAAATAACATACAAAGATTCGATACTGACATTCATTGCATAAAATGCCATGATAAGAAAATGTTGACTCCATCTATCCACAGTAAAACCAGAGGACACATAAACTACGAATTCAGACTTCCAATGGTGTTAAAAAAAATTTCTTCTCGGGAAGAGTAGCATATGTATGGAATATCCTAGGCGATAGTTACATCTGTAAGAATAAACTTTATTCTGATATCGTTCATCCCAAAGTCAACTACAGTTTTTCTTATTAGTTGCAAGCTAGCTCAATGATTCGATCAACTACTGTCAAGAAAGCCCATCTCAAATACCTTCAAGTAAGTTCATTCCAAGGTTGGATAAAGCTAGCATGGGGCCTGTAGCATATGTTAGTCGAAGGGATTCAAATTTTAAGAAATACATGCATAAAATTTTTTATACTCGTAATTGAATTTTTTTCTATAAACTACACAGCCAGATAACAACCTTCAAAAACAAGAAAATTATTTCTAAAAAGAAAAAGCCAATGCATCCTCCCAATAGTAACCTGTGGAGCTGAAACATGGAAATAAACCAAGAGACTGACTCCAAAACTGAGAAACATGAAATGTGCACAAGTGAGAATTCTGCTCAACTTCACTTGGAGATATCATGAGACAGCACAGTATATTAGAGAAAAAACAGGAGTCTGAGACATCATAAAATCCATTCGAAGACTCAAATGGCAATGGGCTGGACATGTTGAAAGAATGGAAGACAACTGATGAACATCACAGCTAACAACATGGATCCCCAGAGATTGCATGTGGAACCAAGGCCGGCAGAAAATAAGATGGCGAGACAAACTAGACAAGTTCAGAAAGTATTGACTAGACAACGCCCATGATAGAGAGGTCTTGTAAATCCTGTGTAGGGTCTATGTCAAACGACTGATGCTAAAAGACTGATGATGAAAATAGTTCCTATTAAAGGTAATAATTACCTAAAATCCCTAATGTGAAACATTCAGGCAACTCATAAAAGTTGTGTGCAGTATATTACAATGGTAATAGATCAAGAGTAGAATCACTGAATTAAAATTGTGCTCTCAATTATACAACATGTGGCCATTGAAATTGTGGAACCCACAGCAAATTCTACTTCTGTTATGTAACTAATCCAGTATTGGTTTGTTCCTGCAAGATTCATTGTGGAGTAAAAGGTCATTTTGCTGTTTCAGTAGTAAGTAGGTTTTACAGAGTGGACTTGCTAGCCCCACCACCAATTTGTAGGTTATTTTTGTCAGATAAATTTTCTCTTAGATGGACTGCCCACATGACTACAGGGCTCAATCTGATGTGCTATTTTCCCATAGCTGGGGGAGAAGCAGTATCATACCTTTCCCTAGTGAGTGCAAGCAACCTCAGCCAAAACTTGACTAGCCAATGCTATTTTCCATGCCAGATAAGATGGGAACATATTGCTATCACACTCTTGTAATTTCAGGTGTGCAGGCCAGTTTAACACTTATTTGAATTGCAAGGGGAGACTGTTTCAATAGCTGCTAGTCATGTGATATCACAAGTTCTTGCTGGTCTACTCATGTGACTTTTTCTGTTTCTGCGCACATTTGCAGACGTATGATACTATGAGGTTTGTTTCAGATCTAAGATTGACTTCAAAAAAGATGTGCATCATGTAATATTTGGTGACCACATTTAAAATTGTGTGAGATGAGGTAAGTGTGAATCCTCTGCTTATTTTCATAGTTCTGAGACCTTGTTAGCTTGCATTAGTTCACGTGATATGATAGCAATGTATTCCTGCCATTATTGTTACACTACTCCACACTGCATATGAAAGCGCATAGTGTAAGAAGAAACAAACAGAAACATGTGATTCTGAGAAATGGCTTCAAGCTTAAAAATCTGATATCTAACTATTTTTCTTAACAAAAAAAATAAATGTGATTAAAATTCAAAAGAATTAATGTCAATGGAGATTAAAATGAATTTGAAATTAAAATATATTGAAATAAATTTGAAATTAAAATATATTAAAATTGAAATTAAAATATATGAAAATAAATTTGAAAATCTGTCTAATTTCTAGTTTGTTTTTTTTTTTCTTTTTTTTGTTAACACAAAATGGTTGCTTATCACTAGTCAGCTGTCAATAAATTAGATTTATAGTACCAAAACTGTCAACAAAGTTAACAGGTTTCTTTGGTTTTCAGGTGATTCTTGCTGACTATCGATAGATATGTCATGTGTAGAGACTGCACCAATGGAGCTGGTAGATTGAAAATTCAAACATTTACTTTTTATTGTCTAGAAAAAACGTTTTTATTTATTTTCACCCCCCTCCTAAATAGCTTTGTTTTGATGCTAAATTCTTCCTTTAGTTTGTGTGTGGCAGTGTCTGTTTGTTTTTTGAGGATTGGGAATTTTTTAGTGGTCATGACCAAACACAAAGAGAAGCAACTTAATCATTGATCACCTATTTTTCAAATTTTTTAATTGATTATCCCCATCATAGTATGCTGCCAAAAGACATTGGTGATGTGACAGTTTCTATTGAGTGATCAACCTGATGTTCTTATTTAATCAATTTGTCCAGATTCAAAATGTTTAGTTTTGTGCAGAAATGGACCCGTTCCTCTATCCTTATTTGCTAGAGAGGTAAGAATGAACTATTTTCTGTTGGTAGCTGTGGAATGTTTAAATGGCTACCAGCATGAGGAATGGACTTGGCAAACCACATTCAAACTCCAGCTCAGACAGTTTGTTTTCATTTTGAACAAATGCCCTTGAGAAAAGCATGGATCTGTCTTTTATTTTTTTTTTTCCCCACCAGTTACGGGTAAAAAGTAGGGCAGACTGGGCTTTCTAGCAATATATCTAGCAACCATTTTAGGACTTAAACACTAATTCTGAACTAGTTCAAAGAGGGCTCTATCTCACTTTGACACAACCATGATGAAATCATCCTTGGTGATAACAACCCTGTTCTGGGTTACTGGATAAATAAACTTCTGAACAATGTTAGGGAAATTTTAGTGTTTTGGTTGTGCATGCATACTCTCTGAGAATTGTATGTAGAAAAATGATAATTTTACTTCCATTTGATGAAAATCGTGGCTGAATATGAAATACACGTTTGACACAGGTTGACTGTTTTAATTCGGGGAAAAAGTGTGACAGAAATTAGGCAAGGTTGACAATACAGTTGGTGCAAGCACGTGTTGGAGATAGTTTAGAAATAAAGGTTTTGAGCCATAAGACAAAATATACTCTGGAAGGTCTCAGAACCTGAAAACTGAATTCAAGGAACTCAAGAAGGTTCAACAACCAATGCACCCAGTGGTACTGAAACATGGAACCAAACCAAAAGATTAGCTCTAAACGTTCACAAGTGAGGATCATGCTAATGGAGAAAACACCACAGTATATGAGAGAAAAAAACAGGAATCAGAGATATCATAGAATCTATTAGAAAACACAAATGGCAGTGGGCAGGTCACATTACAAGAATGTCAGGCAACTGGTGGACATCAGGACTCACAATATGGATTTGCAGAGATCATAAGTGGAGTCGTGGTCAGCAAAAAATAAGATGGTATGATTTGGTTCAGAGAATATAGAAGCTATAATGCCCACAATCTAGAGATTTGGCCTACCTTGGGAAAAGTCTATGTCCAACAACGAACATTAAAAGTGCTGCTGCTGATGATGCCGAAGGGAATGTAGCTCAAAGAACATATCATCTTGCAGAAAAATTACTGTAAATAAAGTTTGAGTGATACATTAGAACAGAAAAGAGTTTTCTCTGGGCAGGGAAGTGAACTTTTGCTGATGGACAGCTCCAGCTCTGATGGCGGATAAACTATATAGCAAAATGCTACTGACTCCGCATCCTTGAGGGCCTTATATTAAATGCTTCCAAGTTCCATTTAAATTTTCTGGCAGTTAAAGACCTTAACCAAAGAGTTTCCATTTGCTCATCAGTTCAAGATATCAGGAAAGTCCTCAAAGATTCATTCTTAAATGGTAGAATAGATTATTTAGCTGAAATGTTGCTGTGGAAAATATTTATATGACTGAATAACGAGGCTATGAATTAACGGATGAGAGCAAGCTCTGACCCCACAATTTTGATTTTTTATCTCTTCATGAGAGGAGAAAACATACATGAATTTTGCACATATTTGGGGCATACTGGAACTATTTTAGGCACTGGCTAAAGTCAAAAGTTCCAAGAAGATTTGGTTCCAACAAAAATCAACTATTGTAAAATAATAGGTCTTCAGCATTGTATACTCGATTCCTGCTGCAAATAATGTATTTTTATTTTCCAAAGCAATTTTTCCACAAATGTTTCTGTCTGTCTTCTGTACCCCGACCCCACTCTGTCTGTCAGACTCTGCTGGTCATTTATTCGGTATTAACCAAGCAGAACTCGAAATATAATTACTGTAATTAACTGAATCCAATCAACCTCTCTCTTTACTCTCAGGAGATTTAATTATTTCAGAGTCAGTCAGAGGAAATCGAAAAAAGAGTTTTTTTTTTAGTTTTTTTTTTATCAATTTTGTGGAAATACAAAGTTTTAATGTACATAGGTTGTAATATATTTCCGTTGTCATCTGAACATTTTGATCTTTTTAAATGTTATGAAGGCATGAATTTAGACTTTGTGCTTTTTAAAAGTGATTTCAAGAGGTGGGGCACTGTATGGTGTACTTTTGCTATTGATTTATTGTCTTCTCTTCAGTCATCTTTTTTCATGTTTTTGTTGTGATTTTGTTATTGATACATACATCATCTGGACAATCATTGATTTGTTTGTTTGTTTATGTATACATACGGATATATATGTATATATGTGTGATAGTAAATTGCGTTATATCATATTGAAAATCTACTTTGAAAGATCTCAAACGGTAAATGTATCATTTGGCCTAGACAGCATAAACAGAATAAACGAAGAATAAGAAGCTGCTGCAGTAATTGAAACTGCAACTGTTAGGGAAGCCGCTCCACCGTAGCTTTTAACGCGGACAATTTGTATGATTAATGAACGAATATATGATTGAGCTAAAACCTATCGGTTGCAGGTTCATTCCCTGCAAAAGCTCTTTTTTTTTTTTTTTTTTTTCATTTATTCTTTTTATGTTGTCCAGTCTAAATGATACATTCACTGTGTAATAACAGATCATCTCAAATAATTTCAATATAACAAATGTAATTCATAATCATTTTGTCAGATAATATTGAACTCTTATTGATAATAATATATATGTATATATATATTTCAAATGCAGTTGGTGTTAAAATGCATACATGATGATTATTTATTCATTTTCTTTTGAAAAAAGGCAGAATGTAGCAAACCATTATAGAGTTAGTGCATCCCCACTTATTTTCTCCTCTGCACTTCAGTCTCCAGTACCTCTCACAACCACAACCTCTAATGAGTTAGCCAGACATATCAACTTGGCTATTTTGGGGGTCAGGGGATGCTCAAAAGTTTTTCCCATATAAAATGATAGTAAATGCCTACTTATAGGAATGCCCTCTTTGTGGATAGTAGGGGAAATCTGTATATCCATGAATTTTTCTATTCTAAATTGCAATGATTTGATTCCTACTTGCAAGTTTGTTACTATAACAGAGTAAAAAACAGCAAGCACATCATAGCCAAATTTTTGTTGATGCAATACCATTCTGAATAAAACCATTTTCAGTCCAATCAAGCCACTGGTTTTCAATTAATTGATTTAAGTAGATTGATTTTCCAGGGGAGGTAACTCCATGTTCAATAATCTCTAATTACATTTTTTTATAAGAAAAAAGGAGCAATATGCTAGTGATTAAGTTGTATAGGTAGGAAGTGACTTGACATGGAGCCTAAAAGCAGCTGAAGGTGGCTTTTCAGCGAATGCAAATAATAGCAGTTCATTATTCATCCTTTTCGACCTATATAGTGGCAACCTCATCTGTTTGATATATTCTATATCATCATGGACTTTTTCACTGCAACATAGGTTTTACACTGGATTAGCATCATTTTTATCAATATGCGTATGTTATATGGAATCGGTGAAATTGGTAAAGATTTTGCTTTTCTTTTTTACAAAGAAGAGTTAAGTTGGTAGTTTTAATTTGATCAAGAGTTTATTTGATCATAACAAGGATATGAAGCAACTATTTTTTTCACATTCAAATTTGCAAAATCAAACATTTTTTTGCAAGAGATAAGTAAATAGGCAATTTCACCGATTCAATATATCCTATATACTATGTTAGTTGATGAAACCATTTAAAATGCAGGAGAGAAAGATCAGGATATTAGTCTGAATGAGATAATGAAGTATATTCATACAGGTGCTTCCCTCCACCTCACACAGTGATAATGTGGGTGTAGGGATCCTAGAAAGATAAAACCATGTTTTAACTGAGCTAGTTAGCTTGCTATATTTAGCTATTCTTAAGCTAGATTTAACTGCTTTGGAGCTAGATTGATATTCTACCTCTCCCCTCCCTCTCACATACATTCATCATAACGCAAACTGCTATTACAGATGTCGTAATAATGGGGGAGGTCTGTACTGCACAATTCACTTCACCATTCATCTCTCTTAACCTGCTTGTGTCTATTATTCTGCAATAAGTGTCTATTTTTCTGCTAGCCATAATACAAGTCGAGATACTTCATGCATACAGAATTTGGTTCCTGAAACTCTCAACCTTATTTCCCATTGAGAGTCAAACTTAGCATACAGTGAAGACATTGGCTAAAAGGCACTTGGCTCTTGAAATACTAAATACCTTTCTAATATTACAATTCTTCACTTGTCAAACCGTAGCGTTTGACAGTGAAACTGTCTTGAGAAATAAGGAGACATCTTTTAACTCTTCTAAAACTCTTGGGACATGTATATCCCGAGGTTGTCTATGACTGTTGTTTTATATATATATAAACCACATATATATATATATATATATATATATATATATATATATATATATATATATAAACGCACGCACGCCCCATAGATCTCTTTTAGAGATCTACTGGGATGTATGTGTCATGAAAAATAAAGTAAATGACATTTTCCTTGCTTTTGCAACAGCAGACAATGACTTCATGGTCGTATGAAACCAATACAAAAATTAGTTAGCATGAAATGATAGCAAGAAAGATGTGTAGGCTTGGAGATCAGATCATTCAGTGTTTTTCATCTGTCCCAGATATCTATATAATGGGACAAATGTATCCCATCATGATTTGGGGAAAACTTCGATTTGATTAAATAGTTTCTTCAACCATTAAATTAATGCATTCACAACTTATTTTATATTCCTTTTTTAAAATTCAGGAATTAAATGCCTTAATAGTATAGACTTGAGAGGTTTAAGACTGAAGGTTTTAAAAGTGCTGTTTGAAGTCCAATGAAATATTTTTCAGACTTTTTGACAGGAAAAGAAACTGATTCAGTTAGACACTCAATAGAAACCGTCCTGTGACCAATGTCTCTTTGCAGCCAGCTGTGTTAAGGGTGATCAATGGAAAAATTGGGAAAAGGGGTGATCAATGAATAAATTACTTCTCGTCATTTGTTGGGCGGTGATCGCTAGAAAAGTCAAAATCTTCAAAAAAAGCAACCGCGAAACAACAAACAAATTGAGGTATCAATTTAGGATGAACTCACATTGTAAATTGCCCCCCCCCCAGCCTAGTTGGGTTGGGATGGGATTTTTTTTCTTTTTTTTTCTTTTCTGCGCATAATAAAGAGTTATGTTTAAATTCTTAGATCTCTGTCTTCATCTGAATAGCCTGTATGTGCTGCGGATAGATAGATGGCCAGCTAGAATCACTTGAGGAAATCTATGCCAACAGTTTTAGTTATGGTCTCTGAAAATGCAGAAGCGTAGAATCTCAGTCTGTGAGGTTTTATGTTATAGTCTCCACAGCAAAGTTGTTGAGCTGTTGCATTTGACAGGGGAAGTGTCTTGAGAAATAAGGAGACATCTTTTCAACTCTTTTGAAACTCTGGGGACATATATATCCTTCAGAGCAAAGTTGGTTACATATATCACAAATTCACCTGGGAGAAAGAAAAACCAATAGAAAGAACCTGGAAGACTGAAAGTTGTGAATTTAGTAATTACAACATTTGTTGCTTGCCTACCTAATGGCTAGAATGGTTATTTATTTTAGTTTAGGAGGAATCTTAATTGAATTGGAAGCAATGGTACCCAATCAATCTGAAGTAAAATAAATTAAGAGGAAGAGTGAATAATTTTGCAATAACATGTATAGTTACAATCATGTCTGAAAGTGCACTAAATACTGTTCAATATTGGTAACACAAGCTTGTTACTCATTTCCAGTCAGTTATACATATATTGAATGATGATTTTTTTTTTTTTTTCTCTTCTGTTGCTCTGATTGTAACAATGGACTACTCCCCTTGAAGGTAACAATCTTACTGATAACCATATCTCCTACTCACTATTTGAAACAATGGTCTCTTCCACTGACGATATTCATATTTCATTTTTTTTCTAATCATCTCATTGAAATTCAAATATATCTGAGTATTTTTCTTATAAGGGTTGTGACATGTACAAGAGAGGATAATACTTAACCTCTTATGAGAAGATCATAAGACAACATAGTATACTAGGAAAAAAAAAAAAAAAAAAAAAGTGAGTCAGAAATATCATAAATCCAGTAGAAAAAAACCAAATGGCATTGGGTTTGTCATATTGGAAGAGTGTCGGACTACTATTGGATATTATGACTCACAACATGGATCCCCAGAGATTGAATGCAAAATTGTGGCTGGTTAAAAAAAAAAAAAATAAGATGGTGTGACAATTTAGACAAGTTTAGAAAATATTGGCACCATGATGCTCACAATCGAGAGGTCTGGCAAATCGTGGGGAAGGCCTGTGTCTAATGATGGATGTTAAAATAGCTGATGATGAACAGTGATAGACGTGGGTTTGGGGGAACTAGCTTCATGGTAATGCTAGGTTTTAGCAACTAGTTATACAGCAATGTTTCCATTGGAGGAGGAGGAGGAGGAGGCAGTAATAATAAAACTATAAACTGGCTTGTTAACAATTTTAACATTAACAGGCCTAGCTGTTGCAAGTTTAAACTACATTCCTACTTCTCTTCAAACCAAAGATGATTACTACAACTTTTGTATTGAATATATTATTTTGAGGAAAAATTATCAAAAAAATGAATATTTTAGATGAAGATTGTTATTGTTATGAAAAATATTGACTGATCCTTTTGCAAGTAGTTATGTCTCGAGTAATTAAGGATTATCTTGCTCGACTGGATTAAAAAAAAAAAAATCTACCATCCTTACCTCATGCTCAGGTGTTTAAGAAATTTAAAGCAGGAAATTCCTTATGGCCTGAGGTTTAGTTGAGGCTGTACTATATGGAAATGACAATCAAGCCCCCTATTGAGATAAGGGGTGTGGGGATAAAAAGCTTTATAGAGAGTAGTTCACCTACTGCGTTACTACTGACAAATCTCACTAAATGTTGAGAGGTGGGCATCCTAAAGGAGCCGAGTCCCTGGGAACACTTCTGCTTGTCACTGTGATTTTGTTCCCAAGTAAATAAAAGGAAAAGGATTGATATAAAATCTCCATAAGATTTACTTTCCTACCTAGATGGAAAAATTGACATTTCTCGTTATTTAGTCAACTTTACAGAAATTCCATTGACTAATGCGGACAATCTGCGGAGAACTTTTCGTGACTATTCAAGCGGAATTCTTTTAATACTATCTGAGTGCTGGTCGTACTCTAAGCATCCAGAGTCTTGATAGAATTATATTATCTACTTATATAATGAATAGTGATTTTTCTTGGCTCTCTGTCCATAACCATTGACTATTCCACTTAAAGGTACCAATTCTGATGATAAAAATATCTGCTGAAACTCGTTCAGAATATGAATACAGGAAGTATCTGTTTTTCAAAAGTTGTGCCATTTTCTGCTTTTTCAAAAAAAAAAAAGGTAAAAAGCAAAAACAGTATTCAGCTTTTGTTTTTGCAACAAGTTATGATAGAGGCAGCACACCCCCTCTTTTTTCTCTTATACCTCTGTTCCCTGTACCACCGAAAACCTTCAATGACTCAACCTGACATACCATCTCAAACATTTGTTGGTCTGGACATGGCCAAGAGTTTTTCCCATATAAATTAATGGTAATTGCTTCTCCACTTTGGGCCATTTTGGTTAAGAAAAGGTTTTTATAGGAACGTTCTGCTTTGGATAGAGGAGAAAACCCAATATATCTGAAATATTTCATGGATTTTACCATAATAATTGATTCCTGTTTGTGAATCTGTTTGTTACCATAACACAGCAAAAAAACAGCACATCACAGTCAGATCTTTGTTAATGCAGTACCATTATAAATAGAGCAATTTCTAGTCCAATCAAGCCACCAGTTTTCAAGTAATTAATTCAACTAATGATAAATTCACCAGGTTTTTTTTATTATAAGGAATAAGCAAATGATTAAATTGAATAAATAGGAAGTTGACATCAAGCTCAAATACAACTTTTCTGCGAGTGCAAATAAAATCGGTTGATTATTCATCATCAGAATTGGATAAAGAAGTATATTCATACAAGCGTCACCCATTATTAAATAGATGTTGGGGTCCAAGAAAATGACGTTATAACTGAGCCATGATCAATTTACCTATTATGGAGCTAAATTTTGCAATTCATGAGGATTAACTCATCATCAGTCTTTTAATGTCCGTTGTTGGACATAGACCTTCCCCAAGATTTGCCACACAAATGATGTCACTGGTTTAATGGTTAGTGCCTGCCAGCCACATCCAAAAGGTTATTTGTTCAAATCTAGCCAAAAGCAATCTTTGTCTTCTTAGAAACCTATATCCTTCATCTTGTTCCTTCATTCCTGTGTATGCATGTATTTATGTAATACTTTTGTCTGCCAAAGTCTAATGTTTAATATTGCGCATGAATAGTGATAAACCATCAAAGCTTGTGGTATTCTATGTGTTCTTGGATATGGATATGAATCTCAGAAAATATAATTTCCATCGAAAATAAATACATAAACAAATAGCGTCAGGTCCTGGATTTTGAGCGGAGGAGGGGCATCCAAACTGAAAAAATTTTCACAAAAAAATTTGAATATTATCCATGTATAGGTCAACCTGAATCCAGAGTAGAAAAGCTTGAGACATATGCCTAGTTATTTTGAAATTATTGATAGATTCTGTTTAGCGTGATTAGTATGAAAATAATGAGGTACCCTGGTTTAGGGTTAAAGCAGTAACAAATAAAACCAGATGAACAAAAGCAAATACTTGCACAGCATTGCAAGAATCACACAGTCATATACAGCAATCAATATCATAATCATCTATTTTCAAAATTTCTCAGTTGATTGTTTGGTTTATAAGAGAATTTATATTAATTACATGAAATAAAGATACAATTTTTGATTTTATGGTTAAAACATTGCTCTTTTAGGATTGTTTGAATGCTTTATCAATCATTTTTTCTTTTACCTACGCATTTAAAAAAAACAACCCAAAATCAGCTTTCAATTGTGTATTACCCATGCAGGGATTCCAGATTCTGTAACCCCTACTCCTCTCCTTGCTTCTGTGGATCCATGCTTGTAAAGATGTAATCTTTAAAATTGAAATATTCTAAACTAAGAGAAATAATGTTGATAAAAATGAACCGCCCAAGACAGGAAAGTAGGAGTTCAGCTTAGTCCTATAGTTACACTGTAAAAAGAATCCTCTTTTTAAAACCTTTAATGAATTTTTTCTCAAAACTTTCTACTTTAAATCTTCTACGTTCATTGAGTAGGCATACCAAATTTGGTCATTGTAGAAAAAAATATTTTAGATTTTAATCAAAATATGGTGAAAAATAAATATATTTTTCACCATATAATAATGTCAGTTACTTGTCAACTTAGTTCAAGTCAAGTGGATATTAAATCAGTTTCCATTACCCATATATAATAAAAGCCTACTTAAATTTGAGTGTCTATTAGGACAACCAAAGTATGGATGATCAGAAGTGACAAAATCTAATACCCACAATTGCAAAAGTATATTCCTCACATTAAAAATAACATGAGCAGCAACACTCAAGTTTGATAATAATTGGCATTTCCATGAGTTTTACAAGTATAAATAAATAAAGGTCTGGTTTGACACTCAAAAGAAACTGTCAATTGGCCAAAGTTTTGGGGCAGCTTACTGTGTTGTACGTGATCAATCAAAAAATTTGAAAAAGGTGTGAACAATGAACAACTTATTTCTTTTCTCTTTTGTTGCATAGTGATCACTAAAACACTGTATTAAAAAAAAACAAACCCCAAAACATGACAGTTGCTGGACACAAACTCAGGGATCAATTTAGCATAAACTTATATTGTAAATTGAGCCCCCTCCCTAAAAATCTAATTTTTCAACTGTTTTTTTTCTAGACAGAATAAGCAGTAAATATCCAAATTTTCTGCCTTCTAGTTCCATCGGTAGGCCCTGTATCCATGATACATATGTATACAAGTTTCTTCAGTTTTCAGATTGCTCTGGCTGGCTATCATGATTATTTAATGAGCAATCTTCAAAATTTTTTTGGTGCTAAATAATCATTATATGAGAATCAATGCATCAAAAAAAAACCCATTGATTCTTTCTTTTGTGTATTTCTGTTTGTATAAATACTCTTAAATTGTCTAAGTAGATGATTAGAATTTCTTGTGTCCAAGAGTAGGTTTTTATTTTCATTTTGGATACTTAAGCACAAGCAGCCCTATAAAAATCTCAGAAATAATGGTAACCTTTGAACAGTAACGTGTCATATTATTTTCCTTAATTCAAACAAGACAAACACGTCTTTTTCTCCAAATGATAAATTCTACAAAGATATCTATCAATAGCCAGTACTTATTGAAATCTAAAAAAAAAAGAAAAGCGGAGAAAATTCAATTGTATCTTGAGACATTGTTGAGCATGACCTTTGAACCAAATCAGGGAATACATAAAATAGACCAATTCTTAATTTCTATTGTGGAATAATGAATTTCAAAAGATACTTCTTGTTTTCATCCTTGTAAACAAAACTAAGGGTTTACAAGAAGCTAAAATATGAACAAAATAATTACATACATTCACCTTGATCTCAAGTTTTATGTATGCAGAAGGGTAATAGAAATTATTAGATAAAAAAAATCTATTTATTGGTCATTACTGATTAACAAACAAAGAATACATCTGTTTTCTTTATTTAATTTTATGATCCTTCCATGGATTGAACTCATAATCTACTGAACCAGAGGCAAGCACTCGGGTGATTGTTTTGTATGCAGCTGAAAATTCTTTTGAATATATTTAAAACTTGTCATCAGTAAAAATTGAACAACCGTAGTATCAAAATTTGAAGTTTCCCAAAAATAAAAATTCCATCAAAGAGTAAATATGATCAGAATAAATTCTAATTGAAACATCAGTGGAGTTTTCATACTAGGAAACATCAAAAATCATCATCATCCCCAGGATTTGCCACAATTCTTTATCATGGGCATTGCAGAGCCAGTATTTCCTGAATTTGTCAAGTTGATCTCTCCATCTTGTGTTCTGTCGGCCTCAGTTTCTCATATGATCTCTGGGGATCCATATTGTGAGTCGTGATGTCCATTGGTTGTCTCTCATTCTCACAAAATGGCCTTCCCATTGCCATTTGAGTTTTTAATAGTTTCTATGATGTCTCGGATTCCTGTTTCCTTCCTGATATACTGTGCTGTCTTGTGATCCCTCCATAGAAAGACAACTTGTAGAAACATATACATTCTGGAAAATCTTGTCATCATTATCAGCTTATTAGTGTCTGTCATTGGATATAGACCTTCCCCAGGATTTGCCTGACCTCTCTATCATGGGCATTGTGGAGCCAGTACTTTCTGAATTTGTCTATTTCATCATGCCATCTTATATTTCGCCTGCCACAGTTTTGCATATGATCTCTTGGGATCCACATTGAGAGTCTTGTGTCCATTGGTTGTCTGCCATTTTTGTAACCAGCCCATTGCCATTTGAGTTTTCTAATGGATTCTATGATATCTCTGACTCCTGTATTTTTTTTTTTTTTCAATATACTGTGCTGTCTTGTGATGTTGAGCATGATTCTCTCATGTGTTTGTTTCATGACTCTCAGTTTGAAGGTCAATCTTTTGGTTAGGTTCCATGTTTCAGATCCATAGGTGACAATCGAGGGGATGCATTAGTTGTAGACCCTTCTTTTTTCAAACTGATGGGATTTTCCTGTTCTTAAATTTTGAGCTCACTCTACTAAAAGCTTGCCATCCTAGAGTAATTCTTTGCTTGATTTCTGCTTCAAAGGGTTTCATGGCAATCCATTGTCCTTTGTATACATTCTGGTGTACTTTTTTTCAGGTCTACATTTTCAATTTGGATTTTTATCTTTGTCTTCAACATGTTTGTTGAACATGACATTTGTTTTACTGTAGTTCATGTGTAATCAACTTTTTCACTCTCTTCATTCAGTTTGTTCCAGCGTTATTTGGATGTTGTGAAAGTTTTTTCACATAGAATGCATTGTCAGCAAATCTAAGGTTATTTAGGTATTTGCCTTAATTTTTTTGATTGAGCTAGTATCTTCTTGTCTCAATCCTTTTAGCTGAAAGGTCCCAAAGTAATTATGTAGCCTAATAAATGAACTGTGCAGGTATATACATTGCAACACTGATATATGCAGGGTCTACACCTTGTATAATAGCATCGATGACCTTGGAGATTTAAAAGCCTTTTTAAAGTTAGCAAATGCAAATGGCATTTTATATCCTACTGCTTTCTCCTTATTTGATTTATTGAATGAAGAGTAGCTTTTTCTAAAGCCAGTCTTTTCTAGTAGTTGGTTTTGATGATTCAGTTTGTGATCACTTCAGTAAAGAGTTTGTAGATGCAGTCGAGTAGACTTATTGGTCTGTATTTGTTTAGATCTTTGGAGTTCCCTTTTGTAATTGCATAATGATTACAATGCTCAAATCTTCTTGGGTTTTATTGTATTAGACATAAATTGAATAGGATAGCGGGATTCCTGGTGATGATTTTACCAGCTTTTTTGAGTAGGGTGATGGTGATCTTATCTGGTTCAGGACTTGTTTGTTTGATGGCTTATTTCACCTCCCATGGAGCAATTTCTCCAAACGTGTATATGCTGTTTTGTGTCCGTCATTTGGAGGAGTAGATATTTTCGTAGTGTTCTTGGCATGTGTGAGGATTCAGTCTCTATCCATTGTTAAGTCTCCATTTTCTCTGAACACACTAGTTATTTGTATTTTTCCTGTACTGAGAGCTTTTTTTATAGTTTTGAAGACCCTACCTTTTTTCCAGAAAGTTTTCGATGGCTGTGGTTGCATATCTTCCGTTTGTTTCTTTTGAATGGTTTTCTCAAACTCTGTTGCTTTGATCTTTTCTCTTGCTGTTGGTGGTTTGAGGTTTTTGAGTTCTTCCAAGAGTTCACTTGCTCTTTGACTTAAACATATTGACGGCTTCTATTAGGGAAGTTATTTTGTTGATTTTGTTGATGTTCTATTTTGGTTTGGTGAAAATTTCATACCTGTTTCTTCAGTTCTAGCTAGAGGGTTTGAGTGAGCCCTTTTTGTAAGGTAAGTGGTTGCAGTTTTGTGTGAAACATTTTCTTGTGCTCTTTCTTGGTCTTAATTTGAATTTTGCATCTTATCATTCTCTGGTCGCCTTCTACATTGACTTGAATTGGGACCTGAATGTCTTTCATTGTGTCGCTTTTGTCTGCTAAGATGTAGTTGATTCTTGGTTTTGTGATTTGAGGTCCTCCAAGTCTATTTTCTGTTGGGTTTCTTCTTGAAGAAGTTGCTCATGATTTTGAAGCTGTTTGATGCTGAAAAATTGACAATATCTTCACTTCTTTCATTTCATGTTTTGTATCTGAACTTGCAAACACAGTTCTTCTATCCTTCTCCTACCTGAGAGTTGAAGTCTCCCATGATGAGGTAGAAGTATATTTTGGTATCATGGAATATGAAATTCAATTCATCGTAGAAGTTATCTTTTTTTTTCCTTTTATTAACTATGAAGTGGAATATAGACTTGGATTATATTCAGTTTTTACCTCTTTGACAGTTGTTGGGTGACAGCTGTTTGGAGACAGCTTGAAATCTTACAATGATGTTTTTAAGATTTTTATGGATGAGAAAGCCAACTCTGTTTTGTTTCCTTTTTTCTTTTTTTTTTTTTTTTTTCCGCAGCTGTAAAGATGTTAATTCCCTAGCTAGGTTAGCTCCTCTCAGGATCTTCTCATTTTGTTAATACTGCTAATGTCCCATTTAATGTTTTCTTTCATTTTCAAGATCTGTTAGATGTATTTCTGTTGAATGTTCTGATGTTGTAGATGCCTATCGATAATGTTGTTTTCTTTGTGACATTCAAAGGGTTCTGTTTCTGTTTGGATCGTTGCATTTGGAGCACATTACCCCCACTCAATGCAAGTGATGGGGCAGGGCCTTGTGAAGCCACGAACCTGACAGAAATGGTTGTTTTCTTGGTGTGTTTGGGTTGTCACCCTTAGAGCACATCATCTCCATTCAGAAAAACGATGCAGCTGGGCCTTTTTGAATCAATGACCCAGCAAGAAAGACTGGTTTATTTTTGATCAAGAGGACCATGGGGTAGTTTGGCAGATGGTCTGATGGATTGGTCAGAAGTGCTTTTGCTTGGAGATCCAGCGGACCTTAGCACCCATTGTATTCCATTACGTTAAGGTGAGACAAGGCTGTGTACAGCATTGTGAGAGGTGACAGAAAGATAGAGCATTTAACATTTGTACATGGTGCAATGTATGTGGTTTGTAACTTGGTGAATAGTACTTGTTTTTTTATACCATTCCCTTCTTTTTTTTATAAACCATTCCCTTCTTTTTTTTATATACCATTCCCTTCTTTTTTTTTATATACCATTCCCTTCTTTTTTTTATATACCATTCCCTTCTTTTTTTTATATACCATTCCCTTCTTTTTTTTTATATACCATTCCCTTCTTTTTTTTTATATACCATTCCCTTCTTTTTTTTATATACCATTCTCTTCTTTTTTTTATATACCATTCCCTTCTTTTTTTTATATACCATTCCCTTCTTTTTTTTATATACCATTCCCTTCTTTTTTTTTATATACCATTCTCTTCTTTTTTTTATATACCATTCTCTTCTTTTTTTTATATACCATTCCCTTCTTTTTTTTATATACCATTCCCTTCTTTTTTTTATATACCATTCCCTTTTTTTTTTATATACCATTCCCTTTTTTTTTATATACCATTCCCTTTTTTTTTTATATACCATTCCCTTTTTTTTTTATATACCATTCCCTTTTTTTTTTATATACCATTCCCTTTTTTTTTTATATACCATTCCCTTTTTTTTTTTATATACCATTCCCTTTTTTTTATGTACCATTCCCTTTTTTTTTTCTTATATATACCATTCTCTTCTTTTTTTCATATACCATTCCCTTTTTTTTTTTTTCATATACCATTCCCTTTTTTTTCTTTTTTTTTTTTTCATATACCATTCCCTTTTTTTTCTTTTTTTTTTTTTTCATATACCATTCCCTTTTTTTTCTTTTTTTTTTTTTTCATATACCATTCCCTTTTTTTTTATATACCATTTGAGTTTTGATGGTTGTTTCAGGACTAAGATTTAGTTATCTCCAGTTGTACAGTATTCAAAAGAGTAATATATTAATCAGATGTATCTGACACACCAGTAGTGATTCTTTTCAAAACTGAAAAGATGTAAACTAGCCTTTTTGTTGGAAATTATCCACACTGTTTACTGTTTAAGAGATCTGAACTGTACTCAATCCGTATCATTTGGGTATCTTATTCTGCAAATGACTGTTCCTATCTATTACAATGCTACAAACCTTTTGCTTTGGTGAGTGAGCACATTAAAAAAGATAAATCCTATGTCGTACACTGTCACTAGTGGCCAATTTGTAAATTTGTAGACTAAAAGTGCTGGAACACATAAACACATGTATATATGAAAAAAAGATAAAACCCTTTGCCATCTCTGATGGCTGTGGTCGTTCAACAAGACTGTCTGCTCCAGGGTCAAACTTCACTCTGACTCCATTGGTGCATCCTGAACATGTGACTCATACATAGAATGAAAAACATAACTATGTCATCCACAAGTCTGAATTTTTAGAAAACAAAACATGTTATCCTACTCATTGAGGAGAGAGTACCTGCAAAATTCCAAATTTCTAAATATAAATGGTTGGGGCTGTACACATGACACATAGATGTAGAAAAAAAGTGCAACTATTTCATCTATTTAGTCAAATTTTTCAGAAAACGAAAAAACATGTACCTGTATCCATTGATTGGAGTGTGTGTGCAAAATTTCTTTTATGAACAATTAGGACTGTACAAGCTGCACAGACATAGAACGCAACTCTTTCAGCCACTGAGCCAAATCGAACAAATTTTCTTTATAAATCTTCTAGTGGGGTCAAAAGTAGAAAACATGCCAAATCTCTGCCTCTTTAGTAGCCTCAAATTTGGTGAAGGTCATTGTTGTCATTGTCATTGCCAGAAGGAAATAAAGTCAACTCTAGAGTAGGAGTTTGACCATGGAAATGCTGAATATACGTATGTTTTTGAGCGTTTGTGTCAAATAGAAAAGAGAAGCTCAGCTATCTATCCAGACTTTTCTGGAGAACTTTATAAAATTCTCTTGGGTGATAGACTTAGTGAAATGATCAAATTTAATCAAAATTTGTGCAGCCAACGTAGAATGAATGAAAGTTTGTGTCTCACCTAGAGCTCATATTTTATTTCTGATCTGTGCTGTTTACTAATGGCCACAGGATAAGAGAAGAGATGCAACAAAAAGCAACAAAAAAATAAGATGAAAAAATATAAGCAAAAAATTGTTAACTGTTAATGATGCTTCATCTGATAAAAATTCAAGATGAAAATACAATTAGTATTCTATTCCAAATTATCTAAAAAAATCAGAATTTTCTGCAGCTATAGTTCATTTTGCAAGAATATCAAAAGTATTGGGTATTGACAATAAATTAGTGAAACACTAACTCTGTAAGTCAACGTGAGAAGAAATGTTTAAATTTTGTGGTTGTATTGTCAGGTTGATTCCATGTCAATTTTTTGTCATACATGCATAGACACACAAGTTACAGATTTTCAAAGTTTCAAAATGCACAAAATCTTCGTGCCCTTGAAAAAAATGCAGAATGCTAAAGGTTAACCACTTAGCATTTTTAATGCTCAGGTGATCACAAAAGAATTCACAAGTTATCAGTATTTGTTTATAAAAGCATTTCTTATGCTTATTTATTTTTCTGCAATGAAGAGTAACTACGAAATTCAAGATGAAAGAAAATACTAGTTAAAACTTAATAATGGAAAACCTTTTCTTATTTCTTTATAAATGAAAGTTTCTATTCTGTGAATAAGATTGTAGGATGATAAAGGTTAACAACATTCAGCATTTTTTAATGCTTGAATGATAATTTTCCAACCCTGAGTAGTTGTTGTGTGCAAAAATGTTTCTTATTCATTAATAACGCATTTTCAATTCAATACATAATTAAGAAAATATGGATTAATAAGAATTAATATTTGTTGCATAAAATCAGAGAAGATTTAAAAAGAAAAACCTGAATGGAAGTTAAATCAAGTTTGAAAATAGTTTTTACGTATAAAATGGTTGAAAGCTCATTACATGCTTTGTTGTCAGTCATTGTGCAGTTATTTTTATGAACCAATCACATCGTTTGAATGGAAGATGATTTTTCGCTTTGGACATTCCAGTGAAAAATGTCTACAAGAACAAATCAATGAAATTATTTTGACAAGTCATTTTTTTTTTTTTGGTCTTTTGTATTCTTTCAAAATCTTACAAAGCTAAGCAAAAAGTAAATAACATTTGTTGATAAGAGAAAATGTCTTGGAAAAAAAACAAAAAACAAGCAAAAAGTCTGCTCTATAAACAGTACAGGAATAACTTGAATAGCATGTTTTTTTTAATAGTTCAGTTAAGGTTTTGCTGTAAAAATTAATGTAACTAAGTATAAACTGAACAATAAAAATCATTGAATTATGATAAAACCTTGAACCATAGGTTTATGAACTGTGATGGTTGCTTCCCCAAATTTTGGAAAAACAGTGAGATTTGGAGCCAATCAAGCCCTTTGCCTCCCCTTAACCAAAGAGTTCCCATATACTCATACCTTGAAAAGTATTGAACATTTTGGAATGAATTACCTGCCCTAATCAGGGCATACCTATATTTTCAGTACACATATAAGCACTGTGTTTCTATGAAAACCTTTTATAAGCTTGTTTTGCAATGAGCCATTACAAAGACAACATGCACCCACTTTCTCTCTCTCCTACATTGCAGTCTCCCCTCGGTAACCTCCAACAACTCAGCCTAACTTTCCGTCATCGCATATTTTTGAGTCTTGAAATGCTAAAAAATTACGTCCCATATAAATTGATTGTGATCGGTTCTTTGATTTATGCCATCTCAACTTACAAACTTAGGATTGCTCTACTATCTGATAGTGAAAGAAACCTTTTTACGGATGCAAGCCTATTGTTGAACAAAAAGTAGGAGCAAAATTAAACGTTTTTGTTTTCATATAGTTTTTGATTTGTCTTGACTTGCGTGTGCAGAAAACATGCTAAGCATTAATCTATCCATGTTGTTTACATGGAGGTGTCTATAGAGTGGCTAACCTGACCAGTTTATATTTTTGTTGTATGCTGATATTCCATGGAGTCTAATTATCAACATGAATAAAAATTAATTTGCATTTGGTTAATTTTTAATATTTCTAATTATGACAATTGCGTATCAACTAAAACAAACATTATCAAGTAATAATAAATTATAAATTTTGAGGATTTTTAACATGACACGTTTGAAATTATATGCACAGTAAGAAAGAACCTTTTTAATGGTCTTTCGTTGTACAATATCTTAATCTCAATGTTTCAGAGAAATGTATAGGAAAACAAAAAGTATTTGAAGGATATTGAAATTACTAAAAGAATGGAATTTAATTTCGAAAATTTACTTTTTTCTTTCCATATTCTGTGTCAACAAAAGATGCTTTTGTCTACGACTTTGAGAAGCATCATTGAAATTCCAACTTTTGTTGACATCAAAGATGGACAGAAGAGATTCGACTGTCTTTACAAAAGTTGGAAAAGATGCTTTTGTTTCCCCACAGTGTTTATCTTCTATTCAACTAAGTTTTCTAATCAGATCCACACATATATAAAATGCAAAGTATATACACACACGCACACACACACACACACACACACACACACACATATATATATATATATATATATATATATATATATATACATACTAAAAAACTTCAGTTTTAAAAACTGAACATTAAAAAACCGAAGTCACTTATTTCCAAATATCTGTTAATGTAATTTGTGTATTTTTAAGTATTTTTTTTAATTTTTTTTTTTATGTTTTACTAATACTTTATCATGGTATTATGTGTAAATTTTCTCTCATTGGGATCATCAATATATAATATATATGAGAGGGAGTGAATTAAGTTAACCCTAGGCTTTTGACATATGCATCACGAAACTCATCAAAAACATAATCTACCTACACATCAGCTCCCCCACTCACCACAAAATTCTCAATCCAGCTATATATACATCTGGTATCTTTTATTACCTCAATTCCTGACAAAGCTTATCATGAGCAAAACATAGAAATAAAGTGTAATTTGTCATAAATGGTCTTCTGATGTTGTCATTTTACTTACATATTTGTTGGACTAATCATTTATCCATATATTCATATTAATCACATTTGTATTTACACAACATTTCCCTGTTGCATATTCCGGGTTGCACTTTACCACCAGTAACATTCAACCCTTCATTTTTTCAATCAAACAATTTACTTGCCAACAACATTTTTCCAGTTGATAATTTACTGGCCAATATTTCTTAGTTATATTTTCCCTGTCAAACAATTTACTCACTGACATTTCCTGGTAGAGTTGATTACATGACAATGATGTATGTGCATTTGTATGCACCTATGTAATTAGTGTGAGAGACTGTTTCTATACAGTTACTTTCTAAACCTGTCGCTTGTTTCTTTTCAAAGTGAAAAACAATCAAATTGCATCTATACATATATATATTATGACAATAGTAATTAAATAATATATATATATATATATATATATATATATATATATATATATATAACGATAGCAATTGAATAATATATATATATATATATATATATATATATATTACAATAGTAATTAAATATATATATTATAACAATAGTAATTAAATATATATATATATATATTATAACAATAGTAATTAAATAATATACATAAAGTACATCTGATATTTCAGTAATAGCATCCCATTGTTTTTTTTTTTGTTTTTTTTTTTGATCGTTGTGCAGAAGCCATGACTTCAATTCCAAATACGTTTTGTACTTATGCATTGTATATGTACCATACTCCTGTTAATTACTCTTTTAGAATAATAACATCAATCAATATTGATAATTGCATAAAATTGACCTTAAACACATGGTTATTCATAAAAGTTGAAGGTAGTGTAGTACTAATATTAATAGAACAATTGCAGAATCACTGGATCAG
The DNA here is from genome assembly GCA_963457665.1 of Thysanoteuthis rhombus. Classification (NCBI taxonomy): domain Eukaryota; kingdom Metazoa; phylum Mollusca; class Cephalopoda; order Oegopsida; family Thysanoteuthidae; genus Thysanoteuthis; species Thysanoteuthis major. The sequence goes on along the minus strand of OY735212.1, from coordinate 19,627,395 downwards.
AATTGGTACCTTGCAAGTATTTGCTGCAGAAAATGCTGGGCCCATAGCATATATTACATTTTCTACATAGTTAATCCAGAACTGTATTGTTGTCGTTGTAAAATCCCCAATGCCTAAGTTTTTGTAAATAGAAACTGAATTATAGGTGACCTTGAAGTAAAAAAAATGTAATAGTATTTTTTTTTTTACCCTCTCAATAGCTGCAAGGAATCATAGCGTGATGACGTAGAGACCAAGATGGAGAAAGTTGTTTGCTCTCAGATTTGGTTAGAAAGTTGGCATCATTTTTGTTTCTATTTTATCTATTTATTTTGAATTTCATTTGAAAATTTATTTTGGCTTTTTCTCCCTCCTGATTTCAGCAAAAATATATTTGGGGAGGGAAAGTGAAATGTAAAACTAAATAATTCCTCATGTATTCATTTTTTTTCTTCATTATTTTCTATTTTTTATTTTTCATCTTTATTTTCTATTCCAAGAGAAGCAGAAAGTATCAGCCAGCACATTGTATTGTCAATATTTTTCTTTCAATACTGTAGCCTTGTTCACTTTGAAAGTTTATCTACTCGCCTCTTTATACCAATCTTGTGTGTGCATATATATATATATATATATATATATATATATATATATTTATATATATATATACACACACACACATAACCAGCTCAGTGTATCTGTTCCAACCATTGATGACCTTTGGTGACCTCACATCGAAGCAAGTGATGAATCATCTTTAGAAACATTTTGGAAGAAAAATCTTCTTCACATAACAAGTGGTGTGCTTTTTCTTTTTTTCTTTTTCTTTCTAAATCTCCCTTTTCAGAGACTGTATTTACCACATAAGCAATAAAAACTTGTAAAATTAGGTTCAAATATACCTTAATTAGTACAATTTATTTGTTCCAAAATTTTCCATATTGTTCAGTGTTGTTTTCGAAATTTTTCAACTAATCTAATAGTATTAATCTGTCCTGCAATACCTTGATGAATCAAATTGCTCTATTCAAGGTTTTGCTGTATTAGGTTATTAGTGATAAAATGCTTAACATCCTAGGGAGAGATCAGAAAACTGCTCAATATACCCGAGAAAAGAAGAAAAAAAAAACGGTGTCAGAAATACCCTAAAACCTATTAGCAAACTTAAAAGGTAACGGGCTAGTCATGTTGCAAAGATATCAAACCTCTTCTGGACATAACAAATCACAATATGGGTCTTGTGAGACAGAATGGAAGATGTTGGGATGATCTGGACAAATTCAGAATATTCGAGGATTGGAATAACTCTAACTTTCTAATATTCAATCAAACCCTAGCGGAGGCTTAGCAAAATGTGTGCAAGAGAGAGCTGTTGTCCCCAGACACAGATGTGAAGAGATGCAAGATTTTCTCTGCCCCATAAAGCCTGCTAATGCTAAGAGACATGCCCTCTGCTAGGACATAGAAAAGCTGACCCAGGCACTGGAGAACCCATTCTATGTCACTGACCCTGGGCAAATATTTATATCTCTTGGAAGCCTTTAACCAAAACGAAAAATTTTCTCTCTAATTTTAGGAGATGAATCTATGTATGAATAGATTTGATGGCCCCAGGGCCCCTACCTTCATTATTTAATGCAGTAGTTCCTAATGCTAAGGGTTCAAAAAGGTATTATTGGGAGTCTGTGAGCAGACCTTTTCAAAAGCCTAGGGTCAGTAAGCTTGTTGAATCGGTAGATTCTTCAAAAGCCTAATTATAGATTTAAGAGCTTGGCTCCTTGAGGGGTGAAATTAATTATTGTATGATATTTGTAGAAACACAGTAGGTGAACTACTATTAAGCTTTTGGGGGCTCCCCTCCACCAGCAATGTCTCCTCTTCTCTGTTTTTTATGTTACATTTCAAGATGTTCATTCTTTTAGTTTGTTCTCTACACATTTTTCATCCATCATGTGAGTATATCAGAACTGGCGAAGCTTGTATTAGGATTGTCATATGTCAGTATCTTCCAGATCATGTTCTCCCTGAAATATTCATCCTGAAGGAATTTTTTAAATTCTTCGAAATCCGACAAGATTAATTATGAAATTGCTTCAAGGTTACATAACACCAAAGTGTATGTTGAAGGTTGGGGGGTGCTGGATGTCTTCTGAAAGATTCTCTTGTATGAATATTTAGATATGGCAAACCTACTTGTATATTTAAGTTTGATGAGATATAAGTGGGGTAATTTTCAGTTCTAATTTCTATAAGCACGAAAAATTTTATCGAAAAGAACAAATATTTTATTTCTAAGAAAATGTCTAGTAACCCTATAAAAGCTTAATGTGAAATAATTTGTATATTTTTTTTCAGTTTTAGTTCATCAGGCATAAATATTTATTGTAGAGTATTAGCCAAAGGTTTCAGGAATTTGAAATTGATCAATCTGTTTATCTGTCAAGTTACCCATAATTTCCATGCCAAGCATTTCACACATCTCTCAAAATAACACCTAGAAATTAAGGATATGAATGGAAACTACCAACCAAAAATGTCACCATAGGTTTTTTCCAGTTTTTAAACAGCTCATGTGGGTACTGCTTGTTCATCAGAGGAGCTTGAGGGCTGGAAATTTAAATACTTATGAGTAGAAGACAAAAACTTGAAAACTCCCTTTCCTAATTAAGTCTTTTGGGCGGAAGGGTTCAATTTGCCATCCTATGTTAAATTGATCCCTCACTTTGTGTCCGGCAACATTCACACCGTTTTGTTTGAAAATTTAGACTTTTTTAGTGATCACTGCCCAACCAAAGTTGATCACCCAAGATCAATTTTTCAATTGATCAACACCAACATGGTATGTTGCCAAAAAGAATTGGTCATATGATAGTTACTTTTGAGTGACTATCCGGACATGGTTATTTTTTTGTCAAATTCCAGTCAAAGTTTGAGCTTTGATTTGACTTAATTTTCCCTCTGTAAGAACAAGAACAATCCTCATTCAATCTAGAAATAAACACTTCACTTTGTTCTGTCATGTTGAATATATAAAATTGATATTTCACGACCGAGACTTGAAATCACAACCAAGTGTTTGGTGAGGAGCTTTCTTGCTAACTGGGTCAAACTGACAAGTTTTAACACACATGTACAAAATTTTGCTCAAAATATGTAACAGCTCATTTTGTCCTAATAAGTGAATATATTTATACTAAAAATGTTTTTATATTTTATAAATCTATCATGTATATAATACAAAAGTTGTAATAATTATCTTCTGTTGGAATAGAAGTAGGAGCAGAGTTTGATCCTGTAGCAACCAGGCTTTTACCCATTTTTCAGTCTTTTAGACATTTTGAGCCTTTCACCCTCAAAATTCTGGGTTTGCATATCCTTTCTAATTTGTTGGTGTTAATTTAATTCATTCTATCAGCTTAGCATTGAGTTTCAGAATGAATTGCCCAGTTTGAAAAAAAGAAACGGTTGGTGCAAACTTTTAATTATAAATACACAAAAACCCAAAATGATTTGAGAAAAATATGACAGAATGTGCAAAATAAACCTCTGAACCAATGAAAATAAACACTCAAGCATAATAGAATAATTAAGTTTTGATTTATCGGTTTCGTGCTTGTAAAATCTTAAGCGATTTCATTTTCTATAAGTGTGATCTTATTTTTGCTTCAGTAGTCAGTTGGCACAAAAATCTTACGTTGTGCAAATCTTTTTCTTGCGACAAAATTGTGTGCACTTTTAAATTCAACAAAATGAATTGAAATTGAAAAAAACAAACTCAAATTATCTACAGAGTTTGAAATCTTTTGTGCACACATTAATTTCTGTTGTGCACTGTTTGCAAAATGTATGTGCACACACACACACACACACACACACACACACACACACACATACATACAGCCCAGAGGTGACTATAGTCTTGACCCCTCCGACTGAAATGCTAACGTAAAGACAATCTGGCATTGATATGTTTTTATGTGTACCAATGATCAAAACCAAATCTTTGAAGAGATACTAGTTCTGCGAATGTTTCAGCCTCTTTTAGAAGTTTAAGAGGTGAGTCATTCTTCACGAGAAAGTTTTCAAACTCCACAGACAGCCTTTCTGTTATTTAAATACACTCCATTAAAAATGAATGAATATCTTTGACAGTGGTTAACCATCCTATAAGTCAGACAAAAGCATAAACTATGACTTATTTAAACATTGTAAGCAAACGGATATTAAATCATCACAAAGCTCTCGAGTTGACTTTGAAATGGTGAATCGGTGATTGGCATTCTTAGAAGTGAGGTATCAACCAAATCACTGGAATAAGTTTGGAAGAAATATTCTTTGATCGAAATACTGAGAAAAATCTTATTTCTCTAAGAGAAAACAATACGGCTAAGAATTCTGTTTATGATATTGATATCATTTTGAGAAGTCATTATCATTCAAAGGGTTTTTCGGATAATTGAGCTCATTCGTGTAGTTATTTATCTGGAAGGTGGAGGGTGAATGTTACCCTTTCTGGGAAGATGTTTAAATGATAGACAGAATGCTGATGGAAAGTAAGAAAACTGAAAGAATTGGCATACATCAACTTATCTGGCTAGATGCATATGTCAGATCAGTGTGGATCTCAATATGGTTTGGTTTCTGTTGTTCAATAGAGATGAGGTATGGAATTTTTTGTTCAACAAAGAAATGAATATAGAACATCTCCACATTAAGAATTATGGAACCAACTATACTGCACATCTTGCTGAACATTGAAATTGTTGAGATTGAAATTTTCTGTTTATCAATTTTGAATTTTCCTACAGGAAGAAGCGCACATCTTTACAAAACTGATAGCACATCTGAAGAAGGCCATCTAATGAATTGACAGAAATGTTGTAGGAACAAAATAAATGAAGAATCTGCTTCTTAAGTTCACAGTAACAGAAATGGAAAGGTGTGTGTATGTCCTGCTGAACCTGTAAATGGCAATACATTGAAACTCGCATGTCCCAAAGAGATTAAGGCAAAACTAATGGATTGCCAAAGGAGGATATTTGCATGTTGGATATAGAATTAATGGGAAAAGAGTTGATTGACTAAAAACAGGTCTGGTTAGTTATTCAGTTAAAACCATCATGTAATGTGCCACGTTGGAGGTGATCAATTAAAAGGATTGGAAAAAGTGGTGATCAATAAATAAGTTACTTCTTTCACCTTTTGTTGAGCAGTGATCACTAATTAGTCCGAAATTTCCAAAAGAACAAGCATGAATGCCGGGCACAGACTAAACGAGGAATTTAGCATAAACTCACATTGAAGATTGAATTCCCCTTTAAAAACATTTCTTGAGGGGGGATTTAAAGAAAAAAACTTAAAACATTTTTTCTAGACATAACGAGTAAATATAAAAAATTTTCAGCTCTTTAGCTAGACTGATACAGCCCGTATGTGCTACACATAGATATATACATAAATAGCCAGACTGAATCAAAAACTGGAGAAACTTATGCAAATGTAGAGTGTTTTAGTTGATAGTTTCTTATATTGTAATAAAAAGCAACAAAAAAAATGGAGAAATTCATCAAAAACTACAATGAAAATCTTTTAATCTCCAAACAAACTGTCATGTTATTTGAACCATTAATTGACCAACTTTTTCTTTTCAAAATGAGAGAAAATTGTTAAATTTGAATTGTTCTTGTTTTTTCCCCATTGAAACGGCAATGGCTGATAAATGTTATTTGCAGAGTTTGTTTGTGTATAGTAATTATATATATTCATTCTTTTCATGGAGACATGGTATCTGAATTATGTTTGATTTCACTACCAGGTTTGAACCAGATATAGAGAATTAAAGAAAGATATAAATTTATAAGTAGAGTTGTGTACCAATTGAACTTTTAATCGTAATGCATTGAAACTTGCATGTCTTCAAGAGATTAAGATAAAACTAATGGATGGCCGAAGAAAGTTATTTGCATGTTGACCATAGAATCTGTAAATGAAGATTATCGATCATGAAAAGGTTGCAGACAAAGTCAGTTTCATATTCAGTTTTATCAATATTTATTCTTGTAAATTTTTGTTTTTTTTCTATTTATTCATGAGAAATTTAGTTAAAATGGTTAGTCAAATGGTAACTTCTAACTTACATGGATGTAAGTTGAATAATTATGCATAGTAATTGTTAGTTATCAACTTGATTCCTATGTTGGGTAGGCTAAAAACGCTGTTATTGTGCAAATTTCACCCAATCTCCCTCTATATCAGTAAAACTCAAGAACAGCCACATCCATAACCCCCAATTTTTTTGCGGTCACTAATTGGCCCTTGGTTTTGGTTAGTTTTTGAAAATTCACCTCAAAACAAGTTTTTAGTGGGATGTTCCATTGACTATGTAAATTCATCCTGAATTGGTCCTTTATTTTGTGTCTGGCTATGTTCATACTTACTTAGAAGTTTACTATTTTACTTACGCAGATGGACAGACATTTGGTCAGTTATAGTAAGACTAACTGAAAACCTGACTTCCCGGTGGGATTTTCAGCTAGTATGATTAAATAAGTATGAAGCAATGATGTAGATATTGGTGCAGAATGCTTATTCAATATATACAGTGGATTCTGCTTAATAAGACCTTATTGGATATAGCTTTTCTATGTTGAGTTTGACTTTAAGGGGACTGCTGGTCTCTCCATTATTAGGACCTACCATACAGTATGAACTGATTCAAATATATGTGATCATTGCTATTTTGCTTTGTTTATTATGATCAGTGCACCATTTATTTGGACCAAGCAATGCAACCAAATTAAAATTTTTTGAAATAAAATCAGATGAAATCACTATTTTTAGCTCATGATTACAGTTGAATGGAATAACCAAACTCTCAGAAATAGTGTCTTGCTTTGGTTGACTGAGTTACTTCCCTTGTGATGCTCATACATCTTCCATACCAAATATTTTTTCATAGAAAACTATTTGCTTTGTTCGGGTAATTGGATCAGCCATTTATTGGGTCCCAAATAGTTGGTACTGACACTTCCTATTAACTGGATTCCAGTGTGTGTATATGATATATATAGATAGAGGTAGATAGATATAGATGGAGATATAGAGATATAGATAGGTATAGAGGGATCTATAGAGTGAGGTATAGAGGTATATATAGAGAGCTGTATACTGTGTTTGAAATAAATTAAATGATGTGCAGTATAAAATAATTAACTCCTTGTATTATGACATGGCCGTAAAAATAATAAAATGAAGCTACATATCAAAACCATGTCCTAAGGGGAGTTGGTGTTTGATGGTAAACAACTGATGATTTCAATAAGAATAATTCACACATATTAGCATAATATGTAGATCCGTGTAAAACATAAAGAACACTGAATAAACTACCTTAACAGATATTCAGAAATAATTGACTGAAATATATCATGTATTTAGTTTTTAAAGCTGTAAAGCTTTCTAGACATATATGAATTATAAATTGCGTTATACTACATAGAAACTTATTTGAAATGATCCCCTGTTGTTACCCTGTTATCATATCATTCAATTTAGACAATGTAGATAGAATAAACAATTAAAAAAAAAAAAAATGGGGCTGTTGCAGGAATCGAACCTACCACCATTAGGGTAGCTGCTTCAACATTGTGATGCACTTATCATTGTGGTAAACAGCCCACTCGTAATGCAAAGGACAAATAACTGCTTTCAAATAAAATAACTGCACAATGATAAGTGTATCGCTCCGTTGGAGTGGCTTTACTAGCCGTGGCAGGTTTGATTCCTGAAGCAGCTCCATTTTCTTTAACTATTTATTCTATCTACGTTGTCTAAATTGAATGATACATCAACCAAGTAACAATGAGAGATCATTTCAAATATGTTTCTTTGTAATGTAACACAATTTATGATACATTATGTTGGACCAAAATATGTCCATTTCTTTATATATATATAATTTCAGTGCTGAGTGGCTATTTAGACAGCACCATATAAACATTCAGATGACTTTTGCTTGGAAAATGGTAATTTAAATTTAGTGTTTACTGGACAGGAGGTGAGGGGGTGCCTAATGGTTGGTATCACAGAAAATGGAATCGATGAACAGAGTTCAAAGTCCGGCTGAAACGGTTTGCATTCACTTCACACTAATGCCTTCAGGGAAAGGCCATATGTAAATAGCAGGGCAGACTGGGCTCTTCAAACTTAGTTGGCAATTGGTCTACCTAACGGATAACTCTGATTGCAAACTGGGAAAGTCCAACCAAGAGTCAAGCATTGTGAGAAGCTGGTAATGGATAGAGTGGGGAATGTTTTCCCGAAATGTACAGTTAATGGGGTTCTTTTGAAACACCTCGGAAAACCTAGAAAATTGGAAAAGGAATATAATAGACTGACTCCATCTCCCTGACAGTATAAGTGAAATATTTGAAAAAAAAAATTCACAGGACCCAGATTCATCGGTATAAACAATACGAACAGAATTTTCATCGGAAAATTGACAACAGGGAAATTTGAAAATCTGGCAAAAATCAGCATATTTTGATAAAGTTTTTCATACTTATTTATGAAAAGATGAATTTAAAAAAAAAAATTTCATTTCAAATTTCGGTAAAAATTTCTACCCTACCTTCCTTTATTTTGATGTTTTATTCATATATTCATTGATTTTTAAACATTTACAAATAAATCCCTTGAGATATTATGTTTACCTTTTTCAGAAAAGTGCTCAGAAACTGCTTAAACTGAATATAATAGATAAAAAAAAATATTGCGTAAAAAAGATTTTTTTTCTGTTCAAAAGCCTGAAATATGAATTATGAATAAAACTAGAGAAAAAAAATGTTTCTGGTTTTTTAATTCCCAAAGTAAAACTCCCTGTTAGAACAATAGCAGAATAATACTTTTTCTAAAAAAAGGTAAACATAATAATTATCTGGGGATTTATCAATTAAATGTGTGAAAATCAATGGAAACAGCTATGTAGAGATCAGATAAATCATCAAAATAGTAAAAATCATTTCAAAAGAATATTTTCCTGGTATTTAGAATAGAAAATGATTAAAAAGAAACTTTTCTTTTAATAAATTTGTATCAAAAACTTTATCAAAACCAGATATGCTGATTTTTGCCAGAATTTAGAATTTCTCAGGTGTCAATTTTCCAGTAAGATTGCATCCATATTGTTCATACCTACAGTTTTATCACCAAAGGAGATAATTTGACATTACATAAGTTTTTTAATGTGCTTGATGCTTTAAACATGAAGAACATCATGATTGGTAACTATTGTTGTTATTCAATTATCAGTTTCACTTTGGTTAGTAGCATCACCAACCAATCAGTAATTTTTTTTTTCTGTACTTAATGAACAAGTTATTTTATCACTTATTCTCTCAGGTACTCAGCTTAAACAACAAAGTGAAAGATGCTCACCTGAATTTTTTTGTAGAGTCATGTGTCTCAGTTTCTGAATTTTAGATTATACATAATAGACCCATTGTTACATGACTTAATATAACACAGAATCACTTATAATATAGTTTTAGTATGAACCCGAATTTTCAAAATCTTAACTTTAATCTTTCAGTAATCATCATCATCAGTCTTTTAACATCTGTTATTGGACATTGACCTTCTCCAGGATTCTCCACACATCTCTATCATGGGCGTTGCAGAACCAGAATTTTCTAAATTTGTCAAGTTCATCTCTCCATCTTGTATTTTGTCGGCCTCAGTTTTGCATGTGATATCTGGGGATCCATGATGCAAGTTGTGATGTCCATCGGTTGTCTGCCATTCTTGCAACATGACCTGCCCATGGAGTTTCCTAATAGATTCTGTGATCTCTCCACACTGGCGACATATATATCTGTTTTATCAAAATGTAATCCTCTAGAGTGTGATGATTTAAAAATTTTCTCATATCTATTACTTTCTACCAGACTAGCTTCACCCTACCCTCACGGTTTTCACTTCATTTCTGCATAATTTACGAGGGTCGGTCTTGAAGTTAAGGATGGGATCTGAACTTGTATTAGGGTTTGATAAAATGGAAAATTTGTTACAATGTGGGCTCACTTATAACATATCAGAAAATTATAGACCCCAACTTCCGCATAATAATGGGTCTACAGTGTTCTTAAAAAAAACAAATTGACTCTGAAAGTTAAATCTTTCTGGATTTCGTGTAGAGGGAGAGGTTACATTTGCTCTACATGCAGTCTCTGTTTTGTCAACCATGTTATTTCCTTCCGTCATAATTTTTTGTATTTATTCCCTCATAAGTAAATGTAAGTAAAAATCGAAATTCAAAATATATTAAACGAGTTTTGTCTGTCAATTCACTGAATATCTAAGTTCTTAGTAAATTTCAATGACATTTTATGGGCTAAGGAAGAATTGATCAAATTTTGAGACAGATTTAGGAATTTTTGCTACTTTTCTTGCATAGTAGCTATATATACTGATTTTCATTCAGTTTTTTAGTGACATTGATGTGTTGCAGAAGTTTACACTTTAGATGCTTTCCAGTTTAAAGATCAAATACTGATGACAAGCATGTATATTTTTAGTTTTTCTTTTTAGAATTAAACAAAGTTTACAGATTATTTTTGATTTCTACCAATATTCAACTAACTATTTGGAATACCATTCAGAACCACATTCTTCCAAATTATTCTTGTACGACATGGGCGGTTCCAGGATTCCAAACAGGGTGGTATCCAATGTTTTTCCAATCCATTTGCCTAATTAGAAAATGGATACAATACATTTTCATTTTTCAAGGTTATTTTGATTGTTTGGAAATGTTTTTTTTTATTCAGAAGATTTACAGTATTGGTGTTGACTATTTCTAAAATGATTTGTTAGTGTGAAGCTGATCTTTACTATACTTTTCATTCTTATATTCTGGGTTAGTTTCGCTTACCTTCAATATTGGAACAAATTCTAAATGAAATAAGTTTTACTAAAAAATTAAAGAAAATTAAAAACTGTATCCTTTATTTTGTAACTAATTCTGAAGTATTGAATCACCAGCCCTGAGAGTCTTGGTTCAACTATCTGACCATTAAGCTATCAGTCATTGTAAATGAACTAAAATGAACTATCCCATGGCTAATGGGAGGCTTGTATATTCCATAATCCAGAACTACGGAGAAGAAATCAATACAATGTATGACCCAAATAAAACTAGTTTTACCATGAACATGCTTTTACTGTTCAATTTTAAACCAAACGTGAGTCTTTGTTCAGTGATATCACTACTCGGCTATCATTTATTGTCAGCTATTTAATCCCTAACCTTATGAGTTTTCGTTCAGTGATATAACCACTTGGCTCTCATTTATTATCAGCTATTAAATCTCCAGCCTTGTGAGTATTTGTTCAGTGATATGACCACTCGGCTATCATTTATTGTCTGCTATTAAATCCCCAACCTTATGAGTCTTTGTTCAGTGACATGACCACTAAGCTATCACTCATTGTCAGCTACTCAAAACTGAACTAAAATTAACTATCCAACTGCTAATGAGAAGCTAGAGAATTCCATAATCCAAAGCTACTGAGAAGAGATCAATACTATGAATGACCTAATAAAACTAGTTTTATTATGTACAAGCTTTACTGTTCATCTTTTCAGTTTTGAACCAAGGGTGGGGCAGTTTTGAACCAATGGTGGGGCTGGTCTGGTTGAGGATGGGGCTGATCTTGTACAAGTTCTTGGAAACGTTGCTTCTGCCAAAAATCAATATCCACAGCAAAATTGATTTCTGTGAATTCAAAAACTTGAAATCTTTGTAAGATAAAGAGTTGTGCCAAAACAAAATGGTGGATGCATCTTTGCTTCTTAATGCACTGAACTGTCTGTAACTATAAATTCATGGTTAGTTGACCAAGATGTACAAATATTAACCGTTTATGCATAAGAACATTGGTTGTTTTTGTGGTACCATTCACAGCCAAGTAACATTTAAAAGCTTCCCAAAGTTAAACAATGTCAAGCTTGATTTGTTCTTTAGAGGTTGATTGCTCAATGGAGACCAATTTTTTGTTTGCAATAAGAATTATTTTGTTTTGCATATTTTGCAAATACCGAGCTGAATTCTGTGCCTTTTATATAAGAGTATCACTGGAGCTTAGCATAAATCCAAATCGGTGAACTGTACACAATATTGTTATGCTCATAAGGAAATTTAACTAGTTTAGAGCTACCTTCTCCAGTTGATAACGGTAGGGGTTGGCAAATATTGGTTGAAACAAAAAAAAAAAGTGGGGGGAGCTGCATTGTAGATATTCAAATAGGTTTTATGCTAAGAGGTTAGTCAGAGTAACAAAAATAAGTGGATATCAGCTGCCCTATTTTTATTCTTAAGAGACCAACCTGGATCCGTACCTGAAGTCCTCAAATGTGATAAGGCATATTGGACAATAGGTTTATTCATTGTTTTCATAGTAGAAGTAGATTTTTATGGGGCCAGAGCGTAGTCCAACTTACAGAACTTAGATGTTGTAACTGCCCTAATATTCATGTATAAGTTGGGGAAGAAGTGGATTCATTTCTTTCCCATGGGCATTAGCGTGAAATGAACATAAGCGGAATTTGAACTCGGCTCATCAATTCCATTTTCAGTGCTGGTAACCGTTATACCACTCTGGACCTCCACATGAGATTCTTACTGCTTTACCAAATGGTGTGCATACACGGCTGTTTAGTCACTTAATAGAACCTGTCTTGAGACCAGTATTTTGGCAGCAAGTATTGTTGAGGATGATCAATTAAAAATATCACTCAAGTCTGAATTAAAAAAATAAACCATGAACACATACTGGGGCAAACTTAGCCTGAACTTACATTGAAAATACCCCCCCCATTGAAAACCTATGTGGAGGGGGTCATTAAAAAGAAACAAAACGTTTTTTCTAGACAATAGCAGTAAATGTTGAAAAATCATAGCCTGCTCGCTCGATTGATGCAGCTTGTATACACATTACATACATGTATGAATAGCCAGTCAGAGTAACTCAAAAACTGAAGAAACCATGTTGATGGTTTTTAATTGAACTTCGATCTTTTTAGAACTGCACACCTAAGAAAGACTATGCTGAACAAAATTTGAAAAAAAAAACAAAAAAAACTTTCTCAAGAATGAATATTTGTTAGATTTCATCAAATGTCAGAATGGTATTTATGGAAGAATAAACTCGGTCAGTAGTTGGCAAATCTTGCACTTTAAGTGCACTCTAGCCAAGGCATATGCATACAAAGTATAGGTGGGAGGGGCAACTGCCCCCCCCAATTCTGGTAAAACAGTGGTGAGAATTTGGACAACTTTATTAAGAAGAAAGGCGGAAAACAATATTTAATTTGAGTTGCATGTTGTGTGATTTGTATTGTGTAATATTGGTTGATGAAAAGATTTTTCATTGGAAATTAGAACTTGTTTTTATCTGTGTAAAATTTCTGGCAAACCAAGTCCTTTAGCTCCCAGAACCAAAGTGTTTCCGTATGCATATGAGCAGAGGCTCCCGATACAGTTCAAAAGTCAGATAGATCTATGAAGGCAGATTTTTTGTTTGTTATTTTTCAATTGTATGTTTGTCTATACATTTTCCTGAAGAAGTTTGAAGTAAGGAGAGCTAATCAAAAATACGCCAACCAAATTAATGAATATGCCAAGTTAGTTAAAATAATGTCATGCAAATTAGATAATAGAACATGCAAATTTAAAGGACACGCTAACTTAATCTGCGGCCAAGAGTAAGTCTGATCAGTGCATTGCTACAGTTATTGCTGATGTTTTTCAAGTAAAATTATTTGAAAACTCGTCTCTTTACAAAATTGATGTTTTTCGTAAGTTTCCATCAAAAGCTTACATTCATACTTTTGAAGTATGAGCACCAAACCATTGCAAAAACATTAAATTGCATTTTCTTTCTCAACAAAAGAGGTCTATGAATTAATGATTTTCGAGTTAAAAAGTCATTCTACTTACAAAAATAGTGTGTCAGTCTTAAAGAAGCTGGTGAAGAGAAATAGTTATCCATTGCAAGAAAAAAGCCCAAACTTGCATATAAAAAATAAAACCGAGTTGCCATTAATTATAGTAAGAAAGAAATTTTGAGTTTGCCATGGAACAGCATTAATGGAAATTCCAGTCTTTTGCAGGTAATGGATGAATCCTCATGAAAGAATTCAAGGATATATTTGAATTCTTATGACCTATTTTATTTGAGAAAAGAAACAACTTCACTCATTTCGCTGGAAAAATCCACTGTTTCAAATGGTGGATTGGAGATACTTTTATCAGCACAAATTGTTACCTTTAAGTTGAAGAGCCTGTCGTTGTAATTATGGACAGAGAAGCAGGGGAAAAGTCTCGCTGTTCATTATCTAAGTAGGATTCACCCCCTTCTCCCAGGTCTGTAACATCTTGGACTTGGCGAGAAAAGTTAGCATCATTGGTACAGACTTTTGCTTGACTTTCAGTCTGATTAGTTAATTACGAACTGCTAATAAATTTTGGAAATTTTATCAATGCAAATAGCATTTCTAATGATGCCAAATTAGATATATTCTTGAAAAATTATTTGAAGTTCTTGTAAATAAAAAGTTAAAAAGACTCTGCACTCACTTTTTATCTTGTGCAACTTTCAGTCATAAAAATTTAACTCCGATGAGCCAGTGCACTGGAATCTTCATTCGAAGATTGAAGATAACATGTCTAGTTAGTCACTGGATAGAAACCATCATGGGACCAACATCTTTTTGCAGCATGCCACGTTGGGGGCAATCAATTAAAAAATTGGAAAAGTGGGGTGATTAATGTAGGAATAAATTCTCTCACCTTCTGTTGGGTGGTGATCACTAAAAAGTCCAAATTTTCAAAAAGCAAGTGTGAATGCTGAGCGATACAAACTATAGCATAAATTTACATTGTAAACTGCCCTCCCCCATTGAAAACCTAATTTTGGGGGGAGGGTGTCAGAAGACGAAGAAAATGTTTTTTCAAGACTGAGGGAGTTTTGAATTTTCAGCCTTCTTGCTCTATTGGTGTGGCCTGCACGCATAACAAATAGGTGGGTACATACATAGCTAGCTAGCTAGCCAGAACTGCATAAAAAAAACTGGGCAAACCCAACTTGACAGTTTCGAACTGGTCTTTGCAGGCAAAGTTGAATTGTTGGCATGGAATTCCATTTTTAAAATTCTGACTTGAAAGGAGAGGGAAGTTGTTTGTTTACTGTCTGGTTAATGAGTGGCAATCCGTTTGTCTCACAGCTGAATAAAATAAGAGGCTTGAACCCGACTCAAATTAAATATGTCCACACTGAGATGCCAAGTGTTAAACTGATTTTTGAGACAGTGCCAAAACTTTCAATCTTGTAATTGTGTATAAGTTCTGTAAGTAACTTTGTAACTATTCTGTTAAGTATGTAGCATTTAATCAGTTAATAGAATTTGATCCAGTCTCTCTCCAGGCTGAAGTCAAGCTAATCAATGCTTTACACTAATGAGCCAAAACATCATGACCAGTGACAAGTGTCAAGAATGACAGCTAAAAAAGAAAAAATCAGTATTTTTTTTACCCAAGACCAATTTTGTTATTAGGCTGCATTACTGAAGGACTTCGTAAAGAAAAACTCAATCCCAATATCTTGTGAAATCTACATTGTAACCGATGCGCTTCTGCAACCCTTCATTATAACTTTATTCAAAATAAGCAAATTACCAACTTAGACATTGGGTATTGCAAATTTGATATGCATACTTAGATGACCATTGGGAAGAACTTTGACTGTTGAGTATTTGTGAAAAAGTTTTCTTTGAAGTAGTGTTCTATTTACAATGTAACTATATGTACCCTTACTTACTGTTCATAGGCACAGTTTTCGTGTAGCTCATCCAAATTCGACATGATTACTTAGTTGACATAGGGGAAAGAACTTAGACTATTTGTATTTTTTTCAAAAAAAATTTCAAAGGGTTTCAGAGGGGATTTCTATTAACAATTTAACAATGAAACAAAACTGAACCCTTACTTTCTATTCATTTGCACAGAAACAGAATTTTGAGTCTGTAAAATGTAAAAAAGTGTAATGTATCTTTTTTGTTCTTTATTCAATAAAAAAAATATGTTTTGTAAATTTAAACACAAATATAGATTGAACAATCATAGCCATCAAAGATAGTGAAGATACACATTTTTTTTATATGCATATGTATTTTTGTTTCAATGCTCTTAGCCATACCATTCATCTACAGACTTGAAAATTGGCATCAGTACTCCACTAAACCCATTTGAAAAATGTTATCTTTGATTTCTGAAAAAAAAAAGCTCTTTTGACCCCTTTTAGAGCCTTATTCTAACAGGTTTATTCGTTTATATGTTCTAGCACCTCGAGCCACATATTTTTGTCTACAGACTTAAAATTTGGCATTAGTACTCCATTAAAATGTTTTTGCTTTTTTTCAGTTTGGAATGAAAAGCTTTTTTTCACCCCTTTTCTGACGGGTTTACATCAATATTCTCTAAAATCTAGATGTTTCTTCTCTATTTTAGATGTTTTCCAATGGAAAAGACAAGTGATGACATGAACAGAATCTATTCTGATGCTACGGTTGTTCGATTATTGACTGTGATAGCAAATTATAAATATTTTTTCAAGAGAGAATAGTAGTAGTATTGGAGAACTGGTGACTAGTAGTAATGGTACCGGCAGTTTTTGGCATTGCTTATATTGCCTGACATAAGACATTAACTGATTTGGATGGCAACACTTCATCTTGTGTGATTCAGTCAGAGATACACAATGTGGTTGATTTTCTTTGGAGGAGGGGGACACAGCTTAGATGATATTGATTGACCCCACACCTATCTTTTTGAAAGCAAATTCTTTTTTTCTTTTTTTTTTCATTTTATATAAAGAACTCCTCCGTTGGCAGTTGTAAGGAATGCTTCTTGGTTCAGAAATTTTCCACCTAAAGAAATTTCTATTCTTCAAACTCTCTTGATGTTTGGCAAGCATTATATAATTGTCTCCCACAAGCTTCTATAATCACCTGACTGAAGGACCCTTTGAAGAGGATTGAAAACACCAGGTTTTTTGCCCGTTTCTTTGAGAAAAGAAAATATTCTGTTTCACTGTAACCTTCTCTTGTTTGTTTGCTTGTAGAAATCGTCAACCAAAAGTCAGAACATCCTAACTTGCTTAAAAACTGAAAAAAGCTATGTTGACTATGTATGATACACTCATGGACTGCACCAATGGAGCTAGAAGGCTGAAAATTTCAACATTTATACTTCATTATGACAACAAAAACTTTTTTTTTTTTTTTTTAAATACCCAACTCTAAAAGTTTAGTGAAGGGATTCAATTTGCCAACGTTCATGCTTCATGCATTTTTTTTTTCTCAAATTCAAATATTTTAAGTGATCACTGCCCAAACAAAACGTTAGAGAAGTAACTTATTCCTTCATCTCCCCTTTTTCCAATTTTTTAATTGATCACCTCCAATATGGCATACAGTCAGAAGACAGTTGTCACATGATGTTTTCTATTGAGTTAGTGACCAGACCTGTTTCTTTTTTTTTTTTTTTTTCCCTGTCTTGACTCTGAAATGTAAGGGAGCAAAGTCAGATACAGGAGTCCTCTTTTTATAATGTAGGTGTTGGAGTACAAGAAAGTCAGTGTTATAACCAAACCGCAATACCCAGTTACCAATTTCCCAATTTTCTTTTTTTCAGGTCCAAAATTGGTTGATCTAACTATTCTTTCACTGGATCAATATTCTGGGGTTCACCATCCACCTGCTTTACAATGATAACCGCACTATAATGAACTGCATTGTAACGGAGGAGGCCTCTGCCAGTCAATGTATTTTGTGTCGCGTGTAGGAATTTGATAGCTTTGAGCTAGTAAATGGATCTGCAGATAGTTAAGTAATATGTGATTTTGTTATAGGAAGGAAGCATTACACAGATTGTATGGATATAATTTATAATGCATAGAGGAAGACACGTATTGTATTAACATAAAGATCTTTCCTTAGCCATCAATGATAGAGCATTTAAGATGTTCTCCTTTAGAGGATTTCATGCTAGCATGACGTGTGTTCTGATCTTTTGTAGCATATCTCTGTCCATCTGAAGGAATCTGTGATGCAGACTTTGTGAACTATGTTCGTAGAAGATGAGTATTTGGAAATTTAGGACAAAAAAAATTCGATATCAGGAGACATGAGTTTCAGATACCTGCGATGGCATGAAATCTAAATCTTCCCTCCCCTCCCTCCATTTTGACTACTGATGCATCAAAGTCAGTGGCATTGATAGAATATACAAGTGTGTTTGCTTGAAGGGGTGCAAAAGTTTATTTGTAAATGTAACATTTGTACAGGTCTGGTTGGACACTCAATAGAAACATGGATTTATAGCAACATGCCCTGCTAGGAGTTAAAAATTAAAAAGTTAGAAATAGGGGTGATCAATGGATAAGTCAATTCTTTCACCTTTATTTTGGTCATGAAAAAGTCCAAATTTGCTCATTTGTACTTATGTGAATAGCATAAATAATAATTCTTCCATCGGGGTTGTTTCTCACCAATTAAGTAATAGTGCATGTCTGTTCGTTGCAGTGGGCCCCAGGCCCCTAAATCTCTAGCTACATCTCTGTAAACAGTTAACCTCTGTGCTGATTATACAGAAACAAGTGGGAGCTTTGAAAACTGTGTGGTACCCATCTTTTAAATAGCTAGCTACCTACCTAATCAGAATTCAAAATTACTGAGCTCAGCTTCGTCCCACAGAAACCCAAATGAGAGGAAGATTGTATAATACTAATCTTATGAGTGGATAGGGCTTCTCTGCCTTAAAAAACGGCCAAGTAAAATCTCAGTTGAGTTGGCTTGACCAACAACTTCTGGAACTGGAGAGTAGTGTGCAACTGCCTCGGTTACCAAACAAGTGCTTGACATATCTATTAGGACCTGTCAACATCAACAGAGGTTTCTTCAGTTTTTTGGGTTGGTCTGGCTGGCTGGCTGTGCATATATCATGTATAGTCTACACCAATGGAGCTGGAGGGTTGAAAATTCCAGCATTTACTTCTCCCCATGTCTAGTAAAAAATCTTTTTTTTTTTTTCTCTTAATTCCAACCTGAATTGGTGTTTAGATGGCACTTCAATTCGCAATGTAAGTTTATGCTAAACTGATCCCTTAGTTTGTATTCAGAAGCATTCATATTTGTTCTTTGAAAATTCAGACTTTATTTGCGGTCATTGTCCAACAAAATATGAGAGAAGTAATTTATTCATTCATCAACCCTTCTACCAATTTCTTATTGATCACTATTTGTTGCCAAAAGATATTGTGACATGATAGTTTTTATTTAGTGACCAACTGGACCTGTTTCTCAATTTGAACTCATTAAAACAAAAAAGATTCTTTCAAATCCAGTAATTTATTTACCTTTCATGGTTTCAGACTGCTTTTTGTAACAAATACTAATCGAATCCCGTCTAAAGTTCTGAGATCGGCCTCAATCAGGCAAAGCAATGTATATGGCCCCCTGATCTCCCTCACCCCAAACACATTAAAATTAAGATTGTTCTTCAAATTGAATTTTAGAGCCCTTGAAATCACATGGCCCCCAGGCAACTGCCCAGTGTCCCCGTGACATAAGACAGCCCTGGTATTTATCATCACTTAAAAAGTTTTTAGGAGTCGTATTTGATAAGGATTTAAGTCAAAACAACTGATAGAATAAATCTAGTTATCAGATACCAAACTCTTTTTATAACAGGATTGGTTAGTCAAAAAACTATCAACGTCTTTTGGTAGCATGCCAAGTTGGGGTTGATCAATAAAAAGAAGTATTGTTAAAAAGGTGATAAATGAATAAATTACTTTTTGCCTTTTGCTGGGGAGTGATCATTAAAAAAGTTGTAGTTTTTAACAATCAAGCATGTATGCTGCTGGCCACAAACTAAGTGATCGATTTTGCATAAACTTACATTGCAAAATGACACCCCACAAGTAAACTTTTATCAGGGGTGGATTTTCAAAAAAACAAATAAAAAAAAATCCTTATCATTATTATAATAATCCAATTATGACAAAGAGTAAATGCTCAAATGACATTTTTTGTTGAGGGTTACTGATTTTGTTGTTTAGAAGTGTGGATTTTAACAATCATATATATATATATATATATAATATATATATATATATATATATATATATATATATATATCCCTACAAAATATGCATGAATATGTGTGTGTGTGTCTCATTTATTTTTCTTAAATAGTTTTGTAATGAAGATTATATTCAAAACTGTTTATCAACAAGAAAGTTTTATAAAGCTTAGAATCTAATTATGATGTATATTATGTATTCATTTATTCATTTTCTGCCGTGTTGAAAGACACAACTTGTCTGTATTACCATTAAGTATGTTACCACATGATGAAAATAGAATTGTGTGTTCTGATGATGTAATAAAATGCTGAATTTAAAGAATAAGAAAAAAAGAATGTAAAAAGTGATAAATACTAAAAATAATATAAATCCGTGAGGTCAACTGAATGCCATTCCCCAAACTCACTGCAAAAGAAGTCTCTATTATCCACATACGTATATTGCAAAATATGTCATATATGATGTCATTTCTAAGAGCATGAGTTAACTATAAATTCTGAGGCCAATAGTCAAAAAGTAACTTTTCTGAATCCTTTTGTGCTTTCTTGGTAGCTTAAAACCATGAGACAATTCTATTTTTAAAGTAAATAAATCGTAGATGATACATTGCAGAAATTCAATGAGACCGAACGTTCCTAGACCAGCTGTGTCACTCCTGGGTCAGTCTTTTAATTGGATTTTGTATGTATCCGGAGACAACATAAGAACCTTGTGTAACGATAGTCTTATTTTCAATTTAAATTATTATTATTTTTTTTTTTTTTTTTTTTTTTTCTTTTTTTTAACTTTGGGATATTCTCATCAGATTGTTTTAGTCCCAAAGACAGAAAGATTGGCAATTTTGATTGACTTGATTGTTTGGGCAAGGATCTGGACCCCCTGCCCACCAACTCAAGCAAACCATGATTAATTTTTTTTAATATCTAGATGAAGAAATTTTTATCAATAAAAAAAACCTTTAAATAATTGTAAATTAACCTTAAAAACATAAACGGAATATAAATTCAAAATATGTAAACAAGCGGCTGCTCTGTTACCAGCCATGAATAACGCAATCTTTTTACACGAGTACAATAAGTTGGGGTTACATGAAAAAATTTTGCAGCACCAGTAGCCTTCAATAATTATAAGGTTCAAGCTTTAAAAAAAACCCTCGACGTAATTGAGAAGGCTGGATCTAGGAAGAGTGTGTGTGTGTGTGTGTGTGTGCACGTAAATTTCCTATTCGTCCCCACCCCCTGCGGATACCCATGCATATACCCTTTAGCTTTCCTCGGGGTTTAGTTTTGTTTTAGATTGTTGGAAGTTAGAACATGTATCTCCTGATGTATGAATAGAACCAATTTCAACATTCTGGAACAAAACCCATCCAAGGGATATGGGAGGATACAGGGATGAAACGTTGTGAAAACTGAATGGATGGATGACGAAGACACTCCAACTAAACTACATAAAATATGTCATGTCATGGCTTGGCTTCATGAATGAAGATTAGGGAGATGTAGGCCATGTTTGCAGCAGTATGTAAGTGTACGTGTCTGTTAACGCACAATTTTTTTTTTCCAACCTTTCCTTCTAACAGATCTTTGTTTTCTGTTAGAATTACTTGACATTGAGAACACATCTGTTCACTCGTAGAATGACCCGATGACCTTTTATAAGCTCTTTGACCTATACCCTGTGTCCATGTAGATAGAGAAAACAAAAAATACATTTTCCTCTGGAAAAAAATTAGTTTTAATTGAAAGTAGAATGTGAGGCTAAGAAGGACTTTTCTCTAATGAGGCGTAGAATTAAGATGTGAAAAATATGGCTATCAACAGGGCTCCTGAGAGGGAGTGCAGCTGTTGCATCACACCAGGGCCTTGAGGGCCACACGGGGCCCAAGAGTTTCTTGAGTAGAAACATGTATCGAAAGTTTCAAACCGATACGTCAATTAGGAAAAATAACTTGAATCTATCATTTTCGGGCAGGTGAAAATAATTTAGGGTGGTAAAAGAGTTTCAGTAGATGAAAGCAAGATGGCTGAAGGACGAGGGTGTTTGTGCAATTAGAGTGGAGTGTGAAAACAGCTTTCCATCGCCTTATAAAAATTCCTCTCAGAGGCCCGGGTAATCCAACTATGATTAAAGAAATCTGTATGGGTGTCACGATTAGTAGCACGATAACAACTGGCCAATGTACCAAGTTGACATTAACCAGATATATTAGTCAGCACTTAAGGCATTGCTGTGTTGAAGATGTTTGGGTCAGCAGTTCTTGAAAAATGACAAAAAATTAGATTATTTTGTCACGAGTTTTTATGAATTATCTCCCTTGATTTTCACTTTACTTTACTCCTTGTTTGAAGACAATTTGCATAAAGAAAGTTGCCTTTGGATCAAATTTCATCTATTTTATGACAGAGAACAGCAACTCAGTTGTTTTTATATATTTAACCACTTTTGGAATCTGTTTCATCACCCTTGCAAGAATGATGGACAACAACTGGACATCCCGACTCACAACATCGATCTCCAGAGATCGCAAGTGAAACTGGGGCTGACGAAATATAAGATGGCATGACAAACTAGATAAGTTCAGAAAGTACTGGTTCAGTGACACCCATGATAGAGAGATCTGTGGAGTCTTGGGGAAGGTCAATGCCCAACGACAGATGCTAAAAAGCTGATGATGATATTTCATATCTCAATTGGCAACACTGAAAAGAAGTAATTGAAATACTTTGCAGCCGTAGTTTTGTAATTATTTTACATGATAATTATTGCTGGCTGCTCCACACACAATGAAGTCCAGCTTCTCCCAAACATACATACTGCCTTAGTCACTTGAACAATTCTTTGTCAAACCATCTAGAAAATGAAGAAGCCATAGAAAGATTACACTTGAAGCTGAATGCACTTGCATATTTTACGCTTTCTCATACAAATTGTTTACTAATTTCATTTGTTCACTCAATTAATCCACAGCTTATCAAGATGCTAACCATAGACATACAAGCAAGGGAGCAAATTGGTGTAATTTGGACAAAAACGTGTTGATTTTCAGGCAAATAAAGGTCTTTGCCCCCTACTCAACCAAAGAGTTCCCATACGCTTCAGTTTTTAACACACATACACTCTACTCTATTTATTCTTATATAATAGATTTTGTACCCAAATCTAAATGAAAATAGTTGGGATCAAGCTATACTTGAATGCATGCAGAAAAAGTTTTATATGCTTCTATAAGTAAGTCCATTTGATGACAGAGGTGATACAACTCCCTATCCCTACTAAGATGTATATTTACTTATGAGCAAACCGATCATAAAAATGAAGGGAATTATATAAAAACATTTCAGTGGTCAGTGAACAAAACCTTTTTTCAACAATTTGAGCTTTTCCCATAAGGAGGTAAGGGTATCTAAAATTGCAGGGACTAAGAATTGAAAGGATTGACCATAATATTTGCATACCTCAATATTTATTTCCTTTCTGTGATACATGTGCAACAAAAAAAAACACTTTACAAATAACTCAAATGAATTAAATTAAATTTCTGAAAAATTCTATAAAAACTCTTTTCTTTTTTTCCTAAATTTGACCAAAAATGTGTTATAGGTTGATTGAGAAGTGATGAATTTGATTATGGGTTTAGTTTTTGTGAAGGGTACACAGTTCTCAAGTGCAAGCATACATACATTACTACTTTTAGATATTTATTCATTGAGTATTCTTTTACTGAGCAAGAATTTAACAATTTTAAGTGCACTATCTTAGTTTCTTGGTTTCCTCTCTTTGGAAGCTGTAGAATTTGTGATTCAGTAGTTGCTGCCGGGATATTGTAGCTAATTAAATATTCATCTCCGTGGAGATTACTCAAAGACAAAATCTACAAGAACCATTTTTGCTTTGTGGAAAAGAAATTCTCTTGCTTTCTTTTCAGATTTCTTTATTTCATAACCTTTCCCAATGAAGTTTATGTATATGTACATGATATATGTATTCTATCATATCTGTCTATCTGTCTGTGTAAATGATATCTCCAAAAGTTCTCAATAAATAGATTTTGATAGATATTTTCCAGCTTTTTTTTTTTCTCTCGTACATTTATCATCAATATCATCATCAGTCTTTTAATGTCCGTCATTGGATGTAGACCTTACCCAGGATTCGCCACACTTCCCTATTATGGGCATTGTGGAACCAGTACTTCCTAAACTTGTCTAGCTCGTCTCTCCATCTAATATTCTGCCGGCCTTGGTTGCGGGTGTGATCTTGGGGATCCATATCATGAGTTGGGATGTCCATCAGTTGTCTGCTATTCTTGTAACATGGCCAGCCCACCGCCATTTGAGCTTTTTAATGGATTCTATGATGTCCCTGACTCTTGTCTTTTCCTGGATGTACTGTGCTGTCTTGTGGTCTCTCCATGTGAGGCCCAGCATAATTGCTCATATCTGATCATACTATATCTCTGAAACTTCTGGATAAGTTTCTATAAAATTTTGTATAGACAAAGGGAGAATCTATTAAATTTTGGGGTGGATTCAGCTAATTGTTTCTATTTAGTTTGTGCACAACATTGGCAGTAGTATGCCCTATCTGATTGCTTTCTAGTTTTATATTTATTTTTTTCTTTGTACATCTTTTTCGGCACCAAAAAACGATAATGTTTTTGTTACTTCACCTATGAAGAGCAAAAAAAAAATAGAACAAGTCTATGGCACTATTGGTGTTTATACATTTCTTATCATGTATTGATTTATTTCAACAGATGTCCTCATTGGTTGTTACAGTCAGCACCTGTACCCTCCAGCTATCTTCATTTACCTGTTAGAAACTGTCAAACAAAACTGTAAACATATGGTGTTTCGTCAGTTTTTAAACTGGTCTGGCTGGACAGGGTTGCCAAATTTGATTTTTAATTTTCTGAGTCCAGTGTTGAAAATATTTAAAAAAAAAAAAAAAAATTTCACATTTCACAGTTCTGTATTACCATTTGGGACATTTTTTAATTTCTTTTCCAAATACGAGTGTGATTTACAAAAGTGAAAAATCGCATTTAAATTGGCAGCTGATAGAGATAGAAAACTGAAAATTCGAACATTTACTCCTTTTATCTAGAAAAGACTTTTATCTTTTTAATGCCAACCCCCAGTAGGTCTCTAGTGGGGGGTTCAATTTACAATATAAGCTTATGCAAAATTGATCCCTTAGTTTGTGTCCGGCAACATTCATGCTTGTTTTTTTTTTTAAATTTAGACGTTTTGAGTGACGAGTACCCGGCAAAAGTGAAGAAAGGTAACTAATTAATTGATCACCCATTTTCTAATTTTTCTGATAGTTAACCCCCAATACATCATGCTGCCAGTAGACATGGGTCATGTGACTAACCAGACCTGTATTCAGTAATATTCTTGAAATTTTGAACTGAACCCTTTATTCAATCAACAGGAGTAGATTTTCCTCATTTGGCTGTCTATGCTATTTGTTAATTATTCTTCGTGGCACCATTTATGCTTGTTTTGCTGGATTCCCCTTCCTAACCCAGGGATTGAACTCATGCCCACCAGATCAACAGTAATATATATAATGTTTCTCTTGGCCATTGTACGTTAGGACAAAGGTGATTTAATTTTAGAACTTCAAACCTAATTTCTGTTCCTGATCAAAGCATCCGGTATTTTTTCTTTTTCTTGAAAAAGTATTTTTTGTTTGTAACAGCCACAAATCAATTGAATAAACTTTGTTACTAAAGGGCCATGAACTGCGTAATGATGATATAGAAGAGTTCTGTCTCTTGCATGATTATTTTCTATTATATAAAATGCGATGAGTATCCATATATTTCCTTTATGGCATCATTTTTGATGTCATGGGTACACTAATAATATACATATTACACATAAAATCCCTCTCTACAAGATAGTAGCATCACCTCCGCAAAATATAAAGGATAGGGAAGAAAAAAAATGATATTTCTTTGCATGCATAATCTCCAAAAATCAGAAGCTCTTAGTTGTAACATTCCTTCCTATACTTTTTTTTTTCTCTCTCATAAAAAGAGGAAAAAAAAAAAAGAGTAGAAGTCTGTCTCTTTTATCTGCCAAAGATTCTGTTTTTCACACTGACCAATAATCAATACAAGGCATTTGTATGATGCCTGTGGCATTAGATTATGGTTCTTTGCTTTTGCCCAAAGAATATTCTTATTGTTGCTTGACCATTTAATGATTCCATTCCAAGAACTCTTGTAATGGAGATGAAAGCTCATAGACACCGGTTTTGAATGTTCTGGTCTCGACAACAACCAACACCACAGCGCCGACAGTAGCTACTATGGTTGGAGATAAACACTAACGATCGATTTACTCTGATAGGTTTCGGCACGATAAAAAGCAAGGCTGGCTTTGGTGTAAGAGGGGAACCAGTAGAGGCTGAATATTCTGGCACATGCTTTTCTTTAGTTACGGGCCAAAGTCTTAGTAAGAACACAAATGGAAATAATGAAGACATGTAGACACATGCAGTTGGTTCTTTACATTTAGTATTTTTTTTAAAAAGTCTCTTTTTGAGCCGAATAAGGATTGGGTGCTTTTGATTTCAAGTCTTTACTCTTGATCTGGATTCTTTGAGTTGACTTTTGAGAAATAGTTTTTTTTTTTTTTGCTTTTCTTACAAGAGGAACTAGTATCCAATGGAGTTATTGCAAACTATATGATTCTCCCCTTTGTAATGATGGGGGAGTGGAAATTTGGTGGCGGTCAAGGAAAAGAAGGTGGAGTTGAAAATAAAATTCAGAATCGAAAGAAGTTTTGCAAAAGTTTTTCTTTCTTAAGCTTCAGTTTTGTCAGCGTTTTTTTGAGAGTTTTAGGAAAGGAATACATGAAGGAGCTATTTGAAAATGTCTCCCTTGAGGGGTTCCCAAAAGCCTTATAAATAGCAGTTCAACTCCTGCATTTTTAAGAACGAATTTCACTCAATTTTAGAGTCTCTTGCTACATCTTATAATTAACATTGTTGAATGAATATATTTCCAGAATTATTTCTTTTCATTTGGAAAATCAAATTCGTTGAAATTTTAATCTCCTAAGCATCTACTGATATGGACTTTTATTTTCTTGATTCTCTATTCATGTCATTGGAGTGTTCCACTGAAAGGTAACAAGTCTACAGATGAAAATACATCCTATACCCCATTTGGTACAATGTATTCTTCTACTGAAACAAGTTTTTCAGTTTGTTCAAAAAAATCCAGTAGAATTCAAATGGAGGTAGAACCCACTTTTAGAAAGTTCATTTTACACTACTTTTTCAGCAGCCATTATAGAAGCAGCACACACCCTCTTTCTACCTCTTCTATACCCAAATCTCCTGCACCTCCTATCACAACAACCTCTGATTACTCAGCCTGAAATTTTGTCCTAAACAATTTTTTTTTAGTCTGTGAATGGTCAAAAATCTTTTCTATATAAATCAGTGGGAATTACTTCTTGGCTTTGTACTATTTTGTCTTAGGAAAGGTTTTTTTTTTTTTTTTAGAATGCTCTACATTGGGATAGTGGGGAACCTGTGTATCTGAATTTTTCCATGGAATTAACTTGTAACTCAATAAAATCACTGTTAATTTTGGACTGGTATTTCCTTTCATATTCTTTTTTTTTTTTTTTTTTTTTTCAACTTACTCAGACCATAGATGAACTAAACAAAGAGAGCAAGAAAGTCGGTCAAAACATGAACTTCAGCAAGATGAAGATCATGTGCAACAACCACATCGGAGATAAAAACACTGAGATCAGAATTGAAGACAGAACTCGAGAAAGTAAATCACTCAACCTTAAAAAATAAGAAGATCCCATTAATGTGTGGCAAATTCTGAGGAAGGTCTATGTCCAACGACGGATTATGAAAGACTAATGATGATGATGATGATGACTCGGACCATACATCAATGGCCATAAGTAAATAATGCAGAAAGGAAAAAAAGAAAAGCTCAAGGTGAGATTTGAACTTGCATCCCTTTCATCTCTGGAAGCTGCTGATGTCTTGCATTGGTCTACTAAATGGGGTACATCTGGTGCTGAGAGAGGATCAAATCTAACCCTCAAACTCATCTTACATCCTGTTCCAATAATTCTGCACTATATTTATTTTTATGAACACTAGTAGTAGACCATGATTCATTTTTTATTGAATAAAGCATTCTCAACCAATCTTAATTTTTGACTAGTATTTTCTTTCATCTTAATTTTTTGAATTTAATTTATTCCCATTATTGGATGAAATATTGTAACATACTATTCTTCTTTTGACAACTTTTTATCATCATCTCAACTGTCTAGTTGCTTTTGGTCACAGCTTTTATCCGAGTCAAAGTTGAGATAAAAAGCAACAAAAAAATAAGGTGAAAACTAATCAAAATCAATTGTGCTAAATTTTTTTTTTTTGTAGCTTTTTATTGCAACTACTCAGACCACCAGTCTACAGCAGTTATAAACAGCTCAAACTCAAAATATTGTCAGAACTTACTAAAGCAGATATGAGATCAAAAGTGACAACATTCAGTGTTTTTCAAGTTAAGTTTTTGTGGACTCAATTTGGTTCATTTTTTGAACACTTTTTTTTTTTTTCGGTCATTATACCCGACGGCCATCTTCAGGTGATAAATGAATGTATCTATTTTTTTATGACTGGAATGGAAAACTGCCAGTCTCATTGGTTGCATGGAAACATTCACATTCCATAGTCTAATATCGGGTGTAGTTGATTTTTTTTGACCTTATGAGCCGATGACCGATATTAGACAATGGAATGTTAATGTTTCCATGCGACCCATGAGACGGGCGGTTTCCTGTCTTGATGATATAAAAAAAAAAATATACTTATTCATTACATGAAGACTGCCATAAGGTTACAATGGCTGAAATATGTCAACAAAATGAACCAGGATGAGGACAAAAGTCTGCAAAGAAGAATTGATATTACCGCATCTGAAAAATCCAGCCAGAAATTATTCAGTGTTTTATCAAGTTTTCTTCAATCTTTTTTTCTGCTACAAGTGATGGAAATGGTTTTGGGGAGCTGGGAATATGGTAAGGCTGGGTTTCAGAAACTGGGAATATGGTAAGGCTCCATCACTGTTTGTTCTAACCAGAAATATTGTGGTTTGGCTACATATCTTGACTTAAGTAAGGACTGTAGAAAATATGTTAGCTTTAGTTATCTATTGTGATAACTGATGGAATAATGGTAAAGTGAGTAATGTTAAAGCTAAAATTTTGCTAATGTACTGACGTGTCCATGAAATTGAGGATGTTTCAAGGTTTCTTCATTGTATTGATGTTGATGTTCCCATTTTTCATGACAGTGCCTTCTGATGTTTGAAATCACTGATCACAGAATTAACAGTGAAACTGTCTCAGAAGTCATTGTTGGCCTTTTTCCTTTCCTCTGATTCTTTTTGGAGCAGTTTGCTGATTTCAAATGAGTTCTTGTCTACATGCCTGCCTCCAGTTTTTATGGTCTTCAGCTACTTGGTTCCAATTGTCAAGTTGGATATTGAATAAAGACATGGTTTTCCTCCATGGAAGTATTTAAATGCACCAGTTGGGTGGTGACCGTGGGATAGGAAGTTGAATATTGAAGGGGGCTCCTCAAGAAGCCAAGCCTCCCTCCCTGCCAGGCCATCAAATCTCTAGCTGGAAGTGATATTTTGTAAGATTCAGAATACATGATCTGTTTGGGTATTCTTATATCAAGCATCATTTTTACATTTCCAAATCATTGAATTTGATGTTTCAATGGTTATTTGAATTTTCTTGGATTTTATTCTTGTCCATACTTCATTATTTGCGACATATCGTATGAAAGATCTTAACACCACAAAGAGCACATGGGTACATATTAGGAACAGATGGGAGAAAATTTGCGAACACTGACCAGCTGTGGGAAGCAGTCAGAGATGAATGGAACAACATTGAAGCAGAACACTGTAAACAACAGAGAACTTCACCAAATGGCTCAGTTATCTGGATACAAACAAGAGGAAAGCTATCCCAGGCTAAATTGCACTCTGCCCACAAATACTGCATGCACTGTTGTATAAGATTGAATATTCAATCTATAATTATTAGAAAAAAACTAGTGAAACTGGAAATAGATAAATAGGTATACGCAGTACCTCCCTCCCCTTTCACCAGTGCCTAACACATCTTGAAGTAGGATTAGAGAGTTCATGATGACCAATGAGATCTATATAACCAGTAGTTGGAATTGAGGCGGGGGAGGGGGGTATACCTGCTTCTCAAATTCTAGGGGTTTTTTTTGTGTGTTCAATGTCTACTAATGGAGACATCACCATATACATAGCTCCCCAAACCTATTCTTACTGTCCACGTAGTTCCCCAAACTTGTTTCCATCTCTGTGTACAGCTTCTTGAAATTATCTCTGTGATAACTTGATTTCAGTTTGGGTAAAGAGCAACTGTTTGATGATGTTAAACAAATTTATTCAAGTAACAAAGTCTGATATAATTCATATATTTTTGACATAAATACTTCCCATGTGTAATGGGTTTGGGCTCAAGCTATACAGCAACATAAAAAAACAGTAGTAATATCAAAGCAGTGATAGATTTTTGATTTTAAAGCAACGACTGTCTGGAGGGAAAATGTAGAATTAGTAATATAAAGGTAATAAAATTAACGTTTTTATGTTGTTGTATAGCGTTGGCCTGAGCCCATTACACATGGGAAGTATTTATGTCAAGATGTATAAATTATATCAGACTTGGCTACGTAAATTTGTTTTTCATATATTCAAACTGATGCTTTTTAGACAAACTAAAATTTATCATGAAGGTAATTTCAAGAAGTTATTCAAATCTCACTGGTCAAACTAGAGTTTCTCAGCTACCGTCAAGTTGTGTTAGACTAAGATATCTTCATATGGATACTAGCTGAAACATTCCCTATTGGGCAGTTTCCAGCTAGTATGTACATTTTATTTATATATATTTATTTATATATATATATTCTCACATATTGAACAGAAAGTAAGGATTCAGTTTAGCATTACGGTTACATTATAATGAAAACTACTGCTGATGAAACACTCCCAAAATATTATTCTAAGAACCCGTGCTGATCTACTGAAAATATATAGGATAACCTCAGGCCTACACACCATCAACCAAGACTGAGTGCTGCATGTGTCCAGATAAAATCATGTTACAGCCATCCCCAAGCAGTGCAACCAGAGGTCACAGCAAGAGGTAACAAATTCAATCTGCCACAAGAGTTAGAAAGCACTTCTCAGAAAGATCCACTCCTATCTTGAACAAGTTATCAGATACCACAGTCTCTTCTCCAAACATAAACATATTTGAATCAAGTCTTAGAAAATATCTCAGACACTAAATATTTGAGCATGAATTTTTTAACTAAATATTAAACCACAGTAGGACTCAATAAACTGACCTTGCCAATCTAATATTGTCCAGCTTAGAATAAAATTTCAAAACATCCAGCTTGAAATATAACATAAGAACATCCAGTTTGAAATATAACACAAAAAATCTGGCTTGGAACACAGCATGAAAAACGTCTGGCTCGGAACACAACACAAGAACCGTCCGGCTTAGAACACAACACAAAAACATCTGGCTTGGAACACAGCATGAAAAACGTCCGGCTTGGAACACAACACAAGAACCATCCGACTTGGAACACAACATGAGAACCGTCCGGCGAGTATGCATGCCAAATTTGGTTGAGCTGAGTTAATGTTCAATGATGGTGGAGGAATAGTGACAAAGAGGATTATTTGCATTAATTGCCGAAATATATATATATATATCTTTTTTTCTCTTTAATACTTCAATTTCATACACCTTGCACACTAATACTCACACTAAAAATGTGTACTTCAATTAGAACAAGACTATTTAACATAATTGCAAACTATTAGATCAAAGCACAAAAATGTCTGCCTGTCCTGAGTTTGCAGACTTTTAAAAGAATGAAAGAAACAAGTCTTCATAGAGACTGTCATGTGACCAGCATCTTATGGCAGCATGTCATGTTGGGAGTGAACAATTAAAAATTGGAATGAGTGGTGATCAATGGATAAGTTACTTTTCAAGCCTCTTATCGGCTAGTGTTCACCAAAAAGTCTCAAAAAAAGCAAGCTTGAATGCTGCTGGACACTTAGCGACCAGTTTAGCTTCAACTTACATTGTAAATTGAACCCCTAATAAAAACTTGCATGAAAAAAAAATCTGTTTTTTCTGGACATAAAAAAAAGTAAATGTTCAAATTTTCAGTTCTTTAGTTTCATTGGTGCATCCTGTACACATGACATACAGTCATATGTACATACATAATAGCTAGTGTGACATTTATATATAGATACATACAGCTAGAATCATTTAAAAAATGAAGAAATCGACATTGACCGTTTTGCTAAACGTTTTCTAAAATGCAGGAAGGAAATTAGAAATTGGTTGCTTATTTCTGAAAGTTGAAAAAAATGTGCATAATCCAGCCACTTGTTCACGGTTCGCATATGACTACAAATTGTCATAACTCAAGTTTTATGAGAATCGATATTCGTGAACAAAAAATTCCTGCGGAAAAAAAATATTATGAAAACATTGGAGGATAAAAGATAAACCAGTTATTCAAATTTGCATCCCCCACTCTTATATCATGAATTTTTATTAATATACATATGTATACTAGATGTGTCAAAAGTCACCATATACTTTTTTAAAAGATTAATTTCAAAACAAACAGAAAATGACAAGAGCTAATTGGGCCCCATTTCCACTAAGAGTATATCTTAATAAAGTTAATCTGGAGAAACCACTCATAGTTTAAACAGAGCATCAATATTTTGCATAAATTTGTGATATCAATAAATGGCAAAATTATTGTAACATAATTCACATTTTGGCTCTTAGCTGACCTAGTGACACATTTTCAATAAGCAGGAAACAATTCACCAGAACTCTGAGCCTCGCAGTTTTTGTATCTTTTTCATGTTCAACCTTAACAAAATATCCAGTTATATAAGATAAAAATCTTCAGGTTTTGGAAGGGGAATCTAGATTTAAAAAATCTAATCTGGAAAAAATCTTTGACTAATAACTTTCAATTATCAAAATCAGTTTTGTAGTACTCCTCTCACACACATACCTGATTTTTGGAGTAAGAAGGCAGGCAATCATCTGACTTGGCCATATGACCAAAATGACTAAGAACTACTTTGGCTTCAAATAAAAGCTTGCAGTGACTTACCCAGGGTTCAATGAGCACCAGTCTCTCCCATATATATAGACTAGAAGATTTAAAGATATTGATATTCAAATTTTGCCAAGATTATACAAAAATTACTTAACTGCTAGACTTCTAGATGTAAGCCACCAACTTCATAGCACTTCAGCTGAGCAAGTGATTGACACAGACATTCTTAACATCAGTACTTTGTTTGCACAATAATGCCTGAGTCTTGCCTCAAGTTCAAGGTAGCTTGATCATTTTGCATGAACTCTTGATATAGCCCATGAAATAAAAACCAAGCATGCCACCCAGGCTGTGATTTTGCACTTCACTTCTACAGTTAGTGACATGGCCTGTGTCAAGCTCTACTTTTTACTGGGGACACTTTCTGATACTTCCTGATTCTACCTGACGAAATGTTTGTTTTGCAAAATATTAAAATCAGCTTTCCTTATGCCTGAAAAGGTTTTATTAATACAGTTAGTTCTTAGATGTAAACAATCTATCTACGGCAGTTGCTAGTGGCATCTCTATAATGATGAGAATAGATGTGAAGTTTAAGTGTCAAAACGATCTCAGACATTGAGCTATTAATTGATCTCTATTTTACTGAGATTGGACTGAAATTTGAAATGAAAAAGAAAATGTGAAGTAACTTTTCAGTCACTCATTATTTAGCTGAGATGAAGAAAAAACAACTTTCCTTTCTTCAGCATGAGCCTCTGATTTGCCAATGAAGTGGGCGTACATGCCAAATAAAGGAAGAAATAAATGATACCAAATATGAATAAATCTGGTGTAAACTTAAAAAGTATCAGGGAGGGGGATTCTGAAACAAGGAGTAAGTATTTAAATTTTCAGCCCTCTAGCTCTCTATTTCCGATACATTCAAACAGACAACCAGACCAACTTTAGAATTGAGAAAATACTATGTTTACAGTTTCTTATTTCTAAAAAACAATGATGTTTTGGAATTGAAGAAACCTATTACAAGGGGGGTCTTGGCTCCTTAAGGGGCACTCTCCATCATTTAGTGTGATGAAATAGGTGAACACTAAAAAGGTTTACATCTGAAAAAAAAAAAAAAAAAAGCTGAAGCTTTTTTGCCCCCTCCCCACTCCACTGGGGAGGGGGGCGTTTTTCAAACAGTGCCCTCCTTACCTCTGTCCTCCCACCTCAGCAGTGTCTCTGCATTATGGCTAAGTTTGGATGGACAATTTTGTATTTATCTATTTTGTAGGGGAATCTTTCCTCTTGGTTTTGCAAGGTTGTAAAATATTTTCTTTATTCCCAATTTGGTCTTTCAAACATTAACTATATATTATTTTACTGCAGTTGGATTTTGGTGGAACCACTTCTTTTTTGCATTTTTGATTTCACCCAGTGCCTAAAATGGTTCCAGTAAGCCCTGAATAGGCTGTATGTAAGTGAAAGTTCATAAATAGTTTCCCTTATTTAAAGGCAGAGCCATCTTTAAGCCAACCGGGCCAGTTGCTCCCTATAACAGGTTGACCTATTCCGGTTAAACTCACAGCACATTGCTAATTTAGATGGATTTTTCTCCTTCAATTTTTTGACTCCGGGAATCATTCCCAAATTTGAAAAAAACAAAAAACAAACCCATCAAAAATGGCCACACTGGGCTTATCATCATCAGCAGCAGCAGCAGCAGCAGCCTTTAAGCATCCGTTATTGGACAAAGACCTTCCTCAGGATTTCCCAGACATCTCTATCATGGGCGTTGCAGAGCCAGTACTTTCTGAATTTTTCTAGTTCATCACACCATCTTACTTTCTGTCAGCCACAATTTTGCATATGATCTCTGGGGATCAATGTTGTGAGTTGTGACATCCAGCATGTGTCTGATATTCTTCCAACGTGTCCAGCCCATTAATATTTGAGTTTTCTGATGATTTGTATGATATCCTAGACTCCTGTCTTTTCTCTAATATAGTGTGCTGTTTTGTGATGAGCATGATTCTCTCAAGTACACATTGCATAGTTCCCAGTTTGAGGGTCAATCTTTTGGTTAGGTTCCATGTTTAAGCTCCATAAGTGACTATCGAGAGGACTATATTCAAAAAACAAAACAAGAAGTCTTAATTGGCAACACTGAAACATATGTCTAACAAATAAAATTTATTTCTCTGAAAATTTTTAGCCATCAGTTTGATGACTCTCTAGTCTACCATAGATATATAATGTCCATGATAAACTTTATTTATATCTCAAAGATTCTAGAGACATGGGCAGTAAACCTAAATCCGGGCAAAAATGTTCCCAATTGGGCCCTGTAGCTTGTAAGGCTAGTCCCGTTTTTAAGGCTTTAAGACGTTATGTAATTTGCTTTTCAATATATGTAGCATATTTTTAGATTATATTTCAGATAATTTTCTGGAGAATTTAGATGTCTTTTAGATTTTTTTTTGATTCAGTTTTAGATGAAAAAAAATATAAAACGGGTTGGCAACCATGGTCCTGTCCGGGAGTTACATAAACCAGACAATAGACATTTCGTTTTTCTTAGTAATTTGATATGATTTAATGTTACATTTTTACTGAGATGGATGAGCTTGGCCGTTTCAAATAGGTAACTCAATTCTAGGCAAGGTTCCAGACAGATACATCCGCAGATCATTCTCAATTGACAGTCTTGAACAAAATTTTGCTTATACAAAAGATAAGAAAAAAAAGAGTGATATTGACTCCATTGTAAAATATATGTGACACCACGAGGCCAACTATTTTTTTTTTTTTTTTTAATTTATAGACAGTTTGAAGAGATAGTTTTCAGGCATTCCAAAACATTGTTCCTTATGATTTTCTATAGTCCGTGTTTGGAAATATCTAATGTTGTGCAATTTCTTTTTTCCTTGACAAAGGAATGTTACACACTTTTGAATACAACATAAAGAATCAATATTTTTTTTCAATAAAAACTCAGTACGCTATCTATAGAAATTGAAATCATTTGTGCCCGCATTCTCTTTTGGGCACTCGTTGCAAAACATGTGTTCATTCATATATGCACACAGCTTAGAGGGAACAGTGCAAATGGATATTAAAAATGTCTTTCTAGAAAAAATTTTAGTTGTACGGATACCTGATTATTCCAGTCAATTGTTATTCAATTTTTATCAAATTTTATAACTAAATAAAAATCCACGGAAAAAGTAAGCAAATTACTTGCTTATTAACATCACTAACTCAACATTTTTTATATTAAAGTAGGAAAAAAGTTTATAATTTATCAATTCAAAAGACTTTCCAGATGCATAAATGGATTAGATAGTAACTTTATCAAAAAAAAAAAAAATGTTCATAATTTCAAACTACAAGGATTTGGTTTCCAGGACAGGAGAGATCACACAATAGCGCAATACATCAAAGTAAAAAACAGGAGTCCAAGACCTCAAAGAATCCATTGGAAAACTCAAATAGTAATTGGCTGGTCGTGTTGCAAGAATGGCAACTGGACATCATGACTCAAAACGTGGATCACATGTGAAAACGTGGCTGGCAAAATATCAGATGGCAAAACAAACTGGACAAGTTCAGAAAGTATTGTCTCTGTGGTACCTATAATAGGCCTTCCTGGGATTTGCCAGACCTCTCTTTGCCTAAAGTCTGATGATAAAAGACTGATGATGATGATGGAGGTGAATCTGGTTTAGAGGCCCCCTCCACTGCCTTTTGGGGTCCTTCATTGCTCTTGGCGGTCCTTTGGTGGCCATAGAGCTTAAAGCGGTCACTTTGTTCATTAATGCCCCTGGCCTGCTCAGCTGGTTTCAAACACAAAATGTTGACTATGACACCTGCTTGTTGTCCTCATGGTAAGTGCTCTGATTTTGATACAGGTGGAATTTAGTTGACCCTTTAATTAGATCAGCATGCAATGTTTTGGTTGTTGCCAACTATTTATTGGAAGAATGATGTAAAACAGCAGTTGTTGGATAGTGATCACAAAAAAGAATTTTCCCCCCAACAAAAACTAAGTGTGGATGCTGCTAGGAATAAATCTAAACGACCAATTTAGCATAAACTTGAATTATTAATTGAACTCCCCAACTAAAACCTATTGAGGGGGTTAAAACAAAACTTGAAGTAAATGTTGAAATTTTTAACACTGAAATTTCTAATGCATACATACAAAGCCAGCCAGACCAACTAAAAAACTGAAGAAAACTGTATTGCTGACAGTTTCTAATAGCAACATTGGGAGAAAATGTAATAGTAGTTGATGGGTTGCTTATTCTAATAACTTTGAACATTTGTGATAACCTCTAACAACAGACCAGGTTGAACTCTTTTGCTGGGGTTAGATTATTCACATGTTCTGACATTTATTTGTATCTATGTATCCTCCTCTCAGCCTTAACAGTTCATTGCAGAATCTTGAGATTTTTGTTTCTTGCAAATAAGTTTTTAGTCTAGAAACAATTATTAATGTAAATTTATGCTAAATTAGTTCCTTAGTTTGTATCCGGAAGCATTCACACCAGTTTTTTTAATTTCAAATTCGGTCTTTTTAGAGATCACTACCCAACAAAAGGTGAGAGAAGTAAACTAAACATTGATCATATTTTTCTCCAATTTTTCAATTGATTACCCCCAACATAGCATGCAGCCTAAAATGTTGACCTAATGACTGTTTCTGTTCTGTTATTGAACAGAATTGGTTGTTTTTTTGTTTTTTGGGGGGTTTTTTCAAGTCATGAATTTTGTTCCAAACTGTACTGGTAGCTTTTTCATCAAGGTATTGTAATCTCACTGTCACAATTGCCTAATTTATGAGGTAAAAAGCAGCAGCAGTGATTCATAATTTCCCTTGGAATACTTGTTGTTCATACATTCATCTAATAATAGAAATGTGAGAGGAAGAAACGGAGACAATCAAATTGACGCTTCCGACAGGCGTGTAAATCAATACATTTTTGAGAAACGGAAAAAAAGAATTCAGAACAAAGAAAATGTTGTTAATGTGCAGTTTTACAAAGTACAGTTTGTACTATTGCTTGAAGCACAATTCGAGAAACACCTCATATAAGCTGCCCCCCTACCTATGCCCTCACCATCAGAAAACTCCCGTGCTCATTGCTCAATATGTTGGAGATTGACTATGTAAAAAATTGTGTTGATATGTATTTGAAATGCATTTATAAACTAAAGTTTCAAATTCTTTTTCATCTTTTGTGATTAAACACAAAAGATGGAAAAGAATTTTTCAAAATTTCTGTCATTTCAGTCAATTATTTCCAAATATCTGTTTATACAATTTATTTTAGCTTTTCAATGGTTTTGTTTTACGCAGAATTAGATACTACATTACTATATGTGAATTTTTCATGTCGGGAACATTAGTTATAATAGTTGCTGAGGATTTAAAAACAAAAGTCATGTTAACATGACTCCCAAGCAAGAGCTATTCTAATATTTAGCTTTGTTTCATTATTTTTTGGGCTGTCATGATATATATATATATATATATATATATATATAAAAAAAATAGCTGGAATATACAGTGTTGTCCAGGAAAAAAAAAAATCAATGCTTAAAGGTCATGTCGTATATTCTAACACAGAGCTTCTCAAAGTAGGGATCATAACCCTTCAAATGGATAAAGAATACCAAACTTAATCAGACATTTGATTGACCTCTAAAAGTCACCAGAAACATCTCCATCTATCCTATGTTCATTGTTGGGTCAAGTCACCCATGTATACATAATTTTGCAGCCTGTTAGGTGCAGCTGTTTCCCTTGAGTTTGAAAATGCCTTAACTGACCTGACCCTAAATTGATCTTCACAATCGATCATCTATGTTCATTCTGTCGACTTGATCTATCCTATGTTCATACTGTGGTCAATGTCAGTACACAATTATTCATCTCAGTCTCATTTATTTTATGCAATAAATATTTATTTTCCAACAGACACTTGGAATTGAGAAAAAGATTTGAGTACACTAATGAGCCAAAATATTGTGACCAGCAACATGTTGCAAGAATGTCAGTTAATATCTGGTTTATGCATGACAGGGTAAAAGGTATTTAAGTAGGTTTGCTTTCTTTGATAAAGGCCAAACTTTTATGGATAGTAGGCTAAGTCAGAGTATTTCCAACACAGGACTACTTGTGAAATGCTCAGATTCAGTTGTGGTGAATAGCTACAGGCAGTGGTCTGTGGAAATAAAATCACCAACCTCCAACAAGGTACTGGACTGCCAAGACTTATCGATGCAAGAAATTAAGAGACTTATCCACCGATACAAGCCAACAGAAGAGCTACTGCTGTTCAAATTGCTGATAGCTATAATGGAGGTAAAAGAGGAAATGCCTAACAACACAGAGTAGATCAATCCTTCATTAATAAAAATATCTTCAATAGGCATGAAAGCATTGGAACTAGACCATAGTCAATGGAAGACAATTGTCTGGTCTGATGTCTCACTTTCTCCTGTATATGCATTTATCATCTTGGAGAAGTAATGGCCCTAAAACGTTCAACAGAAAAACAAGAGGCCAGTGGATGCAGTGCAACGGCCTGGTCAACATTTTGCCGAGAAACCCTGGGTCCTATGATTCTTTTAGAATGTACTTTGTTGCGTATTACCTACTTCACCATCATTGAAGACCAGTTACACTCCTCCATGGCAACAGTGTTCTCCTATGGCAGTAGCATACTTTAGCAGGACAATGCACCTTGCAACATTGCATGAGTTGTATGGAAATGGTCTCAGGAACATTCCAAGAACTTTGCAAAGTTGTGCTGGCCACCGAATACCCCAAATCTCAATCCTACTGAGCTTTTTTCAGATGAGTTGGATCAAAAGTTTTACTCAACAGAACCTCTTAAACATGAATCCCTAACATTCTAGAACGTGCAAATTAACATCCTGGCATCAGATCCCAGTAGAAACCTTTTGAGTTCTTGTACAGTCCAGGCCTGATTGGCTAAGAGCTGTTTTGTGTCCATATGTAGAACCAACCCCAAATTAGACAGGTAGTATAGTTATTTTGGCTGATCAGTGTAATATCTTTCCTAGTCAGTGCACTAACCCTTCTCTGTAGATCACATAGATCAAACCTTATACAATAGAAATTTTAAATCAGTATTTAGCTAATGACTGTGCTAGGTTATGGACTTATTATCTCTTATATCTTGAATTTCATATGTGCATTTGTTCATCTGGGCTGTGTGTATATATATATATATATATATATATATATATATATATATATATATATATAGCTCAAGTGTATGCGTGCATGAGTATATGTCTGTGTGTGTGTTTGAATCAGTGTATTTGGAATTTTACTTTTGTTGTTGTTAATTGAGTCTATTTATTTTATTCCTGGTACCCTTGATGTTATCATCTGTTAACTCTACATTGTTTGATCTGGCCAACTCAATAACACTCAATCAATCATTGATCAGACAGTCAATAGAATATTTACTGCAAGTATATTTTTCAGAGTTACTTTCAACCTGTTTTGAAACTGATTGATGAACAAGATTTTTAGTCAAATCAAATGTTCTGCTACAACAATAGCAATCTTAGACTCGGATCTCTGGTACAATACTTAATCATCAGCACCTATTGAATATCTCTGTTACATGGATCAGATTTCTATATGTTTGTCTGAGTGTTACTATTTTGTTCAGCAGAAATGGTATATTTCTAGCTTGATATTGGTAAGTTGGCGTATAAAACCATTTCCAGTCCAATCAGGCCACCAGGTCTATCAACTGCTAATTACAATTCTATATGAGGGAAATAAAAAGAATAAGCTATCTTATAATAATTGAAAAAATCTCCAAATGTCTGAATTGACAGTAAATACTCCATAAAGTGGCTATTTTATGAACTTTAAATCCACCATATATACTAGTCCACACACCAGACATTTCTGTGTCAAGTTTGAAATTGTGTAGATCCGTGGTTCTTGGAAAGTTCAATACACCACAACCACTCAAAAAGTGGCCATTGTACAAAGTTGACGTTTACCAGACTTATCAGTCTGTGAACAAAGCAACGCAATGTGCTGTTTGAAATTTTTTTTGAGCAGCGGCTCGTTAGAAATCGAATAAAAAAAAAAATAAATAACAAGAAAAAACAGGATCTGTTCAAAACCTGTGACATTGTTTACACAATTTTTGGCAACATTTAATTCTGTATTATTCCTATTTGCTTCCTGGAGATATTTCAAGTTAATACCCATTAAAATTTGCAAAAATAAAATAAATTATGGTCTCAAAAGTAAAACAAAAATATTGTCTGAAATGCATATGATTAATTCATTGGGAAATGATAAAGTTATAAATGTTGAAATGAAGTGTATACATCAATTATAAATACTGTATAGTCCTTTTTTTTTTTCTTATACTTTCTACTTTTTTATTTAAAGAATTGATTTAAAAAAGGATTATTACAACATAATGTGACGTAAAGAATATTAAAATGTCCTTCTGTCTGCACTCACTCTTCTCTTCCTTTCTTTCTTTTGGGACAGTTTGAACCCTTTCAGTTTGGTCTGAAAAAAAGATATAAGGTTTCATACCTATCAATGTTTGTCACTGGTAAAAATTTCCAGAAGAAATGATGGTGATATAAAGTCGAAGTTGATCAAACTGCATAGGAAAATGCATTTTTCAACAAAAATACACTAGTTTGCTATACCGATATTAACCAAGAAAAAAAAATGATGATTCTCCTAAACCTGCACATTTGGGCGCTAACCAAGTAATATAAATTCTATTAATAGTAAGTGATTTGACATTGAGGTTAGAGAGCTACCAAAGGTAGCTTTTAAGCGAGTAAGATGGAATATATTCAAGTAGACTTAATTCTTAACCTGCCACTTTTGCTGTCAATTCCAAACTTAGTTATTCTATTTTTGCAGTTACATTATGAAACATTCAGAAACATTTTATTTCTTTGAATGTCGATCTATTTTCTATTCCTCTAAATTTTTCATATCAAAAGATTTTGCCACATTTGGAAATGAGTTTTTTTGTAATATAAAACTACAATATGAAACCCACCCTATTGGGCTAGTCTGTATATGGATATACTGAATGGAAGGTTGGGGTTCAGTTTAGCATTTCAGCCAAATTGTAGTAGACTCTCCTAAAACTCTTAGAAAATTTCTCAAAATGCTTTACTTTAAAACCTTCCCCTAAGTCCATTAAGTATGCATGCATTTTGGTCAGGCTGTGACAGTGTTTAAACCATACGGTTTGACATAGTGAC
Source organism: Thysanoteuthis rhombus (assembly GCA_963457665.1). NCBI lineage: Eukaryota > Metazoa > Mollusca > Cephalopoda > Oegopsida > Thysanoteuthidae > Thysanoteuthis > Thysanoteuthis major. Next base: position 19,584,693 of record OY735212.1, on the reverse strand, counting down.
AGTTGTTTTATGTATTAGATAAAATATAATAAATATACATTCACTCTCTTGTAATCGATATTGTAAGTCATGATGCCCAGCTGTTGTCAGACATTCTTGCCTTTTGTTTTCAAATGGATTTCATATCTCTGACCCCTGTTTTTTCTCAAATATAATGTACTGTCTAGTGATATCTCCTGTAAATTACATGATTCTTAGCTTGAGAGCCAATATTTTGGTTAGGTTTTGTAGGTGACTATCAGTAAGATGCATTAGTTGAAGATACTTCTTTTTAATACTAATGGATTTTTTACTTCTTGAAGGTTGAGCTTGCTCTGCCAAGAGCTTGCCAACCTAGGGTGATTCTTCATTTGATTTCTTCTTCTTGAATGGCTTAAATTAATGGGTTGCTTCTTGAGATTCACAGCTTGTCATCTTATTGAGTTAATAGTTTCACATTCTGATGCTTCTACCTGAGAGACATTTGATAGATGATATCTTTGTGGAACACAAGCTGGCCTAGATGATCAATTCCACTTGTCAGCACGTTTGATCAAATAGGGACAGTCAGATAGAAATGGAGACTTTGTTGGCAAGGTTTTGTTGATTACCTGACCTCTAAAAAATAGACAGAAATAGATTCAGTCATGAATTGTGCCTGTATAAATATGAACTAAAAGTAGGAAAGAAACATATGTATTAATATAACAATATATAAGAAATAACCACCATCCAATATCATTACTGTAATCAAATTTAATAATTGTAAGGAAATTATAATAGACTGGAAATATATATACATACACATATATATATATATATATATATAATTGTGTCATCCACAGACAGCTGTTTCATTGTATCACAACTCTTCAGTGTGGCTATAGACTATCCATTATCCCATCCAGTACCACAAAGTAGGAACAAAACTTTCGCTTTAGACCCAGAGACTGGCATCCTACCTCGGCCCCACGGGACAGGATGGCCAGTAAGGTTGAATTTAATCATTATATTTATTCACACATATATTCTCCATCCACTAGATTGCTCTATTCCTATGTTGGAAGAGCATTCAGCTTACAATGAATGAGTTACCTCATTTAAAGAGTGCTCAACTATATATATCTATATCTTTGCAGAAGTTTCTTTGTTTAATTTTTTTCTGTAATACACCTTTTCAAGCATAGATAATATTTCATAATTACGCTTTCTGAGACTGGTACCATTTTCTGCTTGGTCGACAGCCTGACGGCTAATTATATGAAATTAACAGGACTCTACCACCAAAATGCTCAGCTGCATTGTAAACAAAGTTTAGCGCCTTAGAGCTGCTCTTGGTACCATCATGGCTGCAGATTCAAAATATGCCATAACATGAGAGTTGTCAGATAATAGACTGCTGGGTAAAAGAAGTTCAACCTGTATATATCCATACACACAATCTGTGCATACACACGATCAATCAATCTGTATATATTGGGCATGCCACTTACCGAGGATCAAGAAACATCAAAAACCCTAACTGTTTGGTGATACAAAAGAGGATTGCTATGACAGATTCTCTTAGAAGAACCCTTGCTTCTTACTGTATCAACCACTGCAAATGGGAACCAGAGGCTACCAACAGACCTAAAGGCACTACAAGTTCTTGGAGTGATGTAAAGTGAACTTTTGTAAAGCAGGGGATACCTGTATTAATGTACTCGACTTTCTGATAAATACCTGCTTTCTCCATAATATATAAATAAAACCTTGAACATTGCTCATTAACTGAATATAGTAGCAACCTTTGCTGTGTCTTTTCATGAGCAGCACCATGGCAATTAGATTTTCCCATGGTCTTATTCACTCAACTTTTAGGTAGCATATCTATACAGTATTCTAGGCAACCTCCCTTTTCTGAATCCAACTGCAGAATCAGGACTCAATTACTCAATTAGCTGCTGAGTGCTAAGGGAAATCTGTCTTGATGAAGAGTTTTTCACACTCTTTATTTATACCAGGGATCAAACCTGCAATTTTCTGCATGTGACACAGACATGATAAGCATCACACTACCCAAGAAGATGAGAGGAGAAGTGGCTGTACTGCACATATAGCATTTCTACTAATGAACAGTCTTTCTCCTGTATGGGTTTGAGAAATTTTGTCTATCTTCAGAGGACTCTGGTAGTTCTGCAGCAGGTGTGGGAGTCCCTTCGAAAACCCTAGTTCTCGTTAGGCCAAGCCATGATGATGTTGGTATACATGTAGTACAGTCCTCCCCTTTTATAGCATAGTTCATGATATAATGTTGGTGGATTGTGGATCCTGGAATATATTACATAGGGGATCCCGGTATAGAGATGCTTTCTAGAAGTTGAAGGAATGTCTGCACCTTGTATAAATGAATTCCCTTACCCTGGGCATGTCCAAAAACTAATTAAGTAAAAATGTAAAAAATGATCTAAAATTTAAAAAAAAAAAAATCCTCTATGTAAAATCATCTAAAAAAAATACCATCTCACAATTTGGTCCAAAATGAGCACTCTTTGAAAAAACTTTTTTAGATGATGTCTAGTGGTAAACTTGTATAAAATTTCAAAGTTGTTGCCCCCAGTAATATGACCAGGAGTGACCAGAGACACAGGCACACACCCAAAGACCTACAGAGGAGCAAACAGAGGGAAGATTCTGAAGCCAACTGGTTGGTCCGCCGATTTGTGGGGCGATGCTGATGTATGATCATGAAAAGATTTACTCAGCTCAAATCCCGAGTTTCCACCATCTCTCTCAAAAGTGTTACTGTGAAGATGATCATGGAAACTAATGGCTATAGTGCTGCTCACCAAGAGGCATGGGAAGGGTCACTACTACATTCTGTTAATGAGCAATGTTCAAAATTTGATTTATATAATACCGAGATAGCAGGTATTTATCAGAAGGTCGGGAATATCTATACAGGTACCCTCTTCTGTACAAAAGTTTGGTTTATGTCACTCTACTCATGTGAAAGATCTTTAGCTCCAGTTTCTTTGAACTGTATCAGTAAGCATCTGTCCGTTATCTTGTGCATCTGTTAGCAAATATCAGAAAGGTACAAAAGAGCACATAAGGGTATCATGCTTAGAGTAAAACTGGCAGACATTGATCATTTTTAGGGTCTGGGAATGCGCAAAAGTTTTTCTCATATAAATTTGTGATAATTGCTTTTCTTTTTAACTTTTTGCTATTTGAGCTTACAAAAGTTGTCTCTACGGATGCAGTATTTTCAATTAATGGGGTGAACCTGTATAAGAAAATTGGTACTACAAAAATACGGGGATTTGGACAAGCATGAAAAACACTAAAAGTTATTCCCGTTGGATTGAATTAAGCTGATCGAGGTGTAAATACTGCAGTATCAAATTAACCCTCCAAGTGATTTTTTCATTCTTATCTTGGGGATAGATTATACAGAGGTAAACAATAAATCTTTGACTATTTCATTTCTTTCTACTTTTCTTCATCTGAGAATTTTGAACAACTGAAGACTACAATCACTAATTTTACCAGAAGTAAAATTTCCAGATGAAGCATTGTCATTATTCATTTTTGACTGGTAGAAAGAAAAAAAAATCTTATCCTGGGAGAATAACTTTTACTCTTTTATGCATACGAAGGGCTCTGTGACAGAAAGCCTTATATCCAAATTTCATAAAATGAGGAGGGAAAATGTCAGTCCTGTTTAATGCATTTTCCCTCAATCCCCAAAGGGAGGATTAAAATGTTTTGCAAGAAAAGCAAGGCAGATATCAATAGATTGCACCCCAGAGAGGCGACTAGGTAAAACTAAGGGGTGGATAGCTCATTTTTTTTCAATTTTGGTATATAGTGCCTTTTGCCATGAAGCTCTTCATATTGTCATGTCTTGACCCCCGTGTATTAACAAAGTACCTAGAAAATTACTCCAAAATGGTTTTATAATGACAACACATGAAAAGGATCAAGTATATATTGCAATCTGACATTTATTTCAAAATGTGTGGAGGTGCAAAATGCAACAAAGTTACAATCAGGGCTAGAAAAATCTGCTGAAGTTTTTTTTTTTTAATTTTTTTTCTTTTTTTTAATTTTTGGGATTTAATAATTTTTTTGTTTTTGTTTAAATTTTGGTTTAATTTGAATGAGAATGGACTGTAGAAACAAACTATCAAATCTGGAGTGTGACAGTGAGAGCTGCAGTGTACTTACCACTGCATTGCTGTACACTCTTTTTTTTTTTTTTCTTTGTTTTTTTTCTTGTTCGTTCCCCCAGTAAGGGGTGATGGGGGGAAGGGGGAAAAAAAGGAATTTGTTTTTGGCTTTTTGGAATTGGTTGAAAGGGAAAAAGATAGGGCGATGGGAGGGAGTGGGAGAGGGCGATGTCAGGGAGTTCTGGGAGAAGGAAAAGGAGACCGAGGGTTAAAAAAAACAAAAAACACCTCAAAACAAGTACTGAGAAACTATTTCCAGAAAGATGAAGAGAGGAAGTTGTTGTTTCTCAGCTGTCAGATTATTTTTTGTACCTCTGTACCAACTTGATAGCAACAGGTAGAATCTAGGTTTGATTATTGATGGCAGTTTTCTTGCTCTATTAATTTATCATATTCTCTTCCATTTGTTCCTGCCTTTTGTGGCCTTCCTTCATAGAGATGTTGAGGGTGACAATGGAAGAAGATAGGGAAAGAAAAACTATATGTATATACATATTTATACATGGTGTAGACTCAGAAATCAACACTTCATTGTAACTCTGAGTTTCACGCAGTTCAGAGTTATAGTGGAGTGTTGATTTTTGTGTTTATACCATCTATATTTATATATGATCTATCCCTGATATTGAGCACTCTTCCCAAATAAATGACACAACTTTCAAAAAAAGTAACTATATATATATATATAGTGTGTGTAGTTGGAGATGGGAAAAAAGACGGGGTTAGAAAAGATGACTTAACAACTACAAAAGTTTAATCAGTCTTCAGAACACATCAGGCAAAAAAGGTCGTCAACTTTTGAAAATGAGCCAATGTAGAACATCCTGATTATCTGCCATATCCTGTTCTGGCTACAGCCATCTTGACTACGTCTTACCACTGAACAGGAATGAGAGAGTGAGACTCATAGTTTGCAACTCTTCCTCACTATAATTCAAATCAAGCGCAAGTCATGATTGAAGACTCTGCAGAGTACCACAACAACTAAACCGCTCAGAACTGAATCATGGTCATTTTTGACCACGTAGGAAGAAAATGGGCCAGTTTATAACTATGAGAATACAAGTTGCCCTTTATAGTTGCAATTTGAATTTTAAAAAGCCTAATATAAAAATCTTTTGAACACTAAACTGGGATACAAGAATATATCCCAGTGCCTTGTTTGGAAGAGATGACAAAAAGATCTTATTTGAGATATTCGAGAATGAAAAAAATGGAAACCTTGTTTGGCACTGTGGCACACAAGAAAAAAGATTCAAACAATAGATAAAATATATAAAATGGTTTGGTGAAGATTTTGTTTGGATATCAAGTGATAAAATCATTCAAGTCAAGAAAATACTTATAGAATTGTTCAAGGATAACAGACCAATTTGATTCCTGCATTGTTGGTATTTATATAACATTCAAATCCAATCAGGGCCAGCAAAGGTCACAGCCTAGATCTCTCTAATCCTCTAAGATAAAAGTTAGACATGAAGTTAATCACAAGCGACAGTTAACCTCCTAGAGTTCGAAACTGGCTCCCATCACTGTAGCACGGTTCATTATATAATCTGGGTGGATGATGGGCCTTAAAATATTAATCTAGCTCCAGAATAGCTAGATTATGTGCTAAAATATCTCCATCTTGCTTCTAAATATCTAGATTTAGCTCCAAAATAGTTCAATCCAGCTCAAAAACAGCTAAATTGGCTACCCTGATCATTGTGATCAAGTTGTAAAGCAGTTGTCTTTAGGCCCTTACACCTGCATTGAAACAAGGGATGCTCGAATTATATTCTAACCTGTTATGACAATCAATAGAAAAGATGTTCTTGAGATTTGGAAAGAAATAGTTAAGGAAATTTTTTTTCTATATAACTTAGAAATTATTACTTTTTGGTTTGTATTATTGTATGAAAAAATTCTTTTTCAACTGTACTTCAGTGTCCAGTTTATAAAAAAAAAAGACCTTGGGAACTTTTGCACACCTCTAAATAAAATTGCTCATTTCTCATTTTCCTCATCCAGTTGTCAATGTTGGGAAATAATTTTATACTCTTTTAAAAAGCTATTTTATATTGATATTTTTGACCTACAAAGGGGATACAAATTTTTTTATGCCTTCATCTTTGTGATCATTGTTAAGATGATGTTTCTTGTGTTTGTGATCATCCGTTAAGATTATGTTATCTGACAGAATGGAATTGCATGCTGTTGGAAAAAATAAATGTCATGGGCAAGGCATTAAGAAAAAGTATCTTCAAGCTCAGAGCTATTTTTCCTGTATCTTTTATTTGTTTTTGGATTCATCGTAGCTTTTGTATTAGCATAGAGAAAGCCCGCAAACGTCACTAGAGTATTTTTTTTATTCATTTTTTTGTCTTTCTTCCAAAGTCGTCTATCCAAATAGCTCATCCATTTCTGATATCTTAGAGCTGCGGAGGACATGTTTGAGATAAAACACAAAAAAATGGATGTTCTTATAAGTCTATCTGTATTTGGCTGATATCAGCCGGAAGAAATAATGATAAATACCAAAGTGTTATCTTTGAGCAACAACAGAAGAAAGAAGTGGAATCTTCTTTAGATTTAGGAATATTAGATTTTTCTTCTGGAGTTGTCATTTTAAATGGATCTCCAAGACTTGAGCAGGTTCACAATGTTTTATAGGAAAAAAACAGGGTCAAATGCTAATGTTGAAGTGCTATTGTGTGTGCGTGTGTAAGAGAGAGTGATCCCCCCCCCACTGCAAAGTAGTTTTTACTACCAAAATAATTCAGCAGTTCTCCACCGAATAATCTTACGTTGTAAATTCTAGGCATCTTATTCAAAATTCATTTTTTTGAATTTTAGGTTTGAGTCTTCGAGTGGCCCCTCAAGATTAGGCATGATGTATATAAAACTTGATATGATCAACTGCAGGGTGTCTATAAACCCCCTCTCTATTTTTGATTAAACAGTGTAATAAAATAGATAGATTTTATCAATAGCCTGCCTAGGGCGAGGGTATGATACATTGTTAGAAATTATCATCGTTGAAGTGATACAAATGTTTCACCACATACATACATTATATATATATATATATATATATATATATATACATACATCTTCTGTCACCTGAATCCAGTGAGACATGCTTTTATTCCTGAATTCATTTCATCTATACTTTTTGATATTTTTTATATCCACTCAGTAAAAGACGCAACAAAATTGCATATGTATCAAATATCAATTGCAGATTTGTTTGAATAAGGAATAGTCCATCTTATGTATATATATATATGTATCACTCAGTTTTTAGTCTGACAAGGCCCATAACTGTAGGGCACCCAGTGAGGACTGAACACACTAGCAATGATCTTATATGCTAGCAGAGAATAGGTGCCCACATTTACATGCTATGCATATCTGTACACTTACAGAAATATGCAAATATATAAATGGGGAATGTGTGTGTGGGAAGTGCATTTTTGTATTCAATTTTTATTCATGTTTATATCAAAGAATAAAGAAAAAAAACCCATCAGATCTGGATCTCTATCTCTTGAGATGTGGAATCAGTCAACAATGCAGGATATTACTAGAATGTTCTAATCAGAGCCTTTTCTCTCTTTATCAGAAATTTTTTATCAACTTTGACATCCCGTCTTATTTAACACTCAAATTCATACAGGTGAATTCAAATAGTAATCAAGGGAAGTAACATTTGATTAAAGTTACTCCCTTTGCAATTTTTGGTAATGTTTTTCATTATTCTCTAGTTCAATTCACGATGGAGTTACGTTTTTTTAATCCTATTCATCGAAATGTTCCACAACAATTATCATTGGTCTATATATCTAAGGGTTAATGATTCCACCAAATTTACAAACAAAAACATCTCTTTACAAAATCTCCCTGTGTTACAATTATTTAATAATAAAGTGGTGAGGATTTGTTTCTATTTCTCAATTTTTAAACAGAATTAAAAAAACAAGAACAAACTGTTTTGTCTACTCAGTGTAATCCAGTAGAAACCTCACTGATTTGAATAATTCACTTTCTGCTTTGAGAAATGTTAATATCAAGAGGCATTCTACTCATTAAAGTTACTTCCTTTGATGTTTGGGTAAATTAAAAACAATATTTCAATACTTTAAATTCTGTTCATAGAAGACTTCCACTGTCAATTAGGAGCAATATCAAGTGGTTTATGAATTAAAGTTACTTTATGTGGAGATGAAAGGAATTTGCAGGAGAGAAATGATTCAAGATTAGAATTTTTTTTTCTTTTGTCTCAAGTGATTTGCTTCTCTGGTGTGGACAAAGATCTCTCTCTATCTGGTCTAGACATTCATAAAAAAAATAATCACAGGAGGTCTTGTCATTTATACTTCTACCTATATTTGAGATAACTTTGATCATGAAAATAATTTTACTAATAGTCATTTTTTTTTTTTCTTGCGGAATAATTTGGTCTATTTCTATCAATTCTACATAATTATTACTATTTTTTTTTTTCAAAGAATCTTCATTCTTCTACCACTAGATGGAAAACCATCGATTTAGCACCACTCAAACCATCTGATTATATGGACCAGCAGGGATTTTGTGTGCAGTGGACCTATAGCATATTTTTGCCAAACTATCATTCATGCATCATTGGTAAAATTAATCTCATAAGGGAAGTAAAATGATGATATCAAAAGTTGAGATGTTTCGGGGAAAATTTTCAATTTAAGGAAATAAGTGTAATAAAGCCATGTAATTTAGGCATCATAGGACCTATAGTTTCTCTATTGTGAAATAATGCCTAACAGTAGCCAAGAATGTCATTGAGTGATATATATTTTGAAGATCATTAAAGATTTCAAAACAATCTGTGTATCGGCAGCCTATGGTTCATGTACCAGTACGCACACTACACTTTGCGTAGTGCTGATCTAATCGGAAGCTAAGGAAGAGAAGAATGGGAGAGGATGAAGGTAAGATTGCCAAAACATCTTAAGACTGGATCAAACTGAAAAAAAAAAGGAAATTGCATGATCCAGTTTTAAACTAAAAAAAAAAAAATAAAAAAAAAAATTGCTTGATCCAGGATCAAACTAAAGAAAAGAAGGAAATTGCTTGATCCAAGATCAAACTGAAGAAAGGGGGGGAAAATTGCTTGATCCAGGATCAAACTAGAAGTGGGGAAATTGCTCGATCCAGGATCAAACTAGAAGGGGGGAAAAAAAATGGCTTGATCCAGGATCAAACTAAAAAAGAAAATCACTTGATGCACAGCCTTTTTCCATCTTCCATGTCAAAATTTACCTTGGGTACCATGAGCCATTTTTTTTTTTTTTCTTTTTCTTTTTCCAGCAAATCTTAGTTCTGCATCCTTTGGTTCAACATTTAGAAAACTCAGTGGAATCATAGTGTCAGTGAATAATAACAAATTTGTATATGTGTATAGCACAGCATTATTTAACTTTCAAAATATGCATCCACATAGATGTAATTTATCCACGTATATACTCAGGTATACATACACACTTACTTATACACTCAAATGCCCCAGGAAATAGATCCTTTCTTCCTATGATCAATTCATTTCATATTTTAAAATATACTTTTTAAAGCACCAAATACTGATCCAATCAAAACTAAACTGTTATTTTTGTTTTTAAATAATGTTTGTATTTTATTTCAACAACAGTGACAAAAAATATCTTAACTTCAAGGTCATTTAAACTCATACAAAACATTCTGTGAAAAGTAAAAAGGAATTTGGAAGTAGCGAAAAAGGTAATATTTTTCTGTACATAACCACTTTTGGTGGAGATATTCATCGGTAAATTCCTCTACCAAATCTAAAACACTTGTCATACGTAATTTTTATTATATATTAGCAGTTGGAGGTGGGAAGTGGTGTAATGGGTCCTGGCATGGAAAACAGAATTGATGGACCAAGTTTGAGTTTTGGCCGTTTACATTCACTTCACATTAATGCCCTGCCAAAAGGCATGAATCCACTTTTCCCCCAGCTAGGGGTAAATAGGGCAGTTGGAGCCCTTTACCCCTTTTGGGCAATCTATCAAAGAGAAGGTTATTTAGAAAGAAAAAAACCTTCAGCTTGGTAGTTGCCATAGCTTGTCCCAAGCATGGAGGAAGGTTAGGCGTAGGGCTAGTGACTCCATCTTGCAAAAAACCCTGCTACAGTAGCATAGTGGTTACAGCCCTGTGCTCCACAATGAGTCTACAGGAATGAACAAACAAAACAACAGACACTATTTTTAGATTATTTAACATAAAAAGGATGAAAAATTATTGTATGCTTAATATTTGAAGAATTACCAATAGAAAAACATCCAATAATAATTGATAATAATTGGATTTATTGCTAAGATGGTCTACATGAATGAATAAGTATTACTATTTTTTGTTTTGTTTTGTAGCTTATGAAATATAACAGTATCGGTCAGTCTGTAGATATACATATATATCTCCACAAGTGTGGTTTAATCAGGAATTTTAGATATTGAAAATTGTCTCCTTTCTGATTGTTAGACCTTTCATGCTGTTGTGATCCTAATTAACTTCCTTGAATCACTCTTCAAGGAGCCTGAAAACTCTCATTGGCACTGGCAACCTGACGTCACAAACTACACCACAAATAGCAGAGCCTGCCAAAATTCAGGTTTTCTTGAAGATTGACTCAAGGGAGTTTATCAGAATTGCAACAGTCATTTAAAAAAAATCTATTGCTTCTTTTAAAAAATTTGTTGTTTCCATTGTATTTTTGTCATCTCAGCAGATTTTTATACAGGTTCAGAAGGTACAGCTGTCCAAACCTTTGGGCAGTGTATGATGGCCGACTCTGCAATCGGATTATCTCCCCTGATGGCCTTTATTATCAGGGGGTAACAATTAATGATCAACAGTCCAAAATGGTTTTCGATCATCGTTGTCTCTGACGCGGATCCAGGGGGTTTGGCCCTGATCCCTCAAAATCCTGGATCCGCCTATTTTCTTGATGTAGTTTCATTTCAGGCCTTCCATAATAGAGCAAAATCTAAAAGCCTCAATTTGAGATTTTTTGCATATTGTTATTATCATGACTTGATTGTGATTTTACTTTTTTATTTTTTACATATAATTTATAAATCAGAGGATAAAAAAAAATCTGACAATGTTAAAATGGACCCACTTTCTTTGTACTTCTTTTTCCCCCTATGATGGGGTGCAGGATAGGCTAAGGGAAGGGTTTGGGAACAGAAATTAGACCCCAAAAAATTAAACTAAATACAAGATCCAATTTCCCATGAGTCCCAAGTGTGTGTATGTGTGTGTGTGGTTTTCTTTGATGACACCTGGCCATACATTATTTGCTGACCTCTGGTCACATGTTATTTGGTGATTTTTGATTTGAAAGGACTAAATGGGGATGTTTCAATGATAGAAGGAGCTAGAAAATGGTTGAAATTAAAAGAAAAATCTCTCATTCTAGAACTCATTTTCTGAATTAGAGCCTTTTTATTTAAAGAAACAATTCATTTTCAATATACATAATTGATCTATCTACTTTTCGTTTCAAATTGGAAAAAAGGTAATTAAATGAAAATATTTAATGAATTTTTAATACAACTATCCTCATTTTTTTTCTACTATTTACTTCCATCTGAATTTTTTAGTTTTTTTTTTATCACAACTTAACTCAGGCTGTCAAGCTACAGCAATGAGTATATAGTGCTGATTAGAAAATAAAGGAAAGTCTCTTGGTGAGAATCAAACTTAGGTTTCTCTTTCCAGAGGAAAGCCTGGTTTAATGCACCAGCTGCTAGACCAACTTAGCTACAAGAACTTTACTGGCTTGCAGAAGTCCAAATCAAACCTTTAAACCTACTCTCTACCCGGAATCCCCCTGCTTCATGTTTGCTTTGGTTTCTGTACTATTATTATCAATAGAGCAATTATTTTATTTAAAAAAAAAAAAAAAAAAAAAAAGAATTAGGATGAAGGTAAATAGCAATGAAAAAATTAATGATGATGGTTCACAATTCTTCATCGAATAAATAATAAAAAAAACTATCCTCATCTTTTTATCGGTTGACAACAAATCAGAATTGATTAACGGCAGTTGACATTCTTCTGTTCATTTTACTTCATCATTGGCGGATTAACCGTTCGGCTGAGTAGGCTTATGCCTAGAGTCCTTGAAGGGAGAATGGGCAAGTCCAAAAAAATGGGTTGATTTTATGATTTTTTTGGATTCTGTAATTGTTTTGTATAACTTAGTGTAATGTACTACTTGTATCATATCATAGTACAACAATATCAGTTATTTGATGTGACAACCACTTTGTTCTATTCAAATAGGGGTTGGGTTGGGGACAAAGTCATGGGGAGCCCTACTAAAGCTCAGCCTAGTGGCCGGATGCTACATAATCCATTATTGTACTTGATCAAACATATTTGACAAAGGAATACAAGAAAGAAAATAATCTATTCACATAGCTCGATCATCTAGAGACTGATTGTCTCCAAGTTTGTTTTTTTTCCTTCATCTATGGATTGAAATTTCGATAATTAGGCAAGAAACAATCGTTTCTCTCAATCAAACCCAATTAAGTAATATACAAACATACATATATATTTCATCTAAATAACCAGACAATAAGACATAACAATAATCGCTGATGGCAATGCCAGCAATTAATCAGTTCTCAACCAATGTTTATTAATAACATGCCTTTTAGTTTAAAGTATGAAAGTTCATTGTCAACAGCTTTCAACTCATTACTGGAACTATCAAAATTAATTTGTAAAACAAAAATAGTTAAACAAAAAAAAAAAAAATCATCTTAACGAACATATATATATATATATATATATATATATATATATATATATGATAATGATTGTGAGGTGGGAATTTTTTTTTTTTGTTGTTGTTGCTCTAGTTTGGTGAATTCTAAGTGGAGAGTTGTAGAGAGGGGAGGAAAGGAGTTGGGGGCCGGAACGGGGTTGGGGGAGGGGAGCCAGTGGGGGAGATCGATTGATTTATCTTGTTTATATTTTTTTTTTTTTTTTTTCTCCTTCTTTTGCAAAATGTACTTATCACAAGACCTCTCATTATATGAGTGTTAAATTGTGGTTGGTGTTGGCTTGTTTATGTTTTGCTTGTTTGTTTTTTTTTTATTTTTAAAATTTTATTTTCCTTTTAGTAACTATGACAATCACAACACCACCACTATATCTGTCACCATCACCGGCAACATTTAAAAACGGTAACATGTCTTTTGCAACGAATGGCTGTCTGTCGTGATGTGTCCGAATCTTCTATATATACATAGATATACATATGTGCACATACATATGTATAGATACATATACATACATACATATAAACACACACACACACACCAACAACCTCTAACAGAATCAGTTGGGTTAGTTAACGATAATAATAATAATCATAATATTAATTAATAATAATTATAATAATGAGAAGGAATTAATTATTGTAGTCCTGATGATGATAGTAGTAGTAGTTGTAGTAGCAGTGATAGACTTCTGTCATTGATTTTAGAAGAATGACAAAGGTCAGAAATTATTGTTTGATGTTTATTAAAAACTAAGAATAAAACCTGCATAATTGGTGTTTCTGATTCTACAGGGTCAAATTAGTTATTTTTAAAAAATTTTTTTTAACATTTTCATTTTTTTTTTTTAATTTCAAAGGGGAAGAGATAATTTTTTTTTCATATTTTTTTATTCAATTTTCTTTTGAAAAATACTTTTAAATTTTTTGCTTTGTGTTTTTTTTTGCTTTTTCTTCCACGTATTGTATTGTGTTCCGAGTGAGTGAGTGAGTGAACTGGCCTTTTCTCAAAGGTGGTGACTCTTAGGGTTGGGGGGGGGGAGGGGGTTAGGGTTATTCCTAAGCCTTCCCAACTGACTGTGCACCTATTTATTTATTTATTTTATTGATTGATTAATCTCTTTATTTTTTTTTTCTTTCCTGTCATTGCACCTTACTCCTCGGAAGGTAACGGGTAAATACTGGTGTATTGAAGATATTTTTTTTTTTTTCCTCTCTTTTCCTGGTTTTCATTTCAACAAGCACACTCCCAAATATGCACACACATTCTATCACAAGGTGAAAAGCAATTACATTTGAATAACAAACCAATGAAAACCTTGATGTTTAAACAGGGTGGTGTTTTTTTTTGTTTTTTTTTTTGTATTTTATTCGGAGTGGGGGTGTTATTGTTATCAAGAGAAGAAATAGGGAATCCGCGGCCAGGTCACTCAAAATATGTGGCGTCGTTGATAATTGGTTTAAGAGATGAGGTACCGTAGCTCTTGCTTTCCCATCAAAAGAAAAGACGAAAAAAGTTATCTAGATACTTTACGCATATTACTCATTCAGTTTCTCTGTCACTCAACTGCACCCAAGAAAGAAAAATGATAAACAAATACTTAATAAATTGTCTTTGTGTTGTTGTTGCTTGTTTAAAATTACTTTTTGTTTTAATGTTTTTTTTTAAAAATGTGATTCAAAAGATGAAAAGCCCTCGAAAGATACTAAAATATTTTTCCTTAAGGTTCAAATACTCATTTATTTTGGATAATAATATCATTAATTATAATTACTCAATAATTATACACTATAGCCTCAATCAGGCTTATCTAATCAAAATTAAAAATAATCAATGATAAAAGAAATAAAACTGAGCTGTGTAGGCTTATTTTACTTATATACATACATCCGTGTTTATGTATATAGAAAATGATATATATATATTCATATATATATATATATATATATATATATAAATACATCCACAGACATCATTTGAAATTCTTACATATGTACCTTCAGATTTACATCCATATACATTTTCATACAGTTAAGCAAAAAAAAATATTTTTGTGAACAGTTTAATCACAGTAGATTAATAGCAACAATTATATACTGTGAGTTCAACAAGTGCACAGGAATACATTATATATGTATGTGTATACACACACACACACACACACACATATGTTCACATGAATGATGTGAAGTTGTGTTGTGTTCAAGATGCCTGTGTACATGTCACTAATTAATGCTTTTTTAAAAATTTTTATATTTACTCACAGACATGCAAATGTGTTTGTAAGTATGTATATATACATACACACTCATATATACACACAAATATTATATATACATTCATACATACATTTACTAAGCTTGGCTTAGTCTGGCACAAGGCCTATACATACACACACACAAAGCTTAGCTAAGGGGAGCAGCGACTGATGAGGAGCAAACTCACTCATAATGGCTTGCAGGAAAAACCTGCTCACTTCTGCTCTATAACAGGCGCCCATATATATATATATATATATATATATATATATATATATATATATATATTGTGTATGTAATTAAAAAAATTACTTGTATATATATATACACACACACATACAATCACTCGCTCAAAAACATTTATATAATAAATGTGTCTGTCTGTAAGTACTCTGTAATCTGTACACAAGATTTGCTTGGGGGTCAAGAGAAACTGTTGTATCAGTGCATTCATACAACCACGTCAAAACACACCCATCTCCCCCTTGACACACAATTTTCTTCTTTTTTTTCCTTTTTTTTTTTTTTTTCCAAATCATTCAATCTTTGACAATTTTTTTATTTTTGGTATCTGCTTTCAGTATCAAATTTTCTCTAAGTTTAATTTCTGTAATCTACAATTTGTGAGAAAGAGTGGCTTTTTTGTTGTTATTGTTGCTGCATGATTGTTTTTTTTTTTTTTTTAATATTTTTGTTCTCTTTAATTTTCACTACAAAACAGATTTTTTTAAAAGGGTTTGAGATGGGGGAAATGTCATTTTTTTTTTCTTCTTTTAAAAACAGTTTTACAGAAATGAGAATAATTTTTTGGGTTTAATTGTTCAAACATTGTTTCATATATATATGTTTTTCAGTCCTTTTTCTTTTTTTTTCTGGTTATAACAATAATGAGATGAAAATCTGTTAAATCGATGTCATAAGATCATAGTTAGGTGAAAGGGTGAGAGCTGGGGTCGGGTGAGTGAGTGGCTAACATATAACCAGCCTCTGGTATCTTATTTAGGTTTTTTTTCTTTTCTTTTTTAATTTTAATTTTTTTTTTTACATTTTTAAATTTTTTTTTTACATTTTTTAAAAACCTTTTTTTTTTTTTTTTCTTTTTCAAACACTTTTTCTCTTTATAACAAGGACACAAATGGGGTTTGGGTTTGGGAACAGTGACATTTACATTTGGTATGTAATATCTTGGCATACACACACAGTCACACTGGGTGAGACAGATGGTGGATTATCTCCCCCTGCTTGAAAACGAAGGATGATGGATTTGTTAAAGTCAAATCAGTATAAACACTCCATCTTTTTTTTTCCTCTCTCTGTTTTTCTTCAATTTCTTTTCACCTTTTCAGGTCCGTCTGTCTGTCTATTATTCAAATATCGTTATCTTTCTTTCATTTTGTTCTTCAGGTAATAAAAAAGAAAAAGATTCTTTTTCTTTTCTTCCAAAATTGTCCTTTCATTGTGGAATCAGTTTTTTTTTTCTTTTCCTTCCATGTTTTTTTCTAAGATTTCATTTTTATTGTATCTTCTAATCCAGCCAGTGTTTGATCCACAATTATTGGTCACTGATCTGTGATTTGGGTGTCAGGGTTTCTTCTCTTTTATTTATATAACATTTTAGTATTTTTAAAAAAATCCTTTATAAAAAATGGAGATGATAATAATAATGATGATGAGAAAACCATTGGAAGTCGTTTTCTTTTGTAGCTGCTTAAGTTGTGATAGCAACTCTTTAGATATACAATACATTTGTAATCATTGCTGTTATGTTTTGCATCTGGCATGACTTGTATTATAGAATTTTTTCCCCTTGCTGTGAAAGATTTTCAAAAATGATGAAAAGATTTCATTTTCATTTCTCATTAAAGAGAGAAAAAAAAAACTCTTTTTTTCTTTAATTCTCATTTTCTATTCATTTTTTTTTTTTTTTTTTTTTTTTTTTTGGTGAAAAATTTTCAGAAATGATGAAAAGTGAAAGATTTCCAGAAGTGATGAAAAGATTTCATATTTCTTTATCATTAAAGAAAAAAAATCTTTTTTCTTAATCCTCAGTTCTTTTCATTCATTTAGAAAAAAAAAAAAGTTATGTAGATTATCTTCTTTCTTTGTTTTTTTTTTTGTTTTTTTTAAATGCTTCATCAATTTTTTTGTTCCTTCCATTAAGTCTCCAAATCTTAACAGTCAGTAACTGCAAACTTATTTTATTTTTTATCTCCATGTTCTGTTGATAGTCTATGAACCTGACCACTGGCTAAAGAAACCTTGACCACTGGCTAAAGTTTCCAAATTTTCTGTTCATCGATCCATGCAGCTTCGTATATTTTTTTTACAGTTTTGTTTTATTCAATAATTTTTTTCTTTTGTTCGACGTAAGTAAATATACGTCATCAAAAAATGACCATCCACAACAAAGATGTTGGTAAATAGTACTGACCGATAGTCTTTATTTTGTTTTAATGTAACAATCAGTTGGTTTTATTAGTTGCTGCTGTAAAAGTTCCTGTTGTTTTTTTGTTTTTTTCTTTTTGAGTGTGTCCTATTAATACTAATGATAATAATGGAAGTAGCAAGGAAGTCATGGAGCATCACTGGTCCTTACACAAGTCCTTGCAGAGATGGGTACGTACCTCACCCCAAACAATGAAAAACAGTTTCAGTGATAGTATTAAGAATGGTCATAATATTAATTGTAATAATAGTAGTAGTAATCGTAGTATCATTATTAGCAGCAACAGAACAGTTGATTGTCAGCATCAGAATCATCGGTATATTTATTGTCAAAATCCAGTGGATGGGCGTCACAAAGTTATTGCTGTCTTTTTGTGTAGCAGCTATTCGTAGCATTAGTCATACAATGGAGATACGTTGGCATTTGGGACTCTCCTGTGTCAGTAGTCTGTCAGTCGTATTACAGCCCGATGACGAAACATAACGCACCTCAACATGGTCTTGCTCTGGGGGTTTGCGATCGCCAAATTTTTTGCGGTGGTAAAACCCACAAATCACGAGAATTATACAGAAGAATGATGATATAGATGTCCCTACTGCTATATGAAGAATCTGTATACTTCCTGTGACAGGACCTGCAAAACAGAAAATAGAAAAAAAAGTTCAGGTTAAAAAAAATTGTTTCAACTCTTAAATCTATACTAAGAAATTCAAATATTAACTCGGGGGGGGGGGTAACTTTTGATTAAAGTTACATCCTTTGGACTTTAAAGAAATTTTTCTTCCATTCAATTTGCCAAAGACTTCCATTTAAAGAAGAAAAAAAAATCCTTTACATTGAAGAGGTTATTTTTTTTTTCAATCTTATTCATTGAAGAGTTCTAAGGCAAGTGGTCTATGGATTGCAAATAGCCCTTTTTTTTCTTTTTTTTTTCCCCCTATATTTGGATAAAATCAGCACTCAACCCTTTGAACACAGACCCCCTCACACTAAAGCAGCCTTCTGTGTTCCAAAAGTAAAAATGTAATACAAACTTTCTCCTGGACAATCCAATCTCTTCTCATCTTTCGATGTTAACATATTTCTGTCAAATCCTTCTACAGCCTTCTTCATAGTGTCAATATCAAATGGAAAGAAGAGATGGGATTGCCCAGAAAGTTTGAATGTTTATTGTAATAACCACCAGGTCAAACTCATTAATAATTGATAACCATTGTTTTGTGGCATACATATATCTGCTATAGAAATTGAATAGTATGATTTTCTTGGTTCTCTGTAAAAATAGACTCTTCTATTTACAGGTCAAAATTTTGCTGATAAATAAACCTCTGACCCATCATTTTAAACTATAGACTCTTCCAGTGGAAAGAATTAAATATGTTCATGATTTTTTTTCAGGTGTGGGGATTAACTAGTGATTATATATTAGCGGATTTCCATTTTCTGAAAATATGTTGGTTTTATTGAGTTGAATCATTTCCTCCAAAACAAAAAAAACCCTGATTGAATCTTTATGAAATTTGTCGAAGAAAAATAGCATTAATGAAACCATAAAGTTATCGTGAAATAATCCCGTTTCAATATACTTCTCTCAAAAACATTCATAATGATAAAAAAAGCAGAAAGCAAATTTGACTGTTAGTGTATTTTGTAGAAAGACACAATTAGTACAATTCAAACAAGCAGCTTTGAAACAATAAAAGAGAGAAAAGGAAAGGGTACCATTTGTGGATTTTCCTGAAAATGAAATAAAACCTGTTAATTTTTAAATCAAAAACAAGCTTGAAAGTCAGACCATAGATGCTTTAGTTCTTTTCTTGTGTGTAGAGCAGTGTTGCCAACTTTATTTTCTAGTTTACATGAGAGAAATGTGTCAAAAAACATCTTGAAATACATTGAAACATTCAGATTCTCCAGATATATATGAAAAATCTAAGAAATAAATTTAATTCATTGAATGTTTAAAATTTATTTTATCAAAAAAATTTTCACTTTAATACTAATAAAAAATATCACTAATTAAAAAATCATCTAAATAGTAAATTTTTGATATCTAGATGCAAACAAATCTAGATTTGAATGAAAAACATCTAAATTGGCAACACTGAGCAAGGGACATAAATCACATTTCTGAATATTAGTCTCAGATAGCAATTGATGCTTGAGATGCATTAGCATCTAAAAAATGAATTGTAAGTGAGCTGCATCTGGAATACATTTTTCTGCTAAAATTATCAAGTTAGTTGAGATTCAGTTGTTAGCTGTTCGAGAAGAAATCATTTTCTTTCAATTCTAGATGCCTTCAATGTATTTGACTCTCTAACCATCAGAAAATTTGCTAGTTTCTAGAAAAATCTTCCAAAAGTTTCACAATGGATGTTCTATGTTCAATGTAACTTTAAGAATACACCTAGGTTCTGCTATTTTTTTTTCTCAGAGGTACAGATTACATAATTTCTCTCTCCTTTAGTTTGTAAAATTGGGCAAAAATTGAGAAAAAATCTAAAATTTTAAGTTTAATTCTTTTGATAATAAATTGGTTTAGATTAAGGTTAGGGGTGATGGTAATGAATGAAATGACTAGAAGGAGAGAAGATACTTCATGTAAGCAGTACCTTAGTAAAAATTGCAGAAAGTATGTGCCCACTTGATCATTATGATTACATTGTAAATAGAAATCACCTTGTAAAACCTTTGAAAAAAAAAGAAGAAAATTAAGAAATTTCCAGCTGTTTCTAGAGTCTAATGGAATCAGAGCACCTAAAATTGACATAAAAAAAAAATTTTCTTCTATGAAAACTGAATTCTGCTAACAAACAAATCTTAACCAATCAGTATTATATTTGATAATATTAAATGATATGACCATTCTTATGATTGATGAATCAATAACAGGGACAATTTTCAATACTTCAAAATGAATTTTGTTCATCAAAACAAGTTCCTCAGTTAACAAAATAGATACTTTTTCAAATTTAAACTATACAGTTTTGAAATATTAATCAGAAATATAAGAAATGAATTAATTTGAATAAATAGATACAAAAGACATAATCCATTTCTGTAATAAAACTATTTGTTTCCTATTGATTCAAAAAGAAAAATAATGTAAAACTGTTATGATACTTACAATATAAGATATGCTAAAAAATGTCTTAGCTTCATAAATAAGAAACATTTTTTCTTAATTGCTTATCTTTTAATTTTGAGAATTGGTTTAAAAAACACAAGATGTCGTAAAGTAAAATGAAGAAAAACATATTCCTCTTTCTGTGCCCACTGTCTCCTCTCTTCTTTTCTTAAGAATATTTCAGTTTGGTCTGAAAGAAAGTGATTTTGGCGTTCATAGAACCGCCAATGTTCATCACAGGTAAAGAAGCTACATGTTAGTATATTTCTGAAATTAAAATACTGAGGAAGCCGTTCATTTTAATCATAGATAATCCAAAACAGATGGTCCCAAATACTTTTAGAACTGATTAAAAAAATTTGATAAGGAAGTTAGTATATATTTATTCATCCTTTGCTTAATGTTATCAGCTGGTTATTGTTACTTAACTGTTAAATTCATATTTTTCAAAAATCAAGTGGTAAGTCAAAGGGAATAACTTCTGATCAGATACTTCCTTTGCACTTTTAGCCAACTTTTAAAAATTTATCTTCTATACAATTCATAAAGTCCCAATTTTTTTCTATTCTATTTATGAAAAGTTCCATTGTGTTCAGGAACAGTCCAAGACATTCATGGATTTAGGAGTTGAAACATATTATCCCAAAATGATCACAATAAGCGGCTTCCTCTGTATTAGGAAATTGTGGCTTGCCCTAGTTTCAGGAGGTCTAAATCCCTCTCCCTGCACAAGATCTTTGATCTGCCCCTGATGCTACATTTTATAGCCAGTGAACAGTTTGGGATGCTACTCCTCTTCATTGTTCATTTGGTTCACTCTCCAACCATCTTCAGTTGGCATTTTTTTTTGTTTTATAAGTAAAATCACAAGACTCTAATTGCTCCATGTTGACATTGGATGGAAATTCTGATCTGAAGAAGGTTGAAGAATGCAAAGGCTGAAATGTTTAAAGACATCAAAGTGGAGAATAATTTTGAAAAAAAAAGATCATTCAATATAAAACATTTTGAGACAAGTTGTTAATATCCTGTTCCATTCCCCACCCAAGAAATAAAAACAAAAATGATTGATATGCTCTCAATAGTTTATACACATATATAAAATGCAATGTGTACTCATACATGAACTTGGTGTGTGTAACTCTCTTGGATGAGTGCACAGATACTACATTCTGATCCAAAGCAGAGGTTTAGGTTCGGGAAGGTTATGTACGCCTTCTATCTAATAATATGAACCTTAATTTTATTTTTCAAATTGAATTTTTAAGCCCTTAAGATCACGGGGGCCCCAGGCAACTGCCCGATGTGCTCATTTGATAAGACAGCACTGACTATAAGCAAACGATTTCTTTTGTGAGAGAAAAAATCATTAGCTCTTTGGATAATCGCAAATTGTTTTGCAGATTAAATTTTCCCCCAAGGTGAACATTACTGCACACTGTATTTTTTATTTCTGTGTTTTGTTTGTTCATTTTAGCATTTGGGGAAAATCTTCTGGTAATCAATGAGTTTCTATGGGTTTAGAAAAAAGAGTGGGAAAAGTGTCCTTGAGCATATAAAAAAAAAAGCAGATGTTTACACAAAAAAACCTTGAGTTATTGAGGGAACAATGCACATTTACTTGTTAAAGGAATAAATAGCGATTTCTGTCTCTAATGATCGAAAATAATAAACTATTTAATCATTATCTTGAAATTTAAGTTGTCCAATTTACTGTATTTAATGATAAATTTGACTCTTTATTAACCATTATAAAAATTTTAAATTCAAAATGATGACCTTATAAATAGCCAGTAAGTTTTGTTTAGTATGGCACAAGGATGCAATGTCCAAATTGACGCCCTTTTCTAACTCGGCTCATCCTGAGCTTTGAAATTAGAAACTCAAAGGTTTAAGAATATTTGGTGATACTAAATAAAAAATAGATCATGATAAATATACAGTAAACTCTTATTTTAATGGACAATAGTGTAACAGATTTAAGGAACCTTTTCCATGAATATTTTTTTATTTCTAGTTACTAATAAGTTATAAAATACTGTAAATTACCTTCCATTTTTTAGTTTATAATGACTAATATTAAAGAAAAAAAAAATCTTATTTATGAGAATATTGGTCTCCACCATTGATTTCAGAGAAGGTTAAAGACCACTACAGTCAAAAAGATAAGTAAATGTTACAGAATCTTCAATACAATAAAATAATTTAATATTGTTCAGTATTTCAATTAAGCTTTTGATAAATAAAAAAAAAAAAATTGAAATGTTTAAAAATGATTTTAATTTAGATTCAGAATTAACAGACTTTTGGCATTAACAGATACCGATCCCAGAGTTTATCATTCCTGGATTGATTCCAAGGCATTTATCAACCCCTTGGATAGTGCAATCAACCCCTAGAGGTAGATATTGACCTCTTTGATGACCCCTGTTCTAAAACATGCCTCTTCTCTCTACACTTTTTACCATTTTTTTTCATCAAAGGAGATTAATTTGAATAAATTCATTATTCTATAGGTGCGATAAATCTAATGAAGAAATTTACATGTTAGATTAGGGGGATAACTTCTGATCAAAGTCACTTTCCTTGCTTTCTTAGGTAGATTTTTAAAAAATTTTCATCTAATTCATAAGAGTTCAATTGAAAAAGAATTTCTGTTCATTGAAAAGTTCTATTGTGATTAGGAGTGGTTCCATGTGATTCATGAATTTATGAGTCGAAGAAAGTTCTCACTTCTGAAATGTTGTCTGGACCAAAGGATTGGAGTGAAAGTAGAATCAAAGAAGTCTGGCATCTTTTGAAATGTAGTAATCAAATCTTTGAAATGGAAATAACCGAAGAGGAACCCGTTGGTCTGGAGGTTGGTATCAGATGGTAATGTTATTAGTCTCTCGTTGTGATTTATAAGAATTGACTGCTGAGTCTGAGAAATTAGATGAAGAGCAAACTAAAATCACTTGCTTTACATCAAAATTCTAATTCATTTGCCTAGGATAGTGTCTGTTTCAAAGGTGCATATTTGGAAGGGGTTGGACTTTATGGAGTGGAGCGGCCTGTCATAATTGTCTTGTAGAATAACATTTCCATCTGTATTTCAGTTACTTCTTTTCAGTGTTGCAAGTTTAGAGAGCCTAAATCAAGTGAGATTATTTATAAAAACTAAAAAGAAAGATCTGTAATTAGATTTTTTGAGAACCACTGATTTAAAAAAAAAAAAAAAAAAATCCAAACTCAACACTGCAGTGCCTTGTATACTGACATATATCTGGCAAATGTACAATTGTCAGTTGTGTGCACACTAAGACACATACACACACACACACACACATACAAACATTTTTTCAATTGTAGTTAGATTGTAGATGATGGCCAAATTGTACCCATCTTAATTGGGGACAGATGGTAGGGCCCTCCTTGGGTGAATCACAACTAAAACATTTCGTTATCAAATATCTAGATCACAAAATTTTATAAATAAAAAATAAAAAAACCCAAATATTCCCAAGTAATCATGAATTAATCTTGGAAACAAAAATTTATCATTTTGTTTTTTCTTGTAAATAAGTCTTTGATTTCTTATTTTTATTCATTTGTTTTGTGGTAAATTCCTGTGATAATTTTTTTTTACTTTGATCTCTCATCAATCCTAGTCCTAAATCATCATCAGTCTTTTGTTGGACATAGATCATCCCAAAGATTTGCCAGATCTCTCTATCATGGGCGTTGCAGAGCCAATACTTTCTGAACTTGTTCAGTTTGTCACACCATCTTGTATTCTGCCGGCCTCAGTTTCGCATGTGATCCCTGGGGATCCATATTGTGGAGTCGTAATGTCCAGTAGTTGTCTGCCATTCTTGCAGCGTGAACAGTCCATTGCCATTTGAGTTTTTTAATAGATTCTATGATGTCCTGGATTCCTGTTTTCTCCCTAATATATTGTGCTGTCTTGAGATCCGTCCATATAAGGTCAAGCATTTTCAAAAATAGGTGAATTTTTACAGGATCATACATTTGTTTCATTTGTTTTCTTTGTCACAAATTCATTTGTGAACACAGATTTTTCGATTTGGATATCCCCCACCTCCGCTAAAAATGTTTAAGAATGGATATGTACGTAAAATTTCTTTGAAAATATCACATGAAGAATTGCTAATATCGAAGATAGATCAAAATAGGTGTTCCAATGATAATGATAAGAATCACAGAATTCATTTATTCTTCTATGTATCATCTACCTATGTGATGAACAGTGTGATCTTAGTTTTCTGTCCATAACCATGGACTCTTCCAAAGATTACTAATTCGCAGCTAAAATATCTCCAATACACTATTTTGAACGATGGAATTAAAAAAAAAAAAAAAAAAAGAAGGAAATCATTAAAGACTTTTTGAAAGTTTGTTTTATGCTACTTTTGCAATTTAGAAAAAAAAAATTTGAAAAGTAAAGATAGCATTCAGTTTTGGTTTTTCTGAAGACTTTCATTGAGGCAGTGCCCTCTCTCTTCTACACCCTGATCTCCTGTACCTACAACCATGATGACTTCCAATTACTTGGCTTTACATGGCATCTTGACCATTTTTTTGATCTATTGATACTCAAAATTTTTCCTGTATGAATTAATGCTAATTGTCCCTTCAGATTGTGCTATTTCAGCTAATGAAAGGCTTTCCAAGAAATTGACTTCTCTTGCAGGAAGGGGGAAATTTGTCCAATTGATTTTTTTTTTCATGAGAATAAACAGGTGGATAGATAAACGTATAAAAAAAAAAACCCATTATCATATTGTTTGATTTTTAAGCAATAAAGGGGGAAAACTTGCCTTCTGCAGTTCTAGGTGACCTTCGGGCAATCAGTAGAACCTCTCAGTATCTCTCTTATATATTCGTGAGCTAAAACATTGTGACCATTGACCTAATATGGTCTTGGCCCCATATGTTTCAGCAAAAATAACCTCTTTACCAATCAAGCATTAACTCTACAAAACCCGAGGTTTCTTCTGGTATCTGGCACCTGGCACCAAGATTTTGAAACCAGTTGCTTTTAACTGTACTAAGTTACATGGAGTTAGTCAGGACAACTTGATGCCATGCGTATTATTAGAAAGAAAGCATCATATTTAATCAAAAAACTTCTTTCCATTGATACAAGATCCAGTTCTGATCCTTGTGAGCCCATTGAAGATGCTTTAAGTGAAAGATATTGTTTAGAATAGGTATTCTGACTGGCCTGCAGCTATGTAGCCACATACGCAACAAGAAATGATATACTTTGGGTTGTAAGACATTCTTTTTTCCACCTCGACAAAAGCTGTCTGCAATTTATGCCATAGTAACCCCTCTGTTGAATTGTACTTGGTGAGAAAACCTCTGTTCTCTTTCCTTACATCAACAATAGCTGTACTATTCCTTGTTAGCAGTTGGCGATTTTCCTCCTCTTCAAACCACTTTTGATTGATACTCTCCAGAACTGAACATGTGTATCCACAAGCTCTGCGATTTGAGAAATGCTCTGACCTAATCTGATGAAGGCCAAATTTGTTTCGGTCAGAAAGGTTACCCAGATCTTTCTACTGCAGTCAAGATATCACAATTAATTACCAGAGGTTGGCTTGTATACTTTGAGCCTTGACATGCACAGTCATGAGACATTAGCTGTCACTTTTGCCACATGTCACAGATCAAAAGCTTTGGCTCATCAATGTATTTCATGTTTCATACAATATTAAACAAGTTGCACTTATTTGATTGATGGCACAACTATAGTAACAAACTCATACACAGAAATTCATTGAAGACCTGAAACTTTTCCATGATTATTTCTTCCACCTTTCTCAGGTAACGTTCAGTCGTTTCCAAACAGAAATATATCTAAACTAGCCTGTTGGCTATAATCAGTCCTACTTTTGATTAGTGCATTAGGCGACTGACCAAATGGTTTAAAGTTCAATTGAAAATTTGGCCACTGGCTGATTGTGTGAGTAGGACACTCTAAAGAAACTTCCAGAACATTCGTGATTACCCATCTGAAAAATACAGATATTGATTTGAGAAATTCTATTTATAAGACAGATCTGTTCGGTCACTCAGTAGAAACCATCATGTGACTAGCATCTTTTGGTAGCATGCCATATTGGGTGATCAATTGGAAAAAATTGTAGAAAAAGGTGATCAGCAAATAAGTTACGTCTCAAGTCTCTTCCTGGAAGGTGATCACTAAAAAAAAGTCTGATTTTTCAAAACAGAGAACACTGCCAGATACAAACTCAGGGATAAGCTTAGCATGAAGTTATGTTGTAAATTGAACCCCCACTAAAAACTTCTTGAGAGGTGGAATTTAAAAAAAGAAAAAAAAAGAGCAAAAATTTGTTCTTTCATAAGGAGTAAATGTTAAGATTTTCAGCCCTCTAACTCCATTGGTATGGCTTGTATGTACCAGCCAACATGATAACTTGAAAAACCTATGTTGACAGTTTCTAATATCTACAACGTGTAAACTTTCTGGAGCTATCTTGACCAAGTGCTAATAATTGATGACCAAAGTGTGCACTTTGTACTAAAGATATCCTCACAACAGCACCATCAAAATTACCCAAAGCAAGGGTGTCAAAATGATTTACTATGGCAGGCTAAATATAATGTGAATATACAGTATGCAGGCCAGTTAACATAACTATGAGCAGTTTGTGAACACATACTAGGTGAGTAATATAAAAATAAGAGATGCGGATTTGTTCTGCTCTTGCGCTTGTGTGAAGCTTTTAAGAGCAGACACGAACCACATGTTTGACACCACGTGACTAAAGCTTTTTGGATGGATCTGAGAATTATCAAAAGAGGCCGAGATAATCGACAGATGGTCAATCATAATGAAATAGAAAAAGAACAAAAAATCTTAAAGGTAGTCAGTCCAATCCCAAATTTTATTTGAGGAAAATGACACTTTAATAGATTGTTGGATTTTGAACCTTTTTTTCTACAATGGAAGTGATTGTTTGTAGAAATAAGTGAGCCTATCTATTTCTGCTTGTTTCTATGTTTGTAAATTCCATTAGAGTAGGTATGTCATACTTGTATGCTAAATTAGTCCTATAGCTTGTGTCTGCATGTGTTCATACTTGTTTTTCTGAAAATTTGGACCTTTTTAGTAATCCAAAAAAAGGTGAGAGAAGTAAAATATTCATTGATCACCCCTTTTTCAAATTTTTTAATTGATCACACTAACATGGCAGCCTGCCAAAAGATGTTGCTCATGTGATGGCTACTACTGACCTGTTGTTTAAAAAAAAGATAGTCTTAACCTCTGACATTAGGGACTTTGCTACTAAACAATTGACAGAAAGAGGACTTGTCTTTGATTCCTCAAGTCTCAACATCAAGTCCTTGGCAGCCAAATAACAGGAAGATCACTCTATAAACACTCCCGAGACAAGAAATAACTGCTTGCGCCGATATTGAATAGTTGCAATTAAGAGAACCACGCCATAAACTCTAGCAAAGTCTTGGAATAAATTTCTAACAATTGTACTAATTAGACAAAATGAAAAAATGATTTTCTGCTTATATCTATAATGATATCTTTTTGTAGCCTTTATGATATTCCAACAAGAGAAGGTTCTTCATCCGATTGTATCTTGCTGTCATAGTGTCATTTAAGGTATTGTCTTGCATATCATGTTTAATTATTGAATATTTCGGTTTCTGCTCACATGTTTTGTTTCTGGGTTTTGTCTCTTTCGTTCTCTTGGTTTAATAAACGTTTGTTATGTGTCTCTGTCTGCTTTTTTGAAGAGAGAGAAAATAGTAGAAAATGTAAATGACTGGAATAAATTTGTGCAGGAATACAGAAGAGAACATGTAAGAAAGGGTAAAAAAATATTCAGTTGACCATCATCACAATAATAACAACAAGACTGAATGAAGAACACAGCAAGAGAGTTGGAATATCAAATAAACTAGAAGCAAATTGATTGGTTGAAGAGGAAGGAGGGGAAGGAAAGGAATGAGATGTGGGGGGAGGGAATAAAAGAAGAAGAAGAAGAGGAGGAAGAGGGAAGGAAATAGAGGAAGATGGAAAAGGAGGAAAGGGAATAGAGGAAGAAGAAGGGGAGGGAAGAGAATAGAGGAGGGGAAAGAAAGGAATAGAGGAACAAGAGGAAGAGGGAAAAGAATAGAGGAGGAGGAAGAAGAGGAGGGAAAAATAGAAGGAAGAAGAGGAGGGAAAGGAAAGGAATACAGAAAGAGGAGGAGGAAGAAGAGGAGGCAAAGGAGATGGATGGAGGAGGGGAAGGAATACAGGAGGGGAAAAATAGAGAGGGAAGATGGGAAAAGGGGAAGAGGATAAAAAGAATAGGATAGAAGAGAAGAAGATGGAAAATCTGGAGAAAGAGGAAGAATGAGGAGCGAAAAGTAGATGGAGATAGAGGTAAGGTATCAGGAAAAAAAAAAACAAAAAAAAACAAGAGCTGAAGGTTTCTCAAGACTAAAATTCTCTTTTTTTTTTTTTCATCATCATCCAGGGAAGAAACGTTTCAAAATAAAGACTTTTTTTTTTTTAATCAAGCACATTTCTACGAGCATTTAGTTATGTACGATGTGAACAGATAGAGAGTACAAGAGAGGAACTTACAGCATCATTTCGGAAAAAAGGGAAAGAGAAAAGAAATACGAGACACACCAAAGCAAAAGAGAAAGGAAAAAGGATGAACTGTAGATAGATATATATATATGTATATATCTATAATCTTTGCGAATTGCCAAGTTTTGATTGATCCTACTTGAAATATTGCAAGGGTTTGTGAAGGCCATTTCTGGAGGCCATGAGAGTATTTCTTTGAGTCTCTTAATACAGTTTTATATTTATATATTGCTTGATTTTGGCACCTGGTTAGAGGTCATGACCTTTCGCTGTTATGGAAAATGGCCAATCTGTCTCGATATTTGTAATGCTAGCTAATTTTATTGATACATATGTAAGTACATACACACTTAACTGTCTCTGATGAGCAAGAAGTTTCAAACATTAGTACAGGCATCCCATTGTAACGTGAGTGTTAGAGTCCAAGAAAGTTAAGTGTTTTTAACAAAGCTGTGATAACTGTAGGGTGGATATTAGTGATATTTAATAGATGAAAGACGGTAAATGTATAAAAATTGAGTAAGATTTGAACAAAGGCATTCTTTAGTGTTTGTTTAGTTTTTTGTTGTTTTTAAAAAAAATTTAATAACACCACCAAAATAAACACAATATATCACAAAGTATACAAATTTCAATGTTTGAAAACAAAATATTTTCATCAATGACTAAACTCTCTGAATCATTAGCCCCTATGTCATCAGTGGAAAAGCTCAAATTGTTAAAAAGTTTTGTACATTGACTATTGGAATGTTTTTGTCTTATTATTTTCATTTTTACTGTTGGTTTGCTTGCTAACTTGGGTCAGATATATTTCATAGTGGATGGGGTATAGTGTTACCCCTCTTATCTGATATAACAGGGACACCTTAACTAAGAAAAATGTAACATTTGATACGAAATACTCGGTGTATTTTGTCAATGTTTTTTTTTTTTTTGAACAAAATCAGAAGTCTAGGTCTATCTTGAAAAGTGTTTCAATAATGTATGTGTGTATATATATATATATATATATATATAATTTAAAAAAAAATTTCTGTTTATACTGTCATTGAGAACATTGTTAGGTTAGGTATGCATGGGCATTCGTTTGTAAGACCCACTTGGCGCTTGCTGGCCTGTGGAAGCTTTGTTTCCTTTATTGCACTTGGTATTCCCCAATGGTCATCCATCTAAGTACTGACCTGGCTTGATACTGTTTAACTTTGGTGATTTTATGAGAACTGGTGTACCAAATATGATTTGGGAGTGAGCCTCAATCCTAGTCCTTGTGCTCAGCGGAGCAGCATTGAATAGCATTTTAAAAAATTGTTTGACTAAATGGAGGATTGAAACATGGCCTATTGAATGGAGACCAGCACTCTACAATTGGACCATGGTGATCACTGTTTAACAATAGGGATAGGGAACCTGACTGTCAGACCATAGATATACTAATTCTTCTCTTGTGTGATGATCTTTTAAGATTACATCAAAAATTGAATGAATATCTTGAAACATTCTTTGGATATATATGTATATATATATATATATATATCAAATCTAGGAAATATACAATGTAGAAACATTACTTATATTATTAATAACCATTTATATAGCAATTTCTGACCTCGACTATCTAAAAACTTGAAGCATCAGTTGAAATATATCTAAATGAACAACATTGAGCAAGGGACATAATTCATACGTCAGGAAGTCAGTCAGTGGTATCAATCGTTGCAAGAGTATCTAAAAAAAATGAACACTAAACTAAATGACATTTTTAGACATGTGTACACATATCTGTTCAAAATCCATTTTTAGAAAATAATAAATTCTAAAAAAATACCATTTCTGATGAAATATTGTTTACAAAGGTATCTGTAGACTCTTCAATGCCTCATAGCTGTCTATTCTAAGTTATGTCGATGATCTTTTTGTCATTTTGCCAGCTCATGTACATCTTACAAACCAACCAATACAGTAATTAACTATTTTCAAAGGAAGTATTTTTTTCAAATGTGTGTATACATTTATACATACATGCGTTTGTATATATAATTAACTCTATAATTAGATAAGGTTATATATATATATATATATATATATATATATATATATATATATATATATAGGCGTGTTTGTGCATGGATACTTATTTAGTAAATGAATTTATACAAATACTGCTGTGAAAACAACAGAGGTGCCACCAACAAAGGTTTTATCAAATGATGATTGTGGGGTCAGGCGTTGTTTTAGGCTCAAAAGCATCATTACGCCCATCAGTACCTCAAAATACCACCAGTTTTTGTTGGTTGTCTGACACAGTGTGTGAGTGCTGGATCCATAAGGGTGATGCTTCTTCCCGATCTTGGGGTTCTTTTGATATGTGTCGTTTTCTAATGATAACCCCAGTCTAGTCAGGTATGTTAAGACTGAGTTTGCAACAAAACCTTGGCGTCCGACTTCTGTAGGAAATACATTTGTTGTCCAGACGTAGTTGTACATAAATGAATCCTTCCATTTCTCTGGCTGCATCCTATCAAACTCTCACATGTTTGAAAATGACTATTGTATTCAGAACGATAATAAACTGTTATAAATATTTTAAATGAATTTAAAAATCGTCGAGCGAATATTACTATTTGAATAAAGTTTTAATAAGTCCATAATTCCCAAACCTGAAAGAATTTTCAATTAACTCAGTTATGCTTTATTTCATATCACATGACCCAGTACAGTATGTAATGATTTTAACAATAATTCAATGGGAAGGGGGGGGGACAATTGAAATTCTTTTTCTTTTTACTCCACCTGTGTAATTTGACAATAGATGTAATACATCTTGGTTTTTAATTCATGATTTTTTGGGATCATTTGGACATTTTATACATAGAATTTCTTTATGTAGATATCTAAAAAAAAAATTTTTTTATTGTGCATTACCCAAGCAGGGTGGGGGTTTGGGACTGAAAAAAATCAAAAGTATATATCCAAGTATAATAATGACTTGAGCACCAAGATTTGGTAACTATATTTCAGTTATCTTTTCTTTAACTTGCTGCTCTAAAAGAAATAATCCCTTGCGGTCGGAGAATGAATATTAGTTTTTTGGACATTTTCTTTGTGAATAAAATATTCCTTTGACAAGCAATACACAGAGACAGAGTTTAGGTTAAAATTTGAATTGTGGGAATTTAAATGTGCATATGCAAGCCTTCCCTGTTAAAATGCAGATAGTCATAATGTAGTTCGTGATATAACATGGGTGGATAGAGAACCCCAAAATCATAATCTAACTCTTAGATAGCTAAATTTGCTATCCTGATTATTGCAGCTCAGTTATGTGGTTAGCTTTCTTGGAGCCTAAAACCCATGTTATAACGAGAAACACCTGTATGAGCTGATCTGTAGATAGCTGGTATTGAACTAATTTTTTTTTTTTTTCTTGAGGTGGTTTCCTGGGGCTACTTTGTTGGTTGTTATCAGATTGTGCTTCACAAATTTTAAAAATGCAATCAAAACTGACCTTCATTACTTCAATTCATCTTTCCTTCATTGATTCTCAAAAAAGTTTTCCATTACAGTTTAGATTTTGCCATAAGACAAAAAAGTTTATGGTTTTTAGTGAACCTAGAAAGATAGGTGTTGCTGTTAGTTGAAGTAAATAGTGGAAAGAAATTTTGAATTTAACTTTTCTTTTTTTTTTTTTCTCCTTAGTATTTCAAAGAAACCATATTTCAAGAATACTGATTGGCTGAAAAAAGATGCACAGTTATTGGTCAATAATAGTGTAAAATGGGATCACCTGAAATGTGTATATCTGTAATTAAACCAAAGATACAAGAAAAAAAATTTGTCAGTCAGTTTGGAACGTACTTGAAATGACCTCAGTGCTGTATTAACCATGAGGCACTTAAGGCACAGGCCTCAGGCCCCTAGATTAAGGGGCCACTGGTAGATTTAGTGGTCCCAAGTAGGCAATGGCCTTAAAATATATTTGAATTAAACAAAATTCTTGGCCTATACTC
This sequence comes from Thysanoteuthis rhombus, assembly GCA_963457665.1. Classification (NCBI taxonomy): domain Eukaryota; kingdom Metazoa; phylum Mollusca; class Cephalopoda; order Oegopsida; family Thysanoteuthidae; genus Thysanoteuthis; species Thysanoteuthis major. The sequence continues at coordinate 19,551,190 of OY735212.1, read as the reverse complement.
AGTTTTACTGTGAATCGTAACAATCAATTTAGTACTCTTTTGTTGTTCTTGATGAATAGATATGTATTAAGAAATGGAAATGTGTGATCTGGCAGAATGATCATAAATGGTGTTATATTATATAGAAACTTATTTGAAATGATCTCCCGTCATAACACGATTAGTGTATCACTCAACCTAGAGAACATAAATAGAAAAAAACAATTATCCTGCACCGGCCCCACTTTCTGTAATTGTTTTTTTTCTTTTTACATTGTTTAGGGTGAGTAATACATTAACCGTGTAATGATGAGAGATCATTTCAAATAAGTTCCGATATAATATGATGCTATAGATACATATATATATATATATATATATATATATATGGTAAGGGGCCCTGAGTTAATCTGTGCCTCAGGCCCCTATCAAGCTTAATCTGACCCTGGGTGCTACTTCTCATTCAAACAATTTGCTGAATTGAGTCTAAATAAGGCAGGAAAAAAATAAGGCCCTGATTTTGACACGCCTTTGGGACCCATTTGTTCAAAAAGAAAATTTCATGGCGATATGCCATGTGGTACTTAAATTATGCTGTCACATACAGACAGCCAGACATTTGGTGAATTAAAGAAATATTTAGTATCAGTATAGTACCAATGTATTCATATATATTTATTTTTCTCCCTGTTGAACAAATAAGGTGATATTATTTTTTACAGGGCACCAAAATTCAGTTTGCCCACGGTGCCAGGATCCCACTATCAGGTTCAGTTACTACTATGTCATGCAAGGCAATGGATTTATCCCCATTTCTTGAATGATCCGTGGAGATCCATTCATTGTTTCTATAGCAATTAATTTTTTTTTCTCTTGTTTTTTCAAGCATAGTTTGGGTACGAGTTCAACAGCGAAGATAAAATACCTTACAGATCTTAAGGGCTCTAACTACTCCGCTATTTGCCCATAGAAGTACATTCATGCCTTTCTTCTTGCTCTTAAATGATAGGCCACGCTCGAAAATTATAAAGTTTCTTTGGATTTTATATGAAAATTGCTTTTCATTTCAGTCTGCTATTTTTTAGGCAAAGGGTATTTGAGAGAGAGATTGGATGCAGTCGGTGCATTCCACCAAGGGAGGTCCAAGAGTATCTTGGGTTGACTTGTGTATCAAAACCTTGACGTGAGTCAAAACAATGTATCCATTTATAAAATGGGTTAACTGTATTATGTACCAGTGAACAGTCTGGCATGATAAGGGTTATAGCAGATGAAATCAAGCTTGTACTGTCTTATAAGATTTCTCTTGAAGGCCTTGGCTACTTTTTTTTCAAAAGGAATTATTTAAAAAAAAAAATTTCTTCAACTTCAAAGGAAGACTGTGCTATTATAATGGGAACAAGAAGAGAAACTACTGAAAAGGCAGAGCAAAATGCTATGGAAAAATAGTGAAACTAGTTGGAGAAAAAAACATGTGAACTCTGTGTTGGCAAGTGATAATGTTGAAGTAAATAACGTCGCAATCAATGTGAAGATGGAAAATTGTACTGGTGCGAATCCAGAAGGGCGGGAGGCCAGGTTCCATGATATCCAGACCACCCTGCTTGGGCAAAGCACAATTACGACAGCTTTTTTGAATATTCAGATAAAGTAATTCTATAAATAAAAAAAATACAAATAATCCAAAGTAATGATAAATTCACCTTAAAAGCCAAAAAAAAAGTTATATCCATTGTCTAATTAGACGGATGGAGTAAACTATGAGAGTGACACTTTGATCTTAGGCAGAACACACAGATACTACACTCTGATCCATGGCAGAAGGCGTGGCAGAAACATTTGGATCCTAGGCAGAGGTGCTGACCCATATGCAAATAATCCTAACATTTTTGACAATTATAATGCTTAGTATACATATAAATTGAATAAATAAGTCCTTTTCAAAATTCGATCTTTATCATATACTTTAGTTGTACATATCTACTGTCATGATTTCTTTACTTACTATTATTAATTTGCATTTTGATATTTACTGTCTTATGCACATATCATTGTTACCTATATACTCATAATAGAAGTCTTTGTTGGAATATTTGCTGGAATTTCCAATAAGTCTAAACTCTTTCAAAACATTTTTGATGTATTGAAAGAAACCCTTTTTCCATATTCAATGTCTCTTAATGATCTATTGTTATCTAGTTCATTATTCAATATTTGTTTTCACAAATACATACTGCTTATAGAATGAAGAAGGCAACAGGTACAGTTGAAACTTCTGGTCGATAAGATGATACAACTTTAAGTGTCTTTTCATTGATGGTAATCAGTGCCTTTTTAAAATAAAATTCTAAAATGTAGCAAAAATAAAATTTGTTTTCAAAAAGATTAGTTAGTAGCATTGTGCAATCTTTCAAATTTTCAAATATTTCTGCAGACTCCAATTTGTACCAGAATCATGAACCCAACTCTCCTTTTCATCAGCCCCATCAGGAGTTATCTCGATTGGGGTCAAGTCAGAAATATGCCATCAGAGGGATTTAATATAGAATATGAAGAAGACCGATTTAGAAAAAAAAAAAAAAAAAAAATGAGGATATATTTTTATATATATATATATATATATATATATATTTGGAATAAGCTGTATTGAAAATAGCATTAGTGTACAGAGTTTTCAAAATAATCAAGGTAAGTTTAGAAATTATGGGAAGAACATAAGCTTACAAGGACAGTTTTGGGAATTGTCTGATGAGATTTTCAAGATAGAGCTTGGAATAGTTCCAAATTGTAGATATTGTTTGTATTTATGTAAATTTGAATAGAGTTTTATGAATTTTGTATTTGTTTTAAAGTTGTATATGTTGTGAATTATTGAAGATGCCCAAATAGACACAATAAAATAATAAATGAAGGTTGGGTAAAATTAAATCAACATTTTATAAAGCACAAATAATCTGAAACAAAAATAGATTTGAAATAATTTTTATAACCTTTAGCACTCTGTATTCTCCCAGAGGCATAGCTGGGGGCCTGGGGTGTTTGGCTCCTTGAGAGTCCCCTCTAACATTTAGTGAGAATTGATGAAAAAGAGAAATTTGCAATAAATAAACATGCACTATCTCTCAATTGGTGAAAAACAACCCTAAAGGCTGAACTATTAATTATGCAATTCATGTATGTACAAATATATCCTTGTTATTCTATAAAGTCAGAAAAAATGCAGTAGGTGATCAACTATTTATAAAGCTTTTAGGGCCCGCCTCAATCGGGGACTCAGGGCATTTCCAAATAGCCAGCTCCTTCCTACCTCCTCAGCAACGCCTCTGGCTTGAGATTTTGTGCACTTAGTAAACTTGAAAGCCTACAAATTGTGTCTGTTTATACATAACAACATAAAAGTAAAATTCAGACACTATGCTTTGGCGATTGAAGTCACCTTTTGCTCAGTGAACAAAGTCAAGTACAGAGTGCTCAAGGTTAAAGGTTAAAAAAAACAACAAAAAAACAGCATGGAATAATCATTTAAGGATATGCCATAAGCACCTAACGAATCTCTCTCTCTCTTTTTTTTTTTTCGCTTAGGTCATTTTGAAATTAATGTAATTTTTGTTCCTGGGTAGCCAGTTTTTTTCTGATTGCTTCCGTGTAAAAAAGAAAAAAAAAAAAGTATTAAAAATGGTTATTATTGCTTGCAAACTTTGCTTTTGTGGCCATGACAGTGACATTTATACATTATTGTTTTTTTACTTTGTGATTAAACGCATGCAAATTCGCCTGTTGTTTAATTGAAAATAAGTAAATTTCAAATTATTACCGTTCTGGTTGCAAAAGCAAAGTTCGATGGGAATAACTGACATTTTCTATACTTTTTAAACATGATCGATCAGAAAATAACTCTTATTACCCAGGAACAAAAAAGTATCAAAAAGTTGCATGGTGTTATTTTAGACTTGCAAGTTTTGGCACAATTCTGGTAGAGTAACAAGCAAGCAGACTGGAACCATTTTGAATCTCAGAGTTTTATTTAAGCATTCCATTCAATTTTCTAAAAGGGGGAGGGAAGGAACCAAATAAAAGATCTTTCTAGAAACACAAGTGAACTAAAATAAACAAACAAAAAAGAATCAACCTAAACTTCAACAAAATAAATAAATAAAGCAATTGTTTGTTGTATTTTTTATGGTTGCCCTACACAAGAAAATCTAGCGACATTTTTATCTGAATTCATATTCTGGAGTTGCATTTTAGAAAATATTTCAGAAACAAAGATACAGTTTCAGGTAATAAAAAACATGTATGAAAATAGGAAGAGCAAATTTAAACATGTGGGTCAATGCAAGAGCCAAAAATAAGTGTTTAAATTCAGGTCATCTTTTTTTTTTGCAAATTGAAAATCTCAACTTGTACAGGTCTCATCTATAATGATGTAGTTATATACTGGACTCCCAAATGATAATCTAACTCTTAAATTGCTAGATCTTGCTTAAAAAATATCAAGATCTAGTTCCAAATCAGCGAAATTGGTAAGCCTGGTTATCTTGGCTTGGTTATAACAGGGTTGGCTTTTTTAACCCAACACCTGCATTATACTGAAGGATACCTGTATGACTTTCAGAAGCCTGGTAGATCAAATGATCGTAGTGTAATCAATGGCACTGCTTTAAAAGATGGAAAATAGTTTGTTCTAACTTCACCATTCTCAACCATTTTCATTGGCTTTAGCCCCCTTGAGAGCTCTTCTCAGGTTCAAGGGCCACCTGTCAAACAGGGATACAATATTAACATAAAAATTCATTAAGTACCTATTTCAATCTATAACCCCTTTCAAATGTGCCAGGGCCTCAAGGGGCCAGAGGACCCTCATTGAAAATAGCTTCTCTGAAAATGCTTGTCTATTTTTATGATTGTTTCTTATGACATGGGAAACATCATTACTACAAATAAGAGGCCCGTACCAAGGGGAAAAAATGTTTTTTGGGGGCAGGTAACTAAAATGTTCAAGTGGTAACCAAATCACATGCAGCTCGGGGCTTGGGGGTACTCCAGTGGGGTCCAGGTGTGAATATATATATATATTTTATTTTTTCATATTTTTCTGGGTAAAAGGTTTGATTGGGCTGGGCTCCCTTGGTCCCCTACTTATTAGAGGCCTGAAATGAAAATATACTTGAAAAATATGAGCACAGAATATGATATCAGGTAAAAAAAATTAAATAAAATGATACAACCTAGAATCTAAGAACTACAAAGTGTTTTAAGTGTGTAATGCATAGATTCTACAAAGTGGTTCATTTAGAAGACTTGTACTGATAGGTGATATGTAGACATACACAAGCACACCCACTCATGAATAGTCAGTCATACAGAATGAATACCTGGATACAAAATTGTCCTATATTTACTTTATTAGAAGAAAAAAAGAATTTTTTTTTCACTCTTTGTTTTCTTGTCTATGTAATCTAATATAGATCTTTTGCAAATGTGCAATTTGGTGAGCTGTCAATACTCCATTTTCTCGGGTAAAATGTTCTAAAAAGTGTGTGTGTGTATTCACATATTCTAAACCCAAAATGGTTTCTACTGGAGCAGAACACATTTTAACCACAAATTTTTGTCCCCATCAGTGATTATTCCTTGTCAATGGATTGGCATCAAAAGAATAATTAAACATGTTTGATTCTGTTTTTCCACAATTGAACCTACTGAGTGAATATTTCGTATAACCAAGGTTCTGTTGAATTTGAATACATGATTAGAAATTGTTCACATAGGTTTCTTCAGCTTTTAAGTGGATCTAATCCGCTAGCTATGTACAGGTAGCCCCAATAGAGCTAAAAGACTAGAAGTTTAAACATTTACTCCTTATTATGTCTATAAAAAAAACTTTGAGCCCCCCCCCCCCAAAAGAAATTCTTGTAGGGCATTCAATCTACAATGTAAGTGTATGCTAAATTGGTCTCTTAGTTTGCGTCTGTTCTTTTGTTTTTTTTTTGCCAAAAGACATATGTCACATGATAGTTTCTATTGATCGACTAACCAGACCTGTATATAATTCTAATCATATAAATTCCTCTTTTTCTTTTGAGTATCAAGTAAGTTTAGTCAAGTGGTGTAATTAACTTTTAATGCACAAATCTTCCTATCTTCTTGGAGACATGCCATGTTAGGGTTGAGCAAATCAGAAAAGGGGATGATCATTGAATAAATCACTTCTTTGATCATTTGTTGGGATGTGATCACAAAAAAAAATAAATTTAAAAAAAAAAAACAGACGCAAACTAAGAGACCAATTTAGCATACACTTTTTCTTACATAACAAAAAAGATAAGTTTGCCAATTCAGTTTTCAGTGTCAGTAACCATTATGCCATGTGGCACTCCCCATAAATGATGATATTACAGAATCTAACGATCCAAAAAGATCATTTCAGATTGTTGTATTCTATAAGATGTTATCTGAAACTGGAGAAATTAAAATACTGAAGATATTTCCAGATAACCGTCTTCTGAACTGTTTTTATACTCTACAAAAACTTCTCTGAATACTTTCAGAAAAACAAATCTGATTATATCAAACCTCACTTGACAGATCCATCAATGCTATTAAATTAGCTGCTTGTAATTTCGAAATTGAAAAAAACTTCTCTGTTTCTTTTTGAGGAGTCTCTCTTTGTACTTGTTCTTGAGAATGAGGTATTAAGGGAGGTAATTTGATTTTATAATATAATGATTATAAAAAGAATGTTTCACTTCTAAATCAGTGCTCCTCAAACTATTTTGTGTATTCATCGACTCTCTCAAACACATCTGAGACAGTTTATATGAAATGGCTGACCCTGAACATAGTTTATGAGGACCTGCCAGCATGGACGTCTTAAGAATACTGGAGCACAAGGGCAAAGCAATGTACAGGATATGACCCACAGGCCATTGTGTCGACCTTGATTTGATGCATGAATTCAATAAAGCGTCAAAAACTTATTTGAACATAGGCTTAAAGAAGGTTCACTATGTCTGTTATTTTATATAAACGTTAATTTTTATTTTTCAAATTGAATTTTAGGGCCTGTAGAATCATGTGGCCTTCCAGCAACTGCCTAGTATGCTTATGCAGTAAGACTGCCCTGCCTGTCAGGATAAATAACAAATCTTTAAACACTTAGTTTAAAAACTTGTTACTCTGCCTGACCAGTAGGGTGTTCTTAAAACATGCTATTTTGATAAGATGAAATCATGTTTATTTCTATGTGTAATATTCACACACAAACACTAGAAAAGCCATAATCATTTTTAAAGTTCAATTTTGGAAGATATTGATCTTTTATCACTCAGTATAGAAGTTCACAGGTATAACTTGAAAGGTCCAAGGCTCTTTTTAGAATTTCAAGTTTTATAGAATTCCACATTGTTATCTATCACATACACATGGTTAGAAAATGCTAACCCCGAATCCTTCTCTTATTTTTTTTTTTTTTTTTGAAAATTATTTCTATCTTAGACACTGGGAGTGTCCTAGAGACCTGATTAATTGTATTTTAATTTTGCTTTTTAACTCTTAATTTATTGTAGCAAATTCAAAAAGTATTTCCCTTGCACTTTTTGAAATTTTAGAAAAATTTCATTCAATTTACCAAAGAGATCCTCTGTTTAGTCCTATTCATTAAAGAGTTCCACAACAGTTACATGTAGTCTATGAAGCTATGTGTTAATCTTGCGTCTTAACAAGACTTCAGTCAATTTTATGAAGTTAATTCATACCTGAAGATTTCTTCAGTTTTATTCACTAGTAATTCAAATAAACCATTCAGTGAATAGACAAATAACATGAGGCAATAGTTATATCTAATGTTACTGTTGGTGATTAAATACTATTGTTGTAATACCCCCAGTTTGTGCCGTTGGTGAACAGATATGGCTTAAAGTAGGGTATCAGTTTCATTTTTTTGCTTTTTTAGAAGGTTTAATGTTCATTGTGTACAGACTTTGACATCTTCTCTATTTATAAGACTAAATGCAATACAATTTCCAACGAGAAATTAAGATTGATAGGGAATCAGAAAATTAGAATTTCTCTTGCTTGAGCTTTGAAGATCCTGGATGTTTCTACAATGATAGCATTAAATCATTTTGAAAAAACATCCTACCTGGACAATAGAGACTTGACATTTGTGAGATGAAATTACTGAAATGCTTGGATGCTAAATAAAAATGATTTTTTTTATTTCTAGATATAGTTATCTTATTCCTGCCGAAGTTGTTGCAAAAGTGATTAAAACTGCGAGCCTAATGCCTTCAGGTAAATTTTTCTAGAATGTAATACAGACCAGTGTTTTAGAGCATAAATTCCATCACCCCAAATCTATTCATTAAAATCAATCTGGGATTCATAATTAGACATAAAGTATGAGAATAACTACATATGAATATCACTGACCTCATCACAGAAGCAAAATTTTGAGGAAAAATCTTATTCTTTTTACACATAAGAAATTAGAAAATAACATTATATATAATATTATATCATACTCAGGAAACAAAATTTGAGTTACATAGTGCAATATACCCATTCCATACTTGATATTCATACAATATAGTGTTGAATATCCCAGTCCATAGATCAGGAAAGTTTTCCCTTGGGTTTTGTACAAATATTTTTTCCCGAAATGAATCTTCGTCATCAGTCTTTTATTGTCTCTGGACATAGACCATCTCCAAGATCTCCCAGACCTCTCTATCATAGGTGTCAAGAGGACGGTACTTTGTCAACTTGTCTACCTCATTTCTCAATCTTGTATTCTACCGGCCTCTGTTTCACATATGATCTCTGGGGATCCATTTTATGAGTTGTGATGTCTACCTGTTGTCTGCCATTCTTGCAACCTGACCGGCCCAATGCATTTTGAGTTTTTTAATGGATTCTATGATATATCAGACTCTTGTTTTTTTCCCCTAATATATTGTGCTGTCTTGTGGTCTTTTCAAGTGAGGTTCAGCATGATTCTTTCTTGTGCACATTGCATGGTTCTGAGATTGTGGGTTAGTCACTTGGTGAGGTTCCATGTTTCAATTCCATAGGTGATCATCAGGAGGATTGCATTGGTTGTATACTCTTTTTTTTAGGACTTGTAGGATTTTCTTGTTCTTTAAGGTTGAGCTTGCTCTGCATAAGGCTTCCTATCCTACTAGAGTGAGTCTTTGCTTGATAAATGAATCTTAGAGGAACTCAAACCCCCAAAATTTCCATTCCATCTCTTCTTCATTTGCAAGCAACTGATAGACTTTTCCCGATAGAATTTTATGCAAATCACTTTTTTAAAACTTTTGATTTTATACAAAAAACATAGAATAAATGACTTTTGATCAGAATTATCTCCCCTTGAATTAAGATTTTAAAAAAAATTTAGTTCACAAGAATTGCACTATTTGACAGATTGAAAAGTTCCACTGCTGGTTTTAAGCGGTTTATGAATTTAAGATCTAAATATGTTTTCATTCATTATAAAAAAGTGTTGTATCATAAATGACTGTTTAAAACACTTCATCATTTAACCCAGTGGTTGTCAAACTATTTTCCCTGCTGACTACTTAATGCTCTCAGAAAGTATATGCTGACATCTACAGAGTTTTTATGTTGATTAGGTGATTAAAGTGAAGAAAAAAAAAAGGCACCACAAGTTTTGGAAACTACATTCATTTTAATGATTTTCTTTTTTCACTTCTTACATTGGTTTCATAGACCTTACTTTGGCAACTGTTGATTTAAGCCATAACTTTTGATGTAGTTACTTCTTTTGTGGAGGTCACTACTAAGTTATTTTTTTCCTTCTTTTTTTAATCAAACACCAGAATCTAAACTGAGAAGTGTTTGTTTACTCCTGTGCTTGTTAAAAAGTGTAGTGGGGCCTTTATGCTGGCTATGACATTAGCCATCCCTGCTCAGGTTCCACATATCTTAAGTCTCTGTCTCAGCAAGTTCTTAGAAGTTTGTGATTTGTGAAATAGATGTGGAGGTGTCACCAACTTCATTGGACACTTTTTCACCTATAGCTGAAGATAAACAAGAGAGTCATGCCTATAATTCATACCTACCTGGCCATTCTGGATAGGAATTTGGTATTTTTACAATTTTTTGTTCCTTAACTCTCAGTCCCATGGAAGAAAATTCTGATGTCAATAGCAAGGGGAATAACTAGTAATCAAAGGTTGCATTTTTTAAAATTTGTTTTTTCTTTTATTTCATCTGACATAATAAATCTAACAAACTTTGCTTCCTCTACAGAAGAGCTCCGTTGTCAATTAGGAGTGGTATCAAGATTGTATCCTACTTATGAGTGTTCGAAAACTAATAATAATATTCATGTTACTTTGACCCTATCAGATCTAAGCTGAAAAATGAATTTGTCAAAGTCTAAACAATTTGCGAATGGTATTATTCTGCTTTATTTTTCTGGTCAAATTTCTTTGGTAATAAACTCTTAAATTCATCTGAAAGATTTGAATGTAATTACCAAATGGAATTACCCCTAAATAAAGTTACCTCCCTTGCATCTTCAGGTAATTTAGAAAAGAAAAAATTCTATTCACAAGATATTCATAATTATTTTTGCCCTTTCCGTAGAAGAGTTCCAGTAGTTCATGAAACTAAGTGTTAACTATCGTATTACAATATATTATATTCCAGTAATAATGGAAGTTCATATATTCAAATTGTTTCCTGAATTCTAGGATTTGTGTTGGTGAGCCGTGGTGTGTATAAATGTCTTTCCCTTTTGTATGTGTGTTTATCCAGAGACACTGAGGGGAATTTCATCGGTGGGCACAAAGTTTATTTTTGGGCACTTCTTTGCTCCACCCTTGGTCATTCTGTTTTTATTCACTTAAATATATGCAAACACTTTCTGAGATCCCAGGAAATTCCTGGGCCCCATTAGAACCATGTGCTGAGGTACGATGCACCCTCAGCGCTACCCTCAATCCAGCTGTATAATGTGAAGAATAGTTCATGAAATTCAGTTAGCTCAATTCATTTTGACTCACAGACGCATTCTCCATGCTTGTTATTTGTTATTAATAAGCATAAGATTAGTATACTAGTGTTTTTGTTAATAAGCGTAAAATATCAATGCAGGTTTGGGAGAGTGGTTGTTAGTGCGATCTGTTTTATTTTCCGAACTTTTTTCTTCTCTTAAAAAAAAAAAGAAAAAATTTAAAAAAAAACAAACTTGAAACAAACTTTCATCTCATTCTTTTTCTTTTTTCTTTTTGGAAAGAAAAAAAAAGAAGGCGGCATGCACAGTTAGAGAGAGCAGTGTGAATTGACCAAACTGAATGAGGAGGACCTCCTTACCTGATAAAACCTCAATGTAGTATTAAACCTACTGAGACAGAAATAAGTACGGAAAGACCCAGGATCTTCGGCTCAGAGATCACAGGGCCTATGCCACCTAGAGTAGAGAAAAATGACAGTCTAAAAACAACAAAAGACTACACAAGATTCTGGAAGGAAATAAGAATCAGAATAATGTACTGGTAATAATAAAAATGATAAGAATTGATAATAAAAAAAAAAATGGAAATGAAATGAGATGAATGAGTGTTTTGGGAAGCGGTAATAAAACACAAAAAAAATGGATTAACCCTTTCAAGACGAACCTATTAAGGTGATTAATGCCTGAATCAAAATGTCTCGGTAGAATTCTAAAAGAGATCTCTGGGACATATTTATCCTGGCAATCATAGAAAACCAGGAGTCTCAAAAGGGTTAAAGTAGACTTCTATGTTGTTAAAACAAATAAAAATAGAGTGAAGGAAAAGATGAATTTCACTAAGAACCCCCCCTAGATTGTGTCATGTATAGGGGACTGGAGCAGGGCCTATGAGAGGAATTTCATCAGGGGGTACAAAGTTTCTTTCGGGCCCCTTTCCTTCTCCATTTGTCCTGTTTTTATCCACTTTGGCTCCTTGGCCCCCTTGAGACTGGGTACAATGTACCCCCTGCACCTCCCCCTTTCATAGGCCCCCGATTTGAGTACGAACTGTAAGATAGATAAATAAAAGGGGCCATTAAATTGCTAAAAAAAAAAAACGAAGCAAAACTTTGGAATTAAAATAGGGGTTCTAATAGAGATGGTTATGGTGTTTTATGTGACATTAACTCTTAAATTCATGGAACAATTACTGAATACTGTGGAATTCCTCGTTTGATAGAATTTTGTGAATTTATTGAAAAAAAAAAGAAATTACCCAAAAGTGTAAGGAAGTAACTTTGATCAGAAGTTATTCCCTTTATTTGAGATTATAATTTCTGCATATGAATTTAAGAGTTAAAGAGAGGACAGTGACTATGGGGTTGGTGTTGATACTAGACGGGCAGTGGCTATGGATTTGTGGTGATAACTAAATAAAAGAAATGAAATGAGAATGAAACATGAGCAAGCTTAAATGTTACATAGCAGCGGAAAACAACAAAACTCATTCACAAAACAGACAACATCAAACTTGCATTTTTTTTTAATCCTATTTTTCATCCAAATTTTCACTGAGAAAACAATACAAAAACAACAAAAACAAAAATAAAAATGATAGCCAAGAAAAACAAATGAAAATTATATTTGAATAACAGACAACATTGAATAACAAATAAGTATAAAAAAAAACAATGATGTAGCATGACAACATATCCAGTCACACATCCGTTCATGCAAGGGTAGGTATGTGTATATATATATATACGTATGTAAGAGTGAAATCATAAATCAGAAGACCATGTTGTGTCCGAATGACATTTCTTTAGTTTAATTTATTGTTCATCCTGGATTCTTCAGAATGGTTGTGGGATATCAATATACCAAAGAATTCTCATTTGTGCTCATCATGGTCTTCTGAGTTGTCATTTCACTGATATTATCGGATAAGTTATAATCCACAATAATATACTGGTCATATGTGTGTAAAAGGTTTGGCTTCACAAACCAAGATTTTGGGAAGGTTTTTCATGTATGCATAATCCGACAGAATAATTATGAATGCTTTATTTTTTATTAGAAACTCTTTTTGGACCAACATCCCATTTTTACATGGTGAATATGCCAGTTGGTCTAAACAGCATAGACTAGGATAAACAATTAAAGAACTGGGCTGCTACAGAAATCAAACTGGCATCCACTGGGGAGCCGTTTCAACACAACACCACTTTTACCATCTGAGCAAAACAGCCAGTTCTTAAGTCGGAAGCTCAAATAACTATCTTATACCCAAATCTTGTCTTTTTCATTCACTATTCTTCTCTTCTCTTTATGTTCCTCAAACACAGACAATTATATTATAAAGAAATAGATGTATATTCCGACAGAATGATTATGTAAATGTACTTTGTTAAATAAGCAATATTTTTTTATTCAGAAGTTGAATATTTCCCATACTAAAAAAAAAAATGTTACAAAAATTATCCGCCAAATGTTATCTATATATATATATATATGTATATATATATATGTATAGATAGAGAAGGTATGTATAATTTATTAACATCACTTTACAGGGCTATTTTTTCCTGAATATTTTAAACACTAAAAATCGCTGGTGGAATAACCATTAGACTGAGTAAGCATAAGCACTGGGGTCCAGAACGAAAAAATAGTTTAATTGAATCTACAAATAAATGATTCAAGTTATAGGCGTGGCTGGGGATTTGGAGGCCAGGTGGGGTAGGGTTTGGCTCTGGACTTAGATGTTGGCGAATAAAACTGTTATGTAAAATAATTTTCCGTCTGTCATACAAAACTATGACTGCAAAGTTTTTTGGTTACTCTGCTTCAGTGTTGCCGATTTAGATATTTCATACCGAGATTTAGATAATTCTAAAGAGTGGAAGTAAAGTGAGGTAATTGAAGGAAACCAGGAAGAATCTGTAATTTTCATTATCTTTTTAGGAATTCTCGAAAATCACTAATCGCTAAAACTTTATATTTGACACTGTACTGACTTGTGTATCTGGTGAATGTCAATAGCCTATGATGGCCAGTTGTTGGGTAATCACGGTGCTTACACATACACACACTCACACAGATCTTTTCTATTGTATTTAGATGTGAAATCGTATTCATTCAAACTAGCATCCTCATCTTTGTTGTTTTTATCACTACGTGTCAGAAAGTGAGCTCTCTGGACTTCTTCAATTGTACGTGATTGATATCCATTAATCTCCAATGTTTACTCTTCAACAATTTTACTTCCTCACTGGTCAAGGGACAAATCTTTATTTTTCAGACACTAATTAATTTTCAAAAAATTTTTTTTTGATTTTTTTAATTCAGATACCCCCTGCTCCTCATAAGTTTGCTTTTTTAAAAGTTTTTTTTTTTGAAAAAAGGTAAAAAGCAAAAATATCATACAGCATTTGCAGTGAGTCATTACAGAGGCAGCATTTCTCGCTCTCTTCTCCTCATCTCCAGAAACTTCCACAACTACAAACTCCAAAAAACCATCTTTACCATTGGGGGGGGGTGTCTTGGAGTACTTTTACCCCTACAAACGAATAGTTATACCTTCTTTGATTTCAGCCATTTCTGCTTAAGAAAGGTTTTTATGAAATGAAAAACACGTACAGCAAGGGCGTCACTCATTTACTATGGTGGCACAAATATAGTGAGGGTATGTTGTATGCAGACCGGATAACATAAATAAGAGCAATTCACGATTGTATATGAGGTGAGGGATATAAAAATAAATGTGGATTTATTCTAGTTGTGTACTTCTTCATCAGCCTTTTAGTGTCCGTCTTTGGACATAGACCTTCTCTTGGATTCGCTAGACCTCTCTATCATGGACGTTGTGGAGCCAGTACTTTCTGAACTAGTGTAGTTCATCATGCCAACTTCTATTGCCAGCCACAGTTTCACATATGAGACGTAGGGATCCATGTTATGAGTCATGATATCCATCATTTGTCTGACATTCTTTTGACATGACCAGTCCATTTTCCATTTGAGTTTTTCAAATAGATTCCATGATTTTCTATTTTTTCTCAAATATACTGTGCTGTCTTGTGATCTCTCCATGTGATGTTGAGCATGATTCTTTCATGTGCACTTTGCATGGTTCTCAGTTTGAGGGTCAATCTTTCAGTTAGATTCCATATTTCAGCACCATAGGTGACTATCAAGAGGATGTACTGGTTGTAGACCCTCCTTTTCAAGAAGTCATGGGATTTTTTTGTTCTTGATGGTGAACTTACTCTACCGAATGCTTGCCATCCTAGAGTGATTCTTTGCTTGATTTCTTTTTCTTTTGATTGTTTTGTGAAGATTTCTTGCCTTAGGTAGATGTAGGGGTCTACTTTTTCAAGTCTGTATTTTCAATTTGAATTTTCATGTCTCTGTCCTCAATGTGTTTGATATATATGACATTTACTGAAGGTGTTGTGTAGTCTAACTTTATCTTGAACATGTTTGTTATATCCTTGTGCTTGCATGAAGCTTTTAAAAATAAACAAAAATAAACAGATATGAGACCTTTGGTTCATATTTTTGACACCCCTGTTGTACAGTTTTATATATTTAATTTGTGTATGTAAACAGATGTAAGCTTTCAACAACAACAAATTTATCAAAGATCCTCCAAGAAGTGAGTAAAATTATAAGTGAAGAAAATTTCTATCTGGCATGAGATTTATTGATAATAAGGATTCATAGCAGCTTTTTTTTTTTTTTTTTTCAAAGTAAAAGCAAATTGCTACTACACACGATATGAAACACATGCAAATCTAAGACTACAGAACACCAAGTTGTTATAAGGTCAGTATAGTAACAACAGTTCCACGACCAGTTTTTTTCCGATGTTGTTTATTTTTTTGACTTTCATGGTATGAAACAGTGGTTTTGAAACTTTGAAAAAAAAAGAAAGGGACTCCTTCTATGAAAAAAATATTCTCGAGAACCTTAATTTTTGCATTTAGATTTTAGACTAATGAATGGACTACAAAAGAAGCGATTTTTGACAATTAAAAAACAATATTCAAAATGGATTACATTTATTTGAATTTTAATAAATGGTCGAGGTTTGTGTATAATAATTTTTTTTTTTTTTTTCGTTTTGGCTCTTTCTCGTAGCTGTACCAGGGATGATGTTTTTATGTTTCTCTACTGCAAGATCCAGAGGGAACACTGCAGTGGACAACTGAGCATTAAATGACGCACTCCCAGGGGTCTGTAGACCCCAGTTTCAAAACCACTGATGTAAAAGATAGTAATGAGATTATGACAATACAAGTTCGGATAAATTGCATTTAGTGAAACTTTCATATCATGTTAGAAGTTAGATCACTCTCATTAAAAGTGGATAAGTGTCAGACTTTCAAATAAACTATATACCAAGGTCGCTCCAGGAAGTATCCAGCCATTTTGAATATATCGATAAGTGGTTTTGCGCGGCCTTGAATGTAACTTGGTAACCAATCAGAGGGCACCTACTGCACATGTATAAACACGCTCTCTCATAGGGTCCCTCAGTCAGCAGTGAGAAGCCATCAAGAGTGCCTGTGTAATGTGCGACCGTCACATTCACAATGACCAAAGAAACCTGCCCATTGTTCATGTCTTATACAGGCTTTCTTGGCACCACATCGCATCTCCCAGGTCTGTCATATCCATCCCCTTTCCACACACACACTTACAGTGCAGACTTGGCTCTCATTAACTTTTGGCTTTTTCCCCAAAGAAAATTCAGACCGTGAACAATATTGAAGAGAATGCAGCTGATGGTGATCCTGAATGTGGAAGTGATGTTGAGATAAGAGTTTTAGGCATCAAGGAGAGTTCTTTGAAGGAGACCAAGGTGACATCGCCCAAGGTCGGCAATTATTTCATTGATATTAAATGGCTCTATAATATCCAGGCCGACCTTGTAGAACAAATAAAACAAAATAATATTTGGTGTCTAAAAAGTAGCTCCTTTTTTGAAATATACATACATACATATATATCATAGATACTGTCATTTTGTAAAGAGCATAAGTAGATCCTAGAAGTTTGATGGTTCAAAAAATTAACAGCCATAATTTTGTATCAGTTTCTGAACAGAATTAAAAGGGAATTAAACTTAAAATATTACGCTCAGTAAGGTTTATTGGATGATGTGTTTATTCCATTCAACATTAAATTCTGACTTATCTTTTCTCTGTAACAGAAGCTCCTGGGTGGTGAATGTTTGGGTATGTGTCTCCCAAACTATACTGCTCCACAGCCAAATGTACAATGTCAGGGTACTCAGTCTCTAATACAAGTGCAGTAACTCCTACAGTTAGTTTTAATGCTTTATTTTTGAATCTCATATTCCAAATTTGCCACATTCCTCTTGCGAATTTCAATCTTTTTTTTTTTCAATTTTTTAATCTGGAATTCACCTCCAAATTTGAAAAATCTTTTAAGAAATTTCTCAGTCTACAAGAGTAGAAAAATAAATTTCCACAAATAAATATATGAAAAAATCCAATTTTAAACATGAACATTTCTAAGGTTAATTTATAAATGTCTGAGATTATTTGCTTTTTTTTTTTCTTTTTTATTTGCTTTTTTTTTCTATTAATAAGATTTCTCTACGTAGATATTTAAAAAAAAAAAATGTTTACGTGTGCTTTGCCAGTGCGGGATAGGAATGATAGTGGTAGTGGTAGTGTCTAGACCCCTTATCTAGATCTGCAATTATAATATGAAATATCTTGTTTGTGTTGTGCAGAGAAGATGAACTTGAAATATTCAGGTAAGGTGCTTGTTCATAACTAAACACTTGTCAGAGGATTTTAACCTGGTGTATCTTTATCTCCTGGGATATGAGAAACAAATTCCGGGGGTACTGGACATGATGGGAGAAAATTGAAGAACTTTTAATATCATTATGGAATAAACGTACATACTTTTAACATTGAATATAACTATTTCTAATCATAAGTTTTTTTGAATTATCTAGCTGCATTCTTTTATTTAGCTTCATTGAATATTCTTAAAAGAATAATAATGATGATTATTTCTATGGTTGAGTGAAGACAGTATAGGGACATAATGGCTAGTGTGTTTGTTGTTGGGAACCATAAAAAGGTCAAGAACCGATGCACTAAATCATGTGGTTTAAGGAAGTTTGGTTGTCACACTACCACTATGATATCATTTCCAACCATATCTTATTCAGTGGATTGCTAAGTCTTGCAAGTCTGGCTTGCATGTGAAGTCGCTTTGGGAGATAGTCTGTTCTAGAAGCAGAAATCGGTAGCCATTATGGATGAGAGAGACCATGAAGTTGCAAATCATTTGTAAGTGACACTTTAGTGAACTGGAGTCACAATGCAAGTAACCAGAAGTTCTTTGTACAACTACAGAACAATCAGGATAATGCCGATATTAGATATGCAACATTGAACACTTGGATAGTGTAATGGTTATCATGTCTGCCTCACGTGCAGAAGCTCCTGGATTCCATTATTGAAGAGTATGGGAAAGTCTTCATTAGGACTAATTTCCCTGTATGCTCGGCAGCTAATTGAGTACACTCTAAGCTGTGTGATTAGGATTAAGGAATCTTTTTGGAAAAGTTGTATCTTGTTGAGGGGGTGATCATATAAGAACTTGTGAGAAGAGTCCTGGTCTCAACCAAACTTGTAACTTGCAAGAATCAATGAGCTGACACATACAAAAGGAGCAGGGACTTTGTGACTGGCTATTTGTGCTCGAATGAGAGTCATCTTTTGATGTACCGTTATGCATTTCATTGCATGCACACCCCAACTAGGGAAGGAATTAAAGACTCATTCTTATTCTTTCACTTAATCAGCCGACCGAAAAGATATAGCGTACCAAGCCAGTGGACGTTCCTCACATAGAGAGAGAGAGAGATTGAGTTGGTGATGCTTTTGTTGAGAGAGTGACTGGTTAATCAACTCTTCTACTGCTGCAGCCACCCAAGTATCTGCCTCACTACTCTGCTGACCAAACTTTGGTCCCCTAACTTATAGGCAAGGACCTTCTATCATTATCTTTTTTACTATATTACCATATAACTTCTTCTTTTTGATGCAGGAACTAAATAATAATCCACCCTTTTTTCTTCTATTTTCACCCTGCTTTCTTTTGTTTCTCATGCTACAAAGCTCACAGTTTATTTTTCTTACTTCTTTCATTAGAATCCTTATACACATATTTGTTTCTCATCTCTTTTCACTTTCTTTCTCCAAATGTCTTTTTAATCAAGTGGCTGTGATTGGCTATCTTAGGACACTGCAGGTGTTCCAGGATTTATTTATCTTCTTGGTCAAATAAATCTCAAGATTTTTCTATCATCTCATTGGCATGTAAATAGGTTTACTCTAAAACCCCTGCATATATACATAATTTTAAATATGATTACTTATATAGAAGTATAGTTCTCATAATCTCAAGCTCAAAGATATTCAACAAAAAGTATCATTTAAAAATCAAATCAAATATTTGAAAATAAAAACAAAATACTTAATTGGACAGTCCCAATCAGCCATACATTGTAATATTAAGAGACAGATGCTCAAGATATGTGACAAGGGAAGCAGGAGATATCACAAAGAATCAATTTTTTTCATACAAAGAAAAAGTCAGGGAAAATCTTTCTTGCAATTTGGTACAAACCACTCAGAGTTAGAATGTTTAGAGAAAAGGTTTTCCCTTTGATTTTTCTCTCAAAATAAGAAGAGAAATAAAAAAGCTAAGAATTTTACAGATAATGGTAGTGGCTTCAATTTGATCCAGAGTTCTTTGATTTAACTTTTAAAAGAATATGACCTAGACATTGAGCTCTTCTTCTATTTAAATTAAACACAGTTGAATTTTGTCTTTATTCACCAAGCATGAAGCTGGTTTTCATAATATAGTTCTTGCTTCTGTGTTTAAAAACAGAGGAAAAAAATAGATAACCATTTCTGTAACTGTAGAAATGATAACCTATACAAAGAATTGAACTCCTGACATTCAGTTTTTCATTACTAAATCTCAACATCTGCTGCATCTAAATGTTCATGCTTTTTCTGTCTTTATATCTAAAGGATAGCCAGGGGCAGATCCATGATTTGGATAAAAGAAATGGATTAAAACTATTTTATTTCATGTGAATATAACTTGTGTATAGGTCAAGGGAGTGGGGAAAAAAACTCGTTTCAAAATAACTTGACTTGCACACAGGAACATTTGCTTTTTAAAATTAGAATAGCTAAAACAGTTTAGTAAAAAAAAATCAAAGAAATTTACCACATAACCGATGAACAAAAAAATTATGAATAAGGCTGAAGACATCTTACTTTTATATTACTTAAAAAACATTATCAATTTTTTCTTTTAATCTTGATTTATGATTACTTGGGATTCTTTCAATTTCTTTGTCTATATATTCTTAAAAACAAAATTCAATCGTGCTTAGCCCAAGCAGGATTGGAGGGAAAAGGTCTGGACCTCCTGGCCACACTCTCTATACCTGTACCTGATAACCATGGCAGATACTTAAAAAATGATCCTTGTTATGATTATTAATACAATGAATACATATTAAATTCCAACTACATAAGAGTACTGAGTTTGTTTTGTGTCAGTTTTTTTTTCCCTTTTTTTTTTCTTTTAGGTGAGTGCACCTTATTTTTGTGCAGAGTGATTGAAAACCCATACTATGTCTGAATCAAAATAGAAGCAAGCATTATTATCATATCATATCAAGGTGAAGTGTGTGAATAATGGTTGCCAGAAAATCAAAGTAAATACAGATATGTTGCCAATATTCTGGCATCTTGAGGATCTGGCATCTCTCTTTTAGTCTGGACAAAATTACAAGAGGCTACTTGAGATTCCTGCATATGCCAAACTAGTTTTAAGTGAAGGCCACAGACTTTGTTCTGAATTTTGTAAGAATTTCAGCCCATTTCCTTTCCTTGTAATTCTGGTAATGTCTTACAAGTGGTGCTCTCAGGCATGTAAATGCCAGTTAATACTAATCAGCGTCGGATTAACTATGTAGCATAAGTAGCATATGCTACGGGCCCTGCAATTTCAGGAGCCCTGCATTAAATGATTGCAAGCTATCAATTCTGATTCAGTGATTCTTTGTTACTATAGTCCTATATTGCCTCCGACTTTTAAGAATGACTAGGTGTTTAAGGTTTGCAATTTTAGTGAATTATTTCCTTTAATTGGGATTATTATTTTAACACAGTAACTGATGAGAGATAGGTGTCTATGTGGAACACATACAACGCAGAAATACAAAGGTATTTGAAACAGAAGTCATTGCCACCGCACAAAGATCAAAATGAAAACATTGTAATACTATTACTGCAATGTCTGACATATTCGTATTATTTGATTGTAAAGCAAATGAAAAGAATATTGATTATCATTTGTTTTGATATCTATACCTATTTTTAGAATTGAGGTCTTCTTTATATCATATGCTATAGGCCTCGCTGATACTGATCTAAGCTTTAACTATTGAAAATTCAATGTAAGTATCTCTGTGTAGTTGTGCATTGATTACTGGCAAGGAAAATGGATTCAGCAAGCAGAGTTCCAATCACTTTGGAAGGCATGAGTCCATCTCTTTTCTATCCATCAAAAATAACAGGGTAGACTGGGCTCCCAAGCCTTGGTTGACAACCAGTCTAGAAGAACAACTTTTAATTTAAAACCTGGAGTGAAATTTTATAAGCAAAAAAAGTTGGGGACTGGTTTTACAATTCTCTTCCATAGAAAGCCCATCTGTTAAAGATGATCAGCATGTAATCTGAATGACAGATTAGATCAAATAAGCTATGATACATAAATATGATGACTTCATTTAAAAGCACTTGTCTCAAAAGCTACTGACTGAGTTTATTCTGAAATTCCCTACAAATGCAGTTTCTTGCTAAGATGAGTCGGATCTATTGGTGGGTGAGTCATTTTTTAATGATGATAAGGATGAAAAAAAGAATAAAACTGAAAATCCATATAGACATTGAGGTGCATAGCTAGAGATTTTGGGGCCCAGGGGGCTTGGATCCTTGAAGGGACACTGCAAACATTTTGTGAGATTTGATGAAAAGATAATATCTACAATAAATAGACATGCGTTATAACCTAATTGGTGAAAAACAACCACAAAATCTGAGATATTATTTATGCAATTCATAAATGTAAAAAATCAGATTCTATACCACTTGCTCCTAATTCTCAAACATAAGCAGACTCCCTGCCACAGGCTTCATTAACGTTTGAGAACTTGATCAAGAAATGGCAGGTATATTTTTTGTGTGGCAAGGATAAAAAGTACTACAGCTCGAAAATTGATGGTTTGATGAAATTTTTCTGAAACAACTTTCGTCTAAGATGTTTGAAACTTTAAATTTTTCTTATGCATGCTTAACCTTTAGCACTGAAGGTGGGTTACTTAGCAGAGCAATAAGTTTGTCCTGCCACTGTAGGCAACTCTGATTGCCGAACAAAGTGTTTGAGTTTTGTGGTTATGTTGCCATGTCAATTTTACTCATGGATGGACAGACACACACGTTACAGACTTTCAAAGCTTGGCATCCTTGAAAAAAAGGGTTAAAGGTTAAAAATAACAATGTCTTGTGAGAGCTATTGTTATTGAAAAAGTATTTCAGTTTTGAGTTGCACTGATTGTAAAACTTTGTAAACTTGATTAAAAAAAACAATGGTTTTCTATTTCTTCCTCTAAACAGATTGCAATAATCATTTCTTAAGGAAGAAACATAAAAACAACATAAAAAACAAACTTTCGCTTTCTGGCTAAATAATCAACATACAGAACTATCCCAAAATGTGATTTTACTCCAGATTTAAAAAAAATAAAGGAGAAACAAAAGTGTGATAAAAAAAAATTGAGGGAAAACACTAATTTTCTTAAGTAAATCTTTGAACAAAACTCATTTGCAGGATTCCCAGCTTTTAAATTTTTGTTTGTTCGGTGATTAAGTTGGTTCTTGTAGGAAATTTTAGAAAGAAACAATTTTGTCTAACTCTGCCTCAAGAAGCTAACATGTAGTTTTTTGCTGAGGAAATAAATCAATTAAGAGAAGACCAACTGATTGTTGGTTTGGTAAAAGTGAGAAAATGATACAGTATGTATGTACAGTGGTCAACTCTTAAATTCATGAACTGCTTGTAACCACTCCTAAAACTGTTCAATGAATTGAATTTTTTAAAACGGAACTCTTGTAAATTGAATTTTTAAAAAAATCGTCTCAAATTGCAATGTAAGTAACACTTATTAGAAGTTATTTCCCTTGATTTGAATTTTCTATATGAATTAAAGAATAATTGCAATTTAGAATGTAAATGAAGTGCAAAACTGAACCAGTACCTTCTGCCATTCATACCTAACAATAGAGTTGATTTTGTTGTAGCAGTAATTTCGATAAATTCTTTTTGGGGGTGTGTACTTCAGAATTGCAATGCTTTGTGAACTATTTGGGCATATGGCCATTCTTTGCTTGTTTTTGGCCAAAAATGGCTCCAACCATCTGGCAACATTGTGATCAGGTATTGCCAAATGAGTGGCTTCTAAATCTCTTCAATTACATAACAAGGTTATTTTTGATTGTTTTGCTGCTGACTTGTGTCAGAGGAAAACCTACTAGTGTTAAACATCGCCCTTAGTGTGACTTTCAAGTGCAAGCTCTCAAACAAGATTCTATATCTGTATCTTTTTTTTATTTTCTTTTTTACACCTTTTATAAACCTTTATATGGTGAAATAATGGATTTGCAACACAAACATGTTTATGTTCCTGCCCTTTTGGGCTTCTTCTGAATCTTCTTCAAATGATTTGATTTGCCTGGAGAATCCCAAAAGGACAGAAACATAAAAGTATTCGTTTTGTGGATCCATTATTTCACCATATTTAAAATTCTACTCTCATGCAATATTTTTGCATGAAGCATTTAATGAAATAAACCCATCACATCCAATATTGAATAATTTGTACTTAAGTGTGTATGTGTATGTATGTATATATATATATATATTGTATTGGTATAGTACCCATAAAATGACTTGATTGTTTACATATGGATAAATCATAAAAATATATATATATTAGTATAAATGTATTTATTGCAAACAAAAAACTCATACCTGAAATAAAATTTATCATTCTGTCATTTTTCGTATAACTCTTTATATTTTCAGTCCTTTTTATAATTCTAAAACAGCAAGGCAAGAATTTGATAAAACATGAAACTGAGACAGTAGTAGTAGTAGTAGTAGTTATATTACCAGGAATAGATGCCTGTATACTTCCAACACAGCATGCTGCCAAAAGAAGTTGGTCTCATGACTGTTTCTATTAGGTGACTAACCAGACCTGTTTGTTTTCCAGTTAAAAAAACATTCACTTTGAGAAAATAAAAAGTAATGAAAAAATTGTTTCAATTACTAAAAAAGAACAAAGATAACCCCACTTTCAGTGTATTATTTTAATAGTGTCAGAGGGATAAGGAGAAGGGTTCGCTCATTGCACAATTGATAAAGACGTTCTATACCCAAACATTTTACAATCTCTGACACAAAAAGGAACAAAATTTTTTTCAACAACAAAAATAAGCTGCCAAGAGAATTCTAACCTTATTATCCACTTTTTAATGGATGAAACCAGTTTATGTACTCCAACAGAAGGAGTTTAGATGAATGAGCATTAACAATGCAACTAATTCTGACCAAACAATCTTTTTTAAAGTAGAAATGAATTTGTACACTTAGGAATTAATTACTGAATGTTTGATAAAAACTAAGTAATCCATCCTAGAACTGCGTCACATAATCTTACCAGATCTGCAAATCTGTCTTTTCCTGGGGAGAAATCCCACAGAGAAGAACAAGAATATTCTGTCATCTTGTAAATGTCCTTATGTTATGAAATAGGGGTCTGGTTATCACTTTATTCCGCCTACTTAATTCTGGGTTCCTCTTAGATTTTAAGCATGACAGTCATCAAATCTTATCTGTTTTTTTTTTTCTTGCCAAACTTCTGTGCTTGTACACAATTTGTCCTCCCAAATCCTTGAGGTTATTGTGATCTCTCTAACCTTCATTTTATATCTCAAACAAATCAAATTTTGAATTTTCGAGGATTAATAATTGTTTTTTCAGTTGATGTAAGACATAGATTTTGACATGCAGATTCATGGTTAAATCATGTAAGGAAAACATTGTTTCTCTCAATGCAGGAAGCCTTCTAAATGGATCTTTTGAAGAATCTCTACACAGTCATTAAATCGGTGAATATTTGCTTTAGGTTCATAAACTTCATAATTTTCAAGTAGTTCAATTATTCAAAGGGAGATAATTGATCACACTGAAAGACACAGCTACTGCTTATCTATTCCAGACATTTACGTTTTAGTTTTTTTCTGAAGATATTTCACCTAATCTTTGGTTGGGGCTGGGATTAGTGTTAGTGTTAGGATTGCAATTAACAACAAAAAAGATTAAACATTTTCTTTTTTATAAAACTAAAAAGAATATACATTTGCAACTAATAACAAAAATTTATTAAACATCTTTTTCTTTTTGATACTCTTTCTCCAAATAAAATCATGCAAATGAATAATGAAAAATGATATAAAATTTCTGAAACATTGGTGTAATTTGTGCTTTCAAGTTGAGCATGTTTTCAGAGCCAGATTAAATTAACAGGAGGCTCTTGGCTATGACTGGACTTCTCAAAGTAGGGGTTGTTGCATTTAGATTATTGGTGGTCTCAGAAATATTTGAAAGTCTTTTCCACTGAATAATTATGTAACCAATGTTATTTATCATTATATCTGTACAAAAATATATTTCTTTCTAGTGCTTATTGTAAAAATTGCGCAATGCTATGCCGTGATTTAAAAGAAAAATTGTTTTTGTTACATTTCAGTTATTTATCAAAAAAAAAATCAGTTATTCACATAATTCACAGTAAAACTTAATATACTGCTTTTGATTTTTATTATTACAAATGAAATAGTATGATTGGTAATTCTTTTTTGATTTGATAAGAGGTAGAGGTTACCCATCTCCCAAATTATGAGGCTCTGTGCTGCAGCCTGCTCAACCCCCAATAATACTCCGGTGACATTTTTTTTCCTTCACTTAATGTCACCCATGCTTCATTAATAGACATTTGTCTTTTGGCCTCTCTTGTTACAATTCCTGCAGTTCTTTTTACCATTGTTCCCAACTGTCTTCTATAGGGTACAAGCTGTATAGCTTGGAACCATTGCAGTCTCCCTATATATCATTTCCTGATGTTATTGGGAGCAGGGCACAACCATAATAGATGTCTTGTATACAGTGTTACTTTCCAACTGCCAACAAAAAGTCTGAATATTCTTTAGTAAATCTTCTAGTGGGATTTTTTAGGTGACTCATAAGAAACTAACATAGAAGAAAAAGTTAGAGCGGTGTACATCAACCTAAAACAATGAATATCCATAAAATCCTCAAAAGAAGTGGAAATCAAGTTAAGAATCACTCTAAATTGGCAAGCTTTCAGGCAGAGCAAGCTCAACCTTCAAAGACAAGAAAATCCCATTAGACCTAATATGAAGGGTATACGACTAATACATTCTCCCCAAAGTCACCTATGGAGCTGAAACATGGAACCTAACCAAAAATTGACCCTCAAACTGAGAACTGTGCATACAAGAGAATCATGCTCAACATCTTATGGAGAGATCACAATATATTAGCGGAAAAACAGGAGTCAAAGATATAGAATTCATTACCAAAATCAAATAACAATGGACTGGACATGTAGCAAGAATGGCTGGTTATTGTGACACATAACATGGACCCCCAAGGGATCATATACAAAACTGTAGCCGGGAACTAGACAAATTCAGTGACAAGGCTCTGAGACACTGATGATGGAGAGGTCTGGAGAATCTTGGGGAAGGTCTATATCGAACAATGGCTGCTAAAAGGCTGTTGATCATGTCTGGCTCATGTGAGGCTTTATTTTTAGATTTGCTTGCATATTTAGCAATGAATTCCTTCACTGACAGACACATCAAAATTTGTCTTCCATCCCTTGCTCAGTGCGGTCAGTTTAGGAGTTTTTACGTTTAAATGTCAGAAATTGCTATCAGCATGATTTCTAATAGAAGAAATGTTGAATATCATAATCATATTTAATTTATTGATAATACAATTAATTTTAGATAAAGACCTGGAGAATGTAGATTTTCAAGATGTTTTTAATGTAATTCTAGTTGTAAATTTGAAAAAAAAGTTGGTAATATTGCCCTTGCTAGATCTTCACACAAGAAAAGAACTATAACGTCTATAGTCTGATTTTCACAACAAATATAACTAATTTAAAACTAGCATTCCAAGGGAAATTTTAAGATGTCTACCACTCATACATGCTTGGTGGGGTGTGAGGGGGGTGATCAATTAAAAAGTGGGGAAAAAGAGGTGTTCTATAAATAAGTTACTGCTCTTGCCTTTTGTTGGGCTGTGATCATTTTGAAGTGTCCACTATTTATGGCAAAGGCTGGGAAAATACATATAAGTGTCAGAACACGAACCTAAACCCAGTAACCATGATTCAACCAGTAACCATGATTGATAACTATCAAATTTTCAATAACCACCTGAGAAGGCCAAACAATATATTGATTGAAATGTGTTACAGTTGAAATAATCATTGAAATAATCAATAAAATAATGAAGACACCTCATTCCAAAAATTCAGAAAAATTTGGAAAGAAGCATAGGTTTTGAAAGAAATTATCCAACCTTTTTGAAACTCAAAGGATGTATATGGCAGTGAGTCTCCATGAAGTCATCAAAAGAAGAAATAGATTCAAGAATCACACTATGTTGACAAGCTTTTGGTAGAGCTAGCTTGACTTTCAAGAACAAGAAAATCCCACTAGTAGTTCTAAAAAGAAGGGTATACAACAGATATAATCAACCGATAATCACCTATAGGGCTGAAACATGGAATCTAACCAAAAGATTGACCATTGACCTGAGAACCATGAAACGTGCACATCAGAGAATCATGCTCAACATCACATGGAGAGATCATAAGAGAGCACAGTATATCAAAGAAAAGACAGGATTCCGAGATATCATAGAAACTTTTAGAAAATTCAAAAGGCAATGGGTTGGACACATTGTAAGAATAGCAGACAACCACTGGACATGACCATTCACAACGTGGATCACCTGAGATCATATGAAGAACTATGGCCGACAGAAAGTAAGATGGCATGACGAGCTCGATAGATTCAGAAAGTACTGGCCCTGTGATGCCCAGGAGAGAGAAAGGTCTGGCAAATCTTGAAGAAAGTCTATGTCCAATAATGGACACTAACAGGCTGATGATGATGATCTCTTTTAGAAAACTGCTGGGATGTATATGTTATGGAAAATAGAATAAATGTGATTTACTTGGATATTACAACCTGATGATAATATCATCATAATATGGGACATACACAGAAGATACTTTGTATTACATGACTAAACAGAAAAGATGTGATGGTGGAGTGATCTGCTAATTCTGTATTTCTCATCCAATTTTTATGTAAGATTTATATATTCCCCCAATAGTCTTTTTTGTTATATAACCTATTACCCTTAAATATATACATATATATACTTTGCCAAAATTTGCTAGTTTATATAAAAATTATTATTTCGTTGATACATTCCATAATATTTTCTGGCTGTCCTATACAAAAAATTTAATATTATGTCCAGAATAGTAATAAAACCAAAACAATGATAAGTGTCTAATGGGATAAATGTATCCTATCATAATTTCAGTTCTTCAAAAATAAGGAATTAAGCAGCTTTAATTGCTTAGTCTTGAAAGGGTTGATACAACCAATCTAGAAGCTGATAATGGTTATTATGCAGTTTGGAACTGAATATATGCTATAAATAAAAATGAAAGTTTGAACAAAAAATCGCATTAAGTACTTTAAAGATAATGAAAAAAAAATTTTGATGAATTTGCCCAACAAGAATTTTTAAAATTCCTTTTCAGAAATAGCCTCATTCTGAAAAGAATCTTCAATTTGCACTCACTTGATGAACCAAGCATTTTACAATTCAGGTGCAAAGTCTTAGTTTCTTCAAAAAAGAAATGATTTTTTTTTTTTTTTTTTTTGAATAATTTACCTGCTGGGCTTGGTGATGAACATGGTACCAGTGCTTCCAATAAAGAACCCAAAGAAAGAAACAAAAAAAAAAAAAGGAAAAAAAGAAAAGTGTTCCATGGAAACCAATTCAGGAGAATGTCATTCATCCAAGTAGGGGCAAATGAGAGAATTTTTATTCTCAGTTGCCACGAGCTAACCCCAAATAGAAAAAAGTACAAGAAAAATTCATTATCTCAGGTAAATGTGAATCTAAAAATATCTTTGAACACAAGCTTTAAGAAAACTTTCTTTGTATTAGGATGTGATGATATTTCAAAGTGAGGAGAAACAAAAACGTGGATAAGGTTATAGAATATTAGATTATATGATATATTAGTAACTTTTTAATTCAGACAAGAAATCTAAAATGTAGGTATTAAGGAGAATAACTGATGATCAAAGCTACCTCCCTTCCAGCTTCGGGTGAATTTATTTTTTGATCTGTCTCAATTAATTGAACAAACTATATAATTGGCACAGAAGAGTTCCACAGTCAATTAGAAACGGTATCTAGCAGTTCATGACTTTAGAAGTTAAAAATGATTGGGGAAAATTCAAGATTCTTTTGCGGGTAAACAATGACGATACTTGATCAGTAATCTTGAATGATCATCGAATGAAATTGGAATTTACTTACCAAATAATGATCTAAAGGAATGAAGATGCTAGCCTGAAAGAAATCATTGTATACAGAGGTGTAGCTGAGGGAGGGGAGTTATTTTAAATTGCTCCCCAGGACCCCCAGTGGAAGGGACCCAACCAAAAGCTTTATAAATAGCTGTTCACCTATTGCTTTCCAACTAACATTATACAATAACATATCTACCTACCTCATTTCCCTTAATAATTTTTGTTTTATATCAGCTACTAGGCTTTTGAAAGGTCTGCCCTTGGACTGTCAGGTCCTGAATCACTGCACTAATTGTTGGGGGTGAGGTTTCAAGATGCTAAGCCCACTGGCCTCCTGAATCTCCACCTATGCCCCTAATTGTATATCAAGATATGAATTTTTTTTTTTTCTCAGATATATCCACACATCTCAATGAGATGCTCTTCGGTCAGTCCAAGTCATGTTAAACAACAGAAATAGGAAGGAAGTGGTGTGATGTCATTTCAAGGCCTGACCTCATAAAAATGTGTAACATCTATTCTGATCAAATTTTTTACCAGTTGCTCATGATGTTATAACTGAGTATCCACGGTCTGTATAAAAGCCAAAAAACACTATTCAAGATTTTTATTGGAAATGATACAGAGAGAATATTTCCGTATCACAATATATCACGAGTATGACAATCAATTGACTCAGGGAAAGACTACTTGCTTTTCCTCTTCCTTCTTCTACTACCATGGATGGTGGGCAAATCTTTGAACTTATGGTTCTTATTTCAAAATATCATTCCTTTTACAGGAATTCTTTAATTCATACTGAAAGCAAAGTGAAATTTTTAATATCTTAAGGGAGATGTTAGATGTGTAGCGTGTTTGAGTAAAAGTGGTTCAGTTTTCAAAATCTTAAGGTAAAGCAAGTTTTTTTTCTTTTCTTTTTTAGTAAAAGATACTTTATTACACGATTCTGAAGTAAAGTCAATTTATTTGTATCCCTGTCTTGTCTGTAAGGATCATTATAGATTTCAATGAATTTACATCCACATGTCCATCTCTGGCTGATCTCAGAGGTGATAACTCTGATCTATGTTTATAAACTAACATAAGTAATGTAACTAGTATGGATTCATGGACATCTTTTCCAAGCAAAGGAAATTTGATTCTTGTTTAAACTCTGAATCAGGGCCTCCAAGAAGAATTCTATAAGGTAGTTCAAAGCTGTTTTTCCCCCTTCCACTACCACAATATACACTGCACATACACTTGTCTTTTTAATCACTATATATAAATCTATCTACATATTTTTCTTGTCATTTGTTTACATGCATAAAAAATGAGAAAAGATATATATATAATATAATTCTGAGCTTCCTCCCACCGTGAATTTTCTAACATGAAACTGAATTAAATTCTCGTTATGAATTTTTGATGAAATATATTGTATCTGCATGAAGGAGATAAGAGAAACAATTTGTAAGTGAATAATTTCATCTCCACCACAAGAAACAATTCTTGAAAATAGTGAATCAATAAGTTATGGTATTATTATATCTGATTTTCTGTTTCTGCATTCAAGCAATTATCAATTATGTAGGTTTTGTAGGAAAATTCAAGTCAGTTCGATGCATATTTTCTTATTCTTTTAACCTTGCTGTGATTATAACCTATATTGTGGCATGGGTGAAACTGCAATTGTTACATCAAAGGCCAGCCAAAGGTGCAGCCGCCCAGAGCTAAAGAGCACCTGGCATGTGTCTGAGACAGAAGGACTTTCAAAATTCAAGCGGAGAATTAAATAGGATAAAAATGGTTAAAATAAGAAAATTCCCTGATGTGAGGTCAGATTTTTCAGTAATATCTGACAGTTAAATATTTTTCTGTTCTTGAATATATCAGTTCTTGCTGTTGCCATCAAGATTTATCCATCTGCATTATTTATGTTCAAGTTTAGTATTGGCTAATTTGATGTAGGGACCAGTCGTTGTGAGTACTACTTATACAAGGTCTGTCCAGGAAGAATGCAGCCAATTTTGATATCTTGAGAACTAGTTGGGTAGAAATCGTTCAAAAAGGACCTCTATCATGGTCACTCATTTGGTAGTGAGTAAGCTTGTGTACTGTGTGACCGTTGTATTCACAATGACCAAGTGAGTCATTCTTCATGTCTATGGTATCATCCAGATCTATCTCCCTGCATTTCTGGCTTTTCTCAAAGAGTCTTTAAACTGTCAAGGAGATTTAAAATGCTACAATACAACTGATGGCCATCCTTAAAGAGGACTTTGCACACTGTTTTGAAATGTGGGAAGAAAACCAGGATAAGTGTGTGAAGTCCCAAGGGGAGTTCTTAGAAAGGAACTAAAATGTCATTTTTTTTTTTTTTTTGTTAATGGAAGATAGCTGGATTCTTTTCAGACATTCCTTGTACGTGTATTTACTAGCAGGCATCTTTCAAAATTTGTAAGAAGTAATAATGATTATTATTATGATGAGTAGAGGAAATGGTATCCAACAATACTTGTATGTAAACATGAAAATACATAAACTTGAACGACTTGACTCATTCAGGCCTATTATCTTTTTTATTTTTTTTAAGGATTATCATTTTGAAAGCAATGAGATATGGATTTCAGTTATGGTAAAAGTATACAAATATTATGGTCACATGATCTCATTATGTATTCAATATGGGCACGATGTTCAGACATCTCATTCATATGTGTCATGGAATTCAAGTACACATATGTACTCGACTGGCCTAAATGAATCAAACAGTTTTTTTGTTTTGTTTATTTCTGTATTGGAGCCTTGGGACACTATCACATTTTACCAGTGGATAGAACCCTTGCCTTGGATGATACTGCTGCAGTTTTTATAGCAAGTTTTTACAAGGTGGGGTGGCGAGCTCCATGTCCCTCTCTCATCCTTCACCCAGGCTGAAGCTGGACTGCCTTACCGGGCCAAAGGGTTCCAAATGTCCTGCTATTTATCCATTGTTGAGGGGAAAAAGTGGATTCATGCCTTTGCCCAGTGCCCAAAACTCTATTCTATTTTCCAACTATTGCTGCAATAAGTGTGAGAGGTTTTAGGGAGAGTACTTTGAAAGGAACTAAGGTGCCCTTGTCATAGGTAGGCTATTCTTTCAGTAATATCAAAGAGGTGGATACTTTTCAGTATTAATAGAATCACAGTATATTTTTTTTTCCTTCTATGCTTCTCTTTCTAAAGTATAATTCCTTTTAAATCAAAAGTTTTGTAACCAATGTTAGTTTTGATACTGTGGAACAAAATCAAATTGTTTAAATCCAAACAAACACATTTTTATCTATTTTATTAGATTATGTAAAGAAAATTGTTATAATTTATTTTCACTACAATTTATCTTCATCTTAATTATTGTTGCTTTTCATGGCAACTAAACTTGGGCTGGATTCTCTTTCGCAATGAGTAAGTGAAGAGAACCTTGTCTGGATTCAGTTGTGATAAAAAGCAACAATTACTAAAATAAGATGAATGGTATCAAAAATTATTATAAATGACCAAACAAACATGTTGAAGATATTTGGTTCTTTCCTCATTGAAATAAGACCAAACAGGATAGAAAAAAAAGTCTCCTATTGCTAATAACTACTTGCTTTTTTTCCAAAGTTTCTCACTTCTTTGAGAAACTGTCAACCACCAACCTGAACATAGATTTCTCCAGTTTTTAAATGGTTCTGCACAAGCTGTACCAATGGAGCTGGATGGCTGATAATTCAAACATTTACTCATTATGTCCAGAAAAATCACCTTTTTTTGTTTTTTGAAAATTCATCCCTTGAATAAGTTTTTAGTTGGGAGACGCAGTGTCAATTAACAGTAAGTTTATATTAAATTGGTACCTTACTCTACGTCCGGCAGTCTCAATCTTTTTTTTGTTTAATTTTTATTTTTCATTTTTGAATCGAGACTTTTTAGTTATCACTGTCCAATAAAAGGTGAGAGAAGTGACTAATTAGATGATCATTTCTTTTTCTAATTATTTTAAATTGATCATCCCAAACACAGTATGCAGCCAAGAGACATTGGTCACATAACTGTTATTATTGAGTGGCTAACCAGACCTGTGATTTACAATTTTTTTTATTATATTGAAAGTCACTGGAAGGACAAAAATTATCCAATGAAGATGAATGTGATGACTGACAACCCGAAGTGGTTTCGTCTGTCTGTGGGTTAAATCCACCAAATGT
This sequence comes from Thysanoteuthis rhombus, assembly GCA_963457665.1. Classification (NCBI taxonomy): domain Eukaryota; kingdom Metazoa; phylum Mollusca; class Cephalopoda; order Oegopsida; family Thysanoteuthidae; genus Thysanoteuthis; species Thysanoteuthis major. The sequence continues at coordinate 19,517,171 of OY735212.1, read as the reverse complement.
TTTGTTGCTTTTTGTAGTCTTTAGGTCCATATCCCATCAGGTGTGGCCTGTTCAAATCATTATATGAAATATGTATATCCATTACTCAAATGACTGTTCCAAACCAGGTCTATGTCTCATTTAAACAGCACTTGAGTATAAGTACCTAACATGAATGAATCACCATAGCCTGCGCATGTACCAGAACTGATTATATAAAGAAATAGACCTTTTATCAGAAATTTTTTTCAAAATACCAGTACAAGATTTGGGCATTGTTGGTCCTAAATGACCATAGACACCTAAAAAAAGCACTTTTTAAGGAAAACCAGAATTGTTTTTAGATTGTGCTTAGTGGTGTACTCATGCATTTTTCAAAGTTGTAGCCCCCCAAAACGTTATTAGGATCACCTGAAGATACACATTGATAGACATTTAGACACACACACTCTGAAGGGAAGAATCTGTAGCTCACTTGGCTGGCTGGTTGGTTGGGCACACCATTTTTGGGGCTACATCTCTGATTATCACCATTGATGGAAATGGGTTTTGGGAACTAGGTGTACGGTAAGGCTGTATCTAGGATTTATGTTGAGGGATTACAGAGTGGTCCATCAGGAATGTGCATAGTGAGCCTGTGCCACTGAGCTTCAGGTACAAAGGGGTGATTTTTAAAAATATGGCCAATTTCACGGTTGTTTTGAGATGTACAAAAACTTGGAAATTGAGAAGTAGGTATACACCATGCCACTATGTACTCCCTGATTGTCAGGCCTGAAATAATAATCTTGGGAGATTTTTTTTTTTTTTTTTCAACCTGGCAATGTTGAGTGATTTTGTTTGTTTTTTTTCTATGTGTGGATGAAAGGAAACTTTTGGGTCGATTAATTTTCTATCACATTCAAACCAACACTCATGATATATTAAAGAAAATTGAAAAAAAAAAAAGATGAAAAAAAGAGAAGCCTTTTTTTTTTTTTTTTTTTTGGTATGTCAGGAGCAGGTGCATATAGGTGAATGAGGTACATAAATTGGAAGGTGGGTGGGTGGTTTGAAAGGTAAGTAGAGAGGTTGCAGAGAGAATATTCTCTGCCCAGGTGGCAGCTGCTCAGCTTATTGGCAAACTGATGGTGATGTAGATAAAAACAATCCAGAATAATACTTACACTGAGCCACTTCTGTGCTTTCGTCTGAATTATCTTGTTGGCCACAGTTAGGTAATTGGTTGCACTTCAGCTGGGGTGCAATACAGTATCCGGTATGGGCACACTTGAAACCATCACATTTGCCTATAAGTAAATAAGTAAACAAATGTTACAGCAAATTATGTCTTTTCTGTCAAAGTACTTTTGGTTAAACCGATAACAATTAACCCCGTATAATGTTAGAGTGACATTTAAAAAAAAAGGACAAGTCGTAAAATCAGTGCTACTGTAATATGCAGTCTACCGATCATGTATTATGCACGCTCTACCAATCTAAACCTTCCTACCTCGTAAGGAAATGAACACGCAGTTCTGCTTATCCTCACACACACACACACACACACACACAACATACTACCCCACCAGCATGCACTCTTTTTGTAAAAAAATTAATCGTTAAAACTTGTCTTTATATTCCCCAGTGAAACAGACCTTCAAATACAATTTTCTACATTCTGCAATCTCAACATTACATACCTAGCATTTCTTAACAAGTTGGTACCCTGGAGTAAAACTTTTTATACGCCAACTTTAGATCATATACTAGAGTAGAAACTCAATGGTAAACTGCGTACGGCAGTAATACCATTAAATCTAGAAAAATACTTTTTAAGTTTGTTTCCCCGGCAAAAATCAAAGCGGTAATCATGAGCAGATCCAGGGAGGTGGAGCTAAGTACAATTACAAAATTCAAAAAACTATATCCAGATGAAGAGACTTTATAGACAGAAAAACAAAATAATCCCAAGTAATCATTAGTTAACCTCAAAATAAAAGAATTCATTAGACATGGATTCCAAGAGATCACAGGGGAGACTGAGGCTGGCAGAATACAAGATAGTGAGATGAATTACACAAGTTCAGTAGGTATTGGTTCCATGACGCCCATGATAGAGAGTTCTGGCAAATCCTGGGCAAAGTTTATGTCCAACTATGGACGAAAAAAAGGCTGAAGATGAAAGAGAAGAAAAATTGGACCTACTCGCCTTGCTTAAAATCCTGTATCCGCCCCTATATAATTCATGAAGTTGAGTTCTATCCTTTTATCAAAGAATCTATGGATATTAGAGCTAGGTACAAAGATAATCAACTTTTGAGGACTAGTGGATTGTTCTCATGATCTTGAAGAATCTGCATTTCAATTTCAGTCTTTCTCAGCACCTCCATTGGGAGGGAAATTACTTGGGGGTGTTTTAGCTTTCTCCAAGAAACAGTGAAGAGGTTGTGATAGATTACATGGTGTCAGTTATTCTCAGCTTATCTGGTCCCATGAGCTCGAAGATTATTAGAGTGGGTCCTTGATCATATATTTAGGGCAAGAGGGTGGGGGGTTAAATAGCTGTGCACATTTCCTCACCAAGAAATGAGACAAGTGCTCATAGGTTAGATGATACTAGCGACATGAAAAAATTCTTGACCTGACTGTTATCCTTTTAATCAATAATATTGGCATGCCAGTAAAGAGATGTTGGTCAAGATATCTGGTAATGAGACAGTGCCAGTAGAGGCAGAATTAGTAATGTCAAGTCACCATGCTTAGTTGAATGTTCTGCACATGATGATCAATTGGTAGATACATATGAACAAATTTGCTTTGAATAAATTTTATACGTAGATGAAGTTTTGTGATTCAGTGTAGACTGTAAACCTAGGCAAAATTGAAGAAGAAGCTGGATGTCTTTTATTCAAGGGTTTCCCAGAGCCTGACCAAAACTTTATAGGGCCCTAAGTAGAATTTAATTTAGGTTTCCCCACCACCATAACAGAGCCCTAAGCAGAATTTGATTTGGGGGCCCTCTGGTGGCCAAGGGGGACCCTAAGCAACAGCTTTGTTTGCTTGTGTTTTGGACCATTTCAGGGACTTCTGCTAATTTGGTTTTCAACTAATTTAGTTCTGTAAATATCACTGTGTAACTGGAGCGTTGGAGTAATTTTTATTTGTTTACAGGAGTAAACAGTGTTGTAGAATCAGATTTACCAGGAGATGTTTTTTTGTTATGTAAACCAAAACTGAACAAAAATGCCAAAGGGTTAATTGAGATGTTTCAGATTTTTTGCCAGAACACTGAAGCAGTCGAGGTCCGAAGTAAATCATAAGTACTTGTATAAACAATAGGTTCTGTCTGTTCTATTTGCCAAACAAGAATCAGGCAGTAAACAACTTTGTTGGTAGAGGAGGTAGAGCACCTTTCATATCAGTAAAGTCAATAAAATGGACGAGAATTGACAACTTCACAAATATTGAAGGAAATGAATGATTCAGACAATACACTAAACCAGGGTCGACAAACTATTTTGGAAGTTGGATGGATTAGAAATGGTTTTATGTCTTCCAGAACAAAGTGAATAAAGAATGAAATAATGATCATACAATATTGTTTTTTTAAAAAAAATCATCTTAATGTTTTCTGGTTTTGTTTTTTTCCGACATAGGGAATAGACGTACTATCAATCGATGATAACTACAAAATTCTCCTTTAGGGACAAAATATTGTTTAATTGTGGTTCAAATTTGGTCTGAACTAATAGAAAAGCAGGAATACATTGTTAAAAAAATACTTTGCAATAAAACATTGATTCGTCTGAGGCATTTGCAAAAATGAGTCTTTTGCTCAATTTTCCAGAATTTTATTGTTCATTAACCAAAGACATATAAGGGGAACCAGTATGCAACATCAGATATTTATTAAAGTCTGTAGGTTGGATGATGAAAAGATGCAGGCTGTAGTTTACTGACGCTGGTACTAGACAAATATTGAACTCTTCAGAGTTCACATTTCCTCCAATGCTAATTTGAATATATCTGCATTTTTATTTGGTTGCTGGTTCATTAGTATTCTCTTTAAAAAAAAAAAAAGAAGTAAGGTGTGCTATTATTCCATGTACTTTGTTGTTTATAGGCCTGGTAGCCATCTAGATTTTTTGTACTTTCATGAACAATTAAATGGATTTAAATGATTCCAATAAAAGCATCCTGGAAACTGAAGTTTCAATCCATCAAAAGGAAGGTTTGGAACCTTTTAGTTTATGCCAGTGCATTCAAAATCTTCACTTTTAAGATGCATCCTCATTACTGGCATATCTATAATAGGATCTGCAGGTCTGTCAGTCGGTCTGTCCCCAATATGCTCGAAATCAATTTTTGGTGCGTGGTGGAAAGAACCTTCACCATGCTCTAACTTAGAGAATAAAACTAAATCGGGTACTTCCCATTAGTTCCCCTGATACAGTGCGGTTTGTTATGTATTTATTGAATGAGAATCCTCTCAGTCTGCCACAGAAGAGTGATGTAAGTAAAAGACTTATTGCATTGTGGTAATGGCTGTGGACATATTGTTAGACTAATGTCCTTGTTATCTCTTCCCTTTTTATCCTCTTTGAAGTATTGACTCTACCGACATCATCATTATGCAATTATCCAAGTCATCTCATATAAGAGGAATTAGCAAGTGAGTTTCTCAGACTACAACTGTTAAAGTATGTTTAGTCCTTTGATTGGGCACTCTACACTCGTGATCTTATACCAAACTGAACAAATCATCAATATTATGACAGGTCTGGTTAGTCATGCGATAGAAACTATCACGTGACAAAGTTTTTTGGCAGCATGCTGTGTTGTGGGTGATCAATCAAAAAATTGGAAAAAAAGGTGATCAATGAATAAGTTACTTCTCTTGACTTTCATTTGATCACTGCAAAGTCTAAATTTATGAAAGAAACCTTAATGTGAACACTGGTAGACACAAACTAAAGGACCAATTTAGCATAAACTCCCATTGTAAATTTGATATCTCTTGAAACTTTATTTTAGGGTGGAGGAACTAAAACACAGTTTTCTTCTAGACATAATAATTTGGTACAGCCTACATAAATGACATGTAGAATCATTTAAAAACTGTAGAAACCTCTGTTTTGGTTGACGGTTAGTTATATACAATATAACAACCTTTTGTAAATGGTTCATTCTACCTAGAGGTGGATTAATGCATAAAAAAATAGGGTATATCACCATAGAGCCATGGTTAGCAAACAATTCTTACAGACCATTACTACAGTGGTGAATTTAAAACTCATGGGGGGGGGGGCTTACATTTTTGGCCTTGAGTCAGACTGAGCTTAATTCAACAAATATCGATTTCTTTTGTGACAGCATCTTTCTTGATTTTCATCATCATCATCATCATCAGTCTTTTATCATCTGTTGTGGGACACAGACCTACCCAAGGATTTATTAAATGATTTAATAATGGGTGCAGTGGAGCCAATATTCTCTGAATTTGTCTAGTTTTTCTCTCCAACTTGTATTCTGCCAGCTGTTGAGAAAACCTCATGGGGGAGCAATGGTTAGCTTGCTAATCTCACAGGCCATAACAATTGTAGCATGTTTGACAACTACTAAAATGCTAAAATGGAAAACAATAGAGATTTTAAAACATTCCCTCTAAGCCCCTAAAAGTAGACCCACCCTGAAGCTTTACGGATAGTAGTTCACCTACTTCATTTTTTACTAACATTATACATTAACAGTAAATGTTGTAAGGGGTCCTGCAAGAAGATAAGCCTCCCCAACTGGGCCCTTGAATTTATAGCTACGTCACTCTTTTTTGAAAAGTCTGTCTAGGGACCTCCACTAATACTTTTATTGTACCTCAGGGGTCTGCGGATCCCAGGTTGGGAACCACTGCACTAAATTTTAAAAAGGGTGGAGCCATCAAGGTGTTAAGCCCTTCCCCACCCCAGGCCCTCAAATCTCCAGTTACCCCTCTAATGCTGCTCTGTAATGATTCCTTCCCTCAAAATAAGCGTTAAATAAATTTATATTTGGATTCTCTTTAAAATTTCTTTACAGTTTGAGATCTAATGAAGAAAACAAACAAAAGAAAACTCTTTTTGACTAATACTAAACTGAAACCATTGAGTATGCATACCAAATCAAGTGATAAATGGAGCCAGTTATGTATGTGTGTATATATATACATATATATATATATATATATATATATGTTAAAAACAGTAAATATTATCTTGATTTGGTCAGCACACCCGTCAATTCAACTTCTGGCCCAAGATAGTTTGTGATATTGCTTATGGAAATGGTGCATACCCAGGCCCTTGAGCAGGGGGTGGCGTCCAATATCTTATTTTATCAGTTTAATTTTTTATTTTATTTTATTACTCCATCCGTCTAATCAGACTATGAATTTAATGCAAATTTGTTTTTAAGCTTAATTTATGATTATTTGGATATTTTTGTATTGAATTCATGCAAGGCAAAAGACAGCACCTCTGCTAGTGATGATTAGTTACACATGACAAATAGCAATAATTTTGTTGATGTCTTATTTGGGTTGATATAGAATCATGGGATATTGAGAAAAATCAATAAATTCCCCATAAGAAATGAGGAGTGATCACATTCAATAATTAATGAGTGCAGAATCAATCAATTCACCACTCCATTTCAGAACAAATTATGGCTAAGTGCTACAAATTTGAGATTTCAAAAACTGCTTAAGAGCGTTTTGTCAGTACTGTCTTGATAAATTTTCCCCAAAATGAAAATTTGTTAGTGTGTTTGAGGCCATGAATCCATGTTCTTATAATCAAGTCACATGACAAACATTTTAACATCATCAGAATTCAGAGAAAATTTTCCCTTTGCTAATGCAGAAAAAAGTGTATACCCTATTCATTTTTATTAATTAGAGCTGTGGTTTCCAACCTTTTTTTTTCAAATCATGGCACCCTTAGAATAAAAGGATATTTTCATGGTATCCTGAGTCAGATGAATAGTACTTAATTGTATTTACATTCATATGGCGAGATTTGTTGGGTGAAAAATAATGAATCATTGGATAAACTTATTTTTATGTATGATGCTTTGGACCGACCCCCTACTCAAAAATTGGATCCTCCCTGTTTACCTTCTTATTTCTTATTGCTGACCAATTGCTTTGACATCATACAATATGTTTTTCCCCCTATTTCATATATTCTAGTTTCCTTCTTCAGCCTAACCAAGAGACACTCAACACCAACTTTATTACATCTGATTCATTTCTTGTCGCTCACAACCAGATCAGTCAGAAAGTTCAGGGGGGGGTAGAGGAGGGGGACTTTTGGCTTGCATTATTGAGCATAGTGTGGAGATTGTTCTCTTCTAAGGAGGATTAAATGGGATCACCTACATGATTCCCAGGTGTTTACAGCACCCGCGATGCCCTACTGGGTCACCCCGAAGTACTGACCAGGCTCAACATTACTCAACTTTGGTGATTATGCAAGAACTGGTGTATATGATTTGAGTGTCCATGAGTGCCCAACACACCTTTTCTAAAAAGTAAATATTTTCATTATTTTCAGAGTTAGGATATTCAGCTTTTTTTTTCTTTTAATTACAAAGCTTTCAACACTCTGCGTTTTGATATATAGAGTATTCAAACTTCTGGGGAAAAAAGAGCATTATAGCTTGAAAAATAATGAAAATATCAAATGGTGTATTGGACCCTTCTCATGCTTGGTTACTTATATCTGATTTCCAGTGAAAAATGGGAATGTGAAAAGTGATTAAGCAACATTAAATAAGATGAGAAAAGATAACTAACCTGTCCCTCTGAGTTCTGTCCAGGCTAAATTGAAACCTTTTGCTCCAAGTGATCGACTGGAACTTAAGAAGCTGGAAAGAGAAAAAAAAACAAAGAATTACTTCAAGTCAATTATTAAAATATCAATGAAATTAGTAGGAAAAAAAGACAAATTTTGATATTGTACAGTCAACACTTGGGATAATTCAGCACATAACAATTTATATTTGACCCCCACCTCATGATTCAGGATGAATGCTCTGGTTGGGTTTGAATCCTAAATGAGAGAGACCCCAGTCCCATAGGATAAGTTCACATTTTGATTTTTAATCAATTTTAGCCATAGACTTTAAAATTGACTTGTGTAATAATTATGACAAAAATAAGCACACAATAATCAAAACTGAATACGCAAAGCTGGGCAAAGTAGACCACTACATCTACCAAGGACAACAAATCTCCATGAAATCCTGAAAAGAAGAGATCAAGCAAAGAATCACTCTAGGATGGCAAGCCTTCTGCAGAGCAAGCTCAACCTTCAGGTACAAAAATATCCTATCATTCCTCAAAAGAAGAGTCTACAACCAATGCATCCTCCTAATAGTCACCTATGGAGCTGAAACATAGAACTGAATAAAAAGATTAACCTTCAAACTGAGAACCATTCAATGTGCACATGAAAAAATCATGCTCAAGATCAGATGGAGAGATCACAAGGCCGTACAATATATTAGGGGAAAAAAACAGGAGTCTGAGATATTATAAAATCCATTAGGAAACTCAAATGGCTATGGGTTGGTCATGTTGCAGGAATAGCAGACAACCAATAGATATCACAACTCGCAACATGGATCCCCTGAGATCACATATGCAACTGAGGCTGGCAGAATACAAGATAAAGAGATGAACTAAACCAGTTCAGGAAGTTTTGGCTCTGTGATGCCAATGGTAGAGAGATCTTGGGGAAATCCACGTCAAATGATGGACAGTAAAGACTGATGATGATTAGTTCATTTATAACTCTATTAGATCAGACTTTATCAAATCCAGTTTTAAAACTATCAACACAATTTTTGTCACAAACATGTTTTGGTAAATTATTCCAATAATTTTTCCCCTTAAAAGAAGTGACTAAATATTACAATGAAAGAAAATAGTAGTCAATAATCAATTCACTATTGGCTTCTACAAAGAGAAACATTTTCACTAATTTTTTTTGCTATAAGTAAGATTGAAAAACGAAACAAAATATCAAGAGCATGGTTATAATCCAAATTTTGAAAGCCTTTGAAAGTGTGTTTTGTGTGCTTCTGAAATATGCCGTTATATGAAAAATAATCCTCCTCAAATAACAACAAAAATAAAGAAAAAAATGAATCTCTTGTCTTTCAAACTACCATTAAAAATGCTTTTTACAATTTTCTGGTACACCAGTAAATAATCCACATACATAAAATGCAATGTGTATATGTACATATATTGTTCGATGCTAATATACTACACACTGATCCTAGGGAGATCATAGATACGGCACTCTGATCATACACTGCAAGTTGGTCAGCCATCTTTTCATCTTTAGCTGAGTGCATAGATATCCTGATTCAAGGTGAAAGGGCTGATCCATATGTAAATAACCTTATCTTTGTTGACAGATACTCTGTAATTAATCTGAATAAAAGATATTATATTCTGAAACGTGACTCATAAATTTATGCGAAAAAATTCAATGTTATAAAGGGGGATAAGTGTAGATTGAAGATTTCTCCCTTCCACTTCTGGCTAAATTTCTTTTCTATTCTATTCACAGAAGTGTTCTGTTATTTTTCATTCAAAATCAGGTGTTCTACTGTCAATCAGGAGTGGTTTCAAGCGGTTCATGAGATTAAGAGATGAACAATAAGACATTCCCAATTGTTACCAGTTAACTCATAACGTATGAAAAGAAATTCCAATTATATCTAGTGGAGTATTCTCAAAAATTAAGGTGAACAGTGAAGTGTGAACAACTAGAAAAAAAATTGGTGGTCAGAGTTGGAGATAGATTGGAGTTAGCAGGTCATTAGATAAGTGTTAGAAAAAAATACACAGTTTCATAGTTAAGATGATTACGTTCCTGTGATGGGAAGACAATGTCTTTAAAAAAGCTAAGAAATGCGAAGCGTGAACTGTGCAAGATAATTAAACAAAACTAAAAACAAAAGATTTGTTTTTAATGATAACAACGCCGATTTCTGTGTCACAATTAGTTGAGGTATGAGCAAAGAAAATAAATTAATGAATGAGGTGAGGGGTGATCAGTTGACTTAATGCTAAAACCAGGAAGGGCATGACAGAGTCAAAGGTAGAAATTTTTGAGTGAAGGGGTTGGAACAGTTAGAATTACATCAGAGTGATGATCAAATATGTTTGATCTCTCCATTGATGACCAGTGACAAAGACAAAGATGGCTGACATGTTTTTTGCTCTGTCTTTTGTGTACTATAGGTTCATTAAGAGATTTAAAAAATTTTTTTTGCAAATTTGATCTGCATCCAGTTACTCTAAATTACCAATGGAAAGCATGAACACCCCCACATCAATCTATCTATCAATCGATCTATCTGATGAAGTTATTGTTGGAGGTATCAAGCTCTTCATGAAATAAACCCATCAGACATTTGTTATTATATTATGTATTATATCTTACTCCTGATTTGTATTGTGTATATATGTAGGTGTGAAGCATAAATCCTAAAAAGAAGATATTGAACGAAGAATCACTCTAGGATGGTAAGCATTTGGCAGAGCAAGCTCAAACTTCAAAAACAAGTTGATCCCATTAAACCTAAAAAGAAGGGTGCACAACTAATGCATCCTCCTGATAGTCACCTATGGAGCTGAAAAATGGAACCTTACCAGGAGACTGACCCACAAACTGAGAAGCATGTAATGTGCATAAGGAAGAATCATGCTTAACCTCACATGGAGAGATCGCAAGACAGCACAGTATATCAGGGAGAAAACGGATCCATGAGGAAAATCAAAATGGCAATGAGCTGGTCATGTTGCAAGAATGGCAGACGACTAATGGATGTTATGACTCACAACATGGATCCCTAGACATCACTTTCGCAACTGAGGATGGCAGAATACAAGATGGAGAGACAAAATAGACAAATTTAGAAAGTATTTGCTCTGCAACGCCCATGATAGGGAGGTGTGGTGATGGAGTCTATATCCAATGATGGATGTTGAAAGACTTATGATGATATATATATATATACATATGTACGAGAGATAGAGAGAGAGTATTGTCGAACTCCAGTCCAAGTCAGGAGTTGACTTTGTTTTTCTACCATAGCAAGAACAATCCACACCAAATTCAAGGGAGAAAAAAAAATTAACATTCCCCTACCATGATTTGAAATTACAACCATCTCTCACTGACTGAGCTGAATCAACAAGTCTTATATATTTATGAAATTCTTACAGATATGTAAGAGCTTATCTTATTGTAGTAAATAAATACATTCATACAAAAGAGAAATAAATTTTCATGATTTCTTATTTGGTATATATACAATACAAAAGTTGCAGTTATCATTTTTGGTCGGATCAGAAGTATGAGCATAGTTTGACCCTGCAGCAGCCAGGTTTGTGTATATTATATATTTGTTAGCATGCTGCTTTGATATTACTCTGCTAATATGTTGCTGGAAATGGTGGCTTAAACAAAATTGGCACAAAATAGATTCATTATATAAACAAGTTTTTGATATAAGTTTATACTCATGAATATAGCATTAATTTATTTCAATATACAAAATAAATAGTATTTCATTAATAAAGTTAATGTTTGGATAACCAAAAAAGGAGAAACAGTTGGGTTCAATTTCAAACTGGCATTATTATAAAATGGACAAAATCAGAGCAGTCCGTGTATGGTGTGAGTATATGTACTTGTGCGTATTCCTATGGAAATATGTGTTTTTGTGTGAGTGTGTGTATTATATTTGTGGTAGTGCTAGGTCCATTTTTGCCACTGCAAATATCTTTAAAGATTACATTTTAGATTTTTCAGGGTTCCTCAGATATATTGTGCCCCCTGCATATCCCATGTGCGGCCTCTGATAGTATATATACTAGTTAATCCTCATGTAAAAATTCAGATATATTTTAATTTTTATCATGATCTTAGAAAGAAAATTCCGAAGTATATAAGTGGATGTATTCATTTTTTTCAAATTGTGGCTAGGAGAGACTTTTATCAGCAAAAGTGTTACTTTTAAGTGGAAAAGTCTATTGTTGAAGATATAGAAACAGAAAAAAAACAAAACATTAGATTTATTACTTTCTGAATGTTTTCGTACACAAACGAGCTTCAGTCCCCACAAAAGGAGGAGGATTTACATTCTACTTAACAAAGAGGCTAAAAAAACAATTTTTTTTCTTCCCCACAGGATAAGTATAACATAGTGCGATTTTTAGAAACATTTTTTTAGTTCCCGGGTAAAATGTGCTATTTTCTAATCTACCCTGTCAAAAAAGTATAGAAATTGTCAATTATCCCTTTAAACTTTGCTTTTACAACCAAGACTGTGATAATTTGAAATCTACTTATTTCAAATTGGACAACTTACTTCATGTGATTAAAAATGTGCTAAGAAAAACAATCACATATAGTTATCACTATCCAGGTCACAGAAGCAGAGTTTGAAGGGATTAGTAGCCATTTTATATACCTTTTACATACAAGCAATTAGTAAATAACATTCACTACTCAGGAAAAAAAATATGTTGCACTGTGTAATTTTAGTAAAATCAAATTTTAGTAATCTGGTAAGAACAAGAACCATAAATTCAATGATGTATCCACCATTCGAAGATAGGGATGGTTAACCTAAGGGTCAGGACCAAGCATCATATCACTCCAACATGATATGACTGAGACAACTGATGTTTAGCATTATAAGTGGTGGTGGTAGTAGAAGGAAGATGAGGATGGTTCACCAGAAGGTCTGGACCAAGTTTTTTTATCAAACCATCATGATATAACAGAAATTGATATTTAACATATTGGGGATCCACAGACTGAGAATCTTATCAAGATGCATGAAGGCACCTAACAATTTTAGTAGATTTGAGAAAATGAGACTTTGTCATCGACACGCAAGTCAAACCAGCACAGTGACACAGCCGAAAAGCTGCAAAAAGCAAATACTTGTGATAAAACAAATTTTAGAGTACAAGCAGATATAGTTACAATCGTCTATGAAGTGATGTCATACGAATATATGCTTCGGAAGTTCCTGGCATGAAGTTTGTTTTTTTTTAAGGTGAAGAAATGATGGGGGAGGGGGAAGTTAAATGGATTCCACACAAGGAACACTTATACATGATTCCACATTTATGTATAAAAATCAGAATTACAAGGACAAACACCTAGTGAATGTTAACATTTTGTGCCTATCACACTCATCAGCAACCAGCAGTATGATGTTTCCTGTGGATTATAGAAATAAGCAGCTGTTTATTTTCATAATCCAAAAGAAACATCCTGTTGCTGATGAGTGAGATAAGCACAAAATTCTTATTTTTTTTGTATATTAATAGTTTTTTTTACTGTGTTAAAAATTGAACACTGTGGTTAAACATTTACAATAGATAAAATCTGTTTCTGTTCATTTTCTGTTTGTATTTTCACAAATTGAGAATATAGATAACGAAATATAAATATATATATATATATATATATATATATATGATAAGATAATATATAGATAGAATGTAGTATAAAATGATATCACTGTACAATAAACATAATACCCTATACAAAAAGATAAAGTACATGTACGAAAATCGTAGCTGAAAGGGAGGGTGTATTTGATCAACACTGCTTGGTTCCTATGTCAAGATAACTGTTTTGTTTTTAAAATTTCCAAAATGGTTACATGGTAAACAAGTGATGATCGTAACAAGAGAAAATTTACACATTGTACCATAATAATGAAGCATATGTGAATCTAGGGGAAAAAATAGTGAAGAAAATTATATGAATTGCATTGACAGATATTGGGAAATATATGATTTTTAAAAAAAAGAAAGTTTTTTATGTTTAGTGTTTAAAACTTTAAATATTATAAATATATATATTTAGAAATGGATATATAATCCAAGACAAATAATTTTAAAAGCATTATATGACCTTGAAACCCTATTTTAAATAATAATCCGTTATTACATGGTTGATGTATCATTTGGTGTAAACAATGAAAATGTAGCTGCAGCAGGAAACACGTTGAGAAACTAATAGAACAGATACAGACAGTGAACAAACAAAAATGAGAATTTGGAGTTAAAGTACTTATTTTGGCCTTTCCTTTACCTGTGGCTGTTCAGCTAAATGTCACTTTAAAGCAGCTACCTCAGCGGGGTTTGGTTCAATTCTTGCTTTGCCCTATTTTCTTCAACTGATCAATCTATTTACACAGTCTAGGTCAAATGATACGTTCACCGTTTGATAACAGGATATGATTTCAAATGGAGTTTCAAAGTAATATAATACATTAATGATTACATACTTATACACTATTTAGAAAGAGGCAAACTTTGGAGTAAAAATATATGGAAACTTTATTAGTTATTATGCTGTATATGACCCCATCCTCAGCAGCAGGGACATACCCTTTATTGGTTAAAAAGTTCTGTATATATAGAGACAAAGTTAGCTCCTGATATGTGGCTCTGGAAAATAAGTGACAAGCTTAGATACAGAAATATATGATTTTGAATAAGACCAATTCAGGGGTTGAGACATATGCTAACTCTATTAATTAATTAATCAATATGCTGTACATGCTTTGGAAAGAATCTATGTATCTTTGTGTGTGTATATATATATATATATATATATATAAAAACCAGATTGCAATTGTACAAACAGCAAAAGATGCCCTTTGCAGAACGAATGTTTCAAATTGAATATTGTATATCAAGCTGAAATATCAATCCAACAGAAACCCTTTAAAGTGAATGTTATATTGGAATATCTAAAACACCCTTCAAACTAAGATTAGCCAATTATATATCATCATTTACAAAGACAAATGCAAAAACAGTTCATCACTAGAAACTGACAGAGCGACCTCACACCCACAGCAAAATATAAAATGTTAAAACAAACATGCATATGCCAGAACATTGAAATACCATGTTAACTATGCCTAAATGAAAAACTTGAAATCCTCACCTTTACCAATAAGAAAAAAAAAACAGAATTATTTAGTAAAAAAATGAAGTAGTGTTCAAATGCAGGCATTGCTCAGAATTTTTGTTAAAAAAAACATAATTTAACCCCGAACATACAGGTATACAAAAATTAATCATCATAGCTATTTCATTCCTCCCATTATCATTAATGATGATGATGATAATAGTAGTAGTAGCAGCAGCATTGCTATCAACAAAAACATTATCATTCTTTCTTACCCCAGCCACTTTAAGACCAATCCAATCAACTTTTCATAATCATCTTAAATGCAAAAACAGTTCATCACTAGAAACTGACAGAGCGACCTCACACCCACAGCAAAATATAAAATATTAAAACAAACATGCATATGCCAGAACATTGAAATACCATGTTAACTATGCCTAAATGAAAAACTTGAAATCCTCACCTTTACCAATAAGAAAAAAAAAACAGAATTATTTAGTAAAAAAATGAAGTAGTGTTCAAATGCAGGCATTGCTCAGAATTTTTGTTAAAAAAAACATAATTTAACCCCGAACATACAGGTATACAAAAATTAATCATCATAGCTATTTCATTCCTCCCATTATCATTAATGATGATGATGATAATAGTAGTAGTAGCAGCAGCATTGCTATCAACAAAAACATTATCATTCTTTCTTACCCCAGCCACTTTAAGACCAATCCAATCAACTTTTCATAATCATCTTATATCTATTGAAACAAACCAAACGTAGAGTATATACAAGAATTAGACTACAAAAGTCATGTGAAAGTGAACCCTAACACTGGGGAGCAGATAAAAGTAAGAATACTTCCTGGGGGAAAAATACCATGAAGAGCTGATGGTTTAACAACATGCAGATAAAGAAAGTGTCTACAGCATACCTTGTTAATCTATAACTACCAGACAGTAATTCATCCCTTCTATGTAAAATAAAACAAGCAGTGACCAACAACAAAACAAGGAAAAGTAAATAGAATAAGAAGAAAATTCTCCAACCAGAGAAACGGAACACCTTGAAAAATGTCGTAAATAGGGATCTAAAATTATTTGTCTGAAGAAGCCTAAAAAGGACAAATACATAAACGTGTTTGTGGAGTGAATACTCTATTTAAACATATTCTAAGCTTTACTCCTACTTAACTTAATGTATAAAGTTGAATGTATCGAGCACTTTATGAAATGAACCCATTACATATATATTACATTATATCATTTTGTATTCCTGATTTGAACTTATAAAATTTTTACATCCAATATATATTGAGTTGGTGACAAATTACGATAAAAACACCTGTAATTTTTACTACAAAATAGATAAAAGATAAACATTGAAAATAAAAGTGGCACTTAACTGTGTTTATTTGGCACTGATAAAATTTTATTTTTGGCAGTTGAAAAAATAAAAAGTTGACTATATATACATATATATATAAGTATGTGTGCGCATGCATGGATTTATATATATGCATATATATACATATATTAACTGGTACTTATACACTCATGTATGTAGATATACATATAAATATAAGTATGTTTGTGTGTGTGCAAGCAGAGTTTATCTATCTATCCATCAATATATATATATAATATACTATTTGGAATGAGACAAACTCAGGAGTAAAAATATATGGAAACTTAATCAACTGTACATGCTTCTGGAAGAGTTCCCATCCTCAACGGTATGAATATACCTTCAAATGGTCAGGAAATACTGATAGTACGGATATTCAGTCACAGCAACTCCTTCATCAGGCTACGTAGAGACTCTGAACCCTTCCAGCTCCAAAAAGGAGTAAGACAAGGTGATACCAGCTCACCCAAACTCTTCACAGTCTGCCTCAAAATGATCCTCCGAAACCTGGACTGGGCAAATAGAGGAATCAAAATAGACTGCAAATATTTGAGCAACCTCAGGTTTGCAGACAACATCATCCTTTTTGCAGAGAACCGACATGACCTCCAACAAATGCAAGATGAAATATATGAAGAAAGCAAGAAATTTGGCTGATACATGAATATCAGTAAAACGAAGGTCATGTGCAACGACCACATTGAAAATAAGAACAAAATTAGTGAAAGAAGACCACTATATCCACCTGGGACAACAAACATCCTTGAAACCCACAGAAGAAGAAATTAAGTGAAGAATCACTCTAGAAAGTCCAGCCTTTGGCAGAGCAAGCTCAACCTTCAAAAAGAAGAGGATCTCATTGAGCCAAAAAAGAAGAGTATGCAACCAATGCATCCTCCTGATAGTCACTTATGGAGCTGAAACATGGAACCTAACCAAGAGACAGACTCGCAAACTGAGAACCATGCAATGCGCGCATGAGAGAATCATGCTCACACTCACATAGAGAGATCACAAGACAGCACAGTATATTTGGGAGAAAACTGGAGTCCAAGACATCATCGAATCTACTAGAAAACCTAAATGGCAATGGGCCGGTCATGTAGCACAAATGGCAGACCACCGATGGATATCACAACTTAGAACATGGGTCCCCGGAAATCATATGCAAAACCAAGGCTGGCAGAATACAAGATGGAGAGATGAACTAGACAAATTTAGAAAATACTGTCTCCACAATGCCCATGATAGAGAAAGGTGGTGAATCCTGGGGAAGGTGCATGTCCAATGCAGACAATAAAAGACTGATGATGATTCATAGAGAGCAAATTTAGTGCTATGTATGTGGCTCTGAGAAGTAAAAGTTCATATGAAGCTATTGCTGAGTGTCTGCCTTATATATAGAAATATACTATTTGGAATGAGACAAAACCAGGAGTAAAAATACATGGAAACTTTATTAGTCATTTTTATACACATATACATTTATATATAACTAATAAATTTTCCTTTCTGGTGGAAAAAAAAATGTTGACACTGTGTATGTGTGTGTGCACAGATATATACAAATGGAGTTGTAAGTGTGCGAACATGTATGCGTTTGTGTGTGCAAGCATAGATTCAAATACATATACATTATATATGAACTTGATCATATGTTCATAAACACGTATGTGAATATATACATAGATATGGATGTATGAAAACATGGACATATGTTTATATATATGTTAAGGTATATTTATTTTTTGTTTTAAATGTTTAAATAGAGACTCACAACTGAAATGAGTTTATTCATGTATACTCTACGGTCAACCATTTAATCGCTGCATATACATTAAATAACCGCTTAAGGGAATTCATTGAAGCTTCAATTTGCACATTCAAACAAGTGAGGTACGTTGCAGAATTATCGATTACCAGTAAAAAAAAAAAATATGATCATCTTTATTCTATGGGGTCTCTTAAATCTTTTCTCAAAAATATCAAAATGAATGGTGATATGTAAAATACATTAGTTTTTGTGCACTGCAAATAGATATTGATTTCGACCAATGCCATGTTAGAAACCATCAAACAACACTATCACCATAAGTTTCTTCAGTCTTTAAGTTGTTCTGGCTGGCTAAGTATGTGTTGCACATACAGGCTGCACTGATGGAGCTAAATGGCTGAAAATTCAGTCATTTACACCTTATATCTGGAAAAAAGTTTTTTTCTTGTTTTTTGAAAATCCCTGATAGGTTTTTTAAGAGAGATTTGATTTGCTCGATGAATGAGTTGTTTTGTTTGTGTCCAGCAGCATCCATGCTCCTTTTTTTAAAATTCCAAGTTTTTTAAGTGATCTCTACCCCAAAAATGGTGAGAAAAGTAACATTCATTGATCGCTCCTTATTCTAATTGAGTGACTAACTAGACCTTTTTATATATAAAACTATATGCTTATTTTTTATTTCTTGAATTTTCATCAAGAGGTAAAGATATTTGCATATATATACATATATGTATATATATATATATATATATATATATATATATATATAAACTTTCAATTTTTCAATGCTGAAAAAAAGATTTTACGGGTCAAACTTTGTATAATTCTAAAGTCTCCTCAACCATTTGGCACACAAATTATTTTTAATCCAATCAGTGTTAATTCAACGTGTTATTTCATAACCATTTTATTACTTAACTAGCATGTAGCAATAAAAAGTGATGGGGCTATTTATGCATAGATCAGCACTCAGGAGCTTAGAGCTATTTAATCAGGTAATTTATTTCTAATAATTCATGAATCCTAAGTTGAAATTTTTTCACTCAACTCAAACTGATTAGATGTGTGATCAGACATAAAGTCTTTGAATTTCTATGACGTAATTTTCATTGTTATGTCACAACAGACGTTATATTTTCATGACCTCTCTACTGTTTTATTAGCTATGTTATTCTATTTAACAAGGACCAATCCATCATAACTTGGAGTTTATTTTAGGAATCGGACAAAACAACCATACAACCTATTACACATACTAATTTGCATATTTTACATGGTTAGATTTCAGTGTCTATATTTGCATTAATATTTGTAATTTTGTTCTTTATTACGAAGTTTGTCAGCTGTTTTACCATATCCCTGTTTTGGGAGTATTGTATAAATAAATTTAGAAGTCCCCAAATTGTGTAAAAATATATGTTTCTATTTGTATGAAGGGGGATCAATAAATTTGTTGCATGACACGTAGTTATGAGCTGAATTTTTCATTGCATAATGTTTGATCTGTTGATTAAAGTCCACCACTGAATTCAGTGCAGTTCAATTTGTTTGCAAATGTTCAGTACTGTTCTAAACCTTATCATAATTGAATTTTTTTTTTTTTTCAGTTCATACTTAGTTACATTGATATTAGTAGCAATGACTTAATCATACAATCCAAAATATTGATGGACATACTATTAACCGGCATAGATCCCGGAAGCAGCAGGGAGTGTATTTTATGGGGTCCAGAACCCCCTACATTCACCAACAAAAGACAATGATCATTTTCCAAATATCTTGATAGAAAAAAACCCAAATAATCCCAAATCAACCTTAAAAACAAATATATCATTTCCTTGGACTGACGGAAGAAAAAAAGAATAAAATGCAACCCCCACTCAAAATCTTGAATCTGCCCGTCTATATAATTGCTTTATTTTCTTGAATTTACCACTAATTATAACACTGCTTTGTAAATGTTTAAAAATGTTATGCTTCTGAGAGTTAAACTTATGTATTTTCAGGGATTAAAATCCTCTCATAAAATGTTCATAGGTTTTTGATGACAGTGTGTGTTCACACATTCGTGTCTGTGTTGACATTTAGATCAGTGTCTTTGTACCTTTTGAACAGGTATTATTAATAAATTTTCCTTTTCGGTAGTAAAAAAAATGAAAGGTTGACATTAGTTATGTGTGTGTGCATGGATTTATATAAATGAAGTTGTGAGTACACATACATGCATGTGAGCATGAACGTGTTTGTGTGTGCAACCATAGATTTGGAAATCCGCTTCACGTGGCTGAATCACTTTTTTGACAAAAGGCAGAAAGATAAAATAGAATTATTGTGTATTGTATGTATGATAAATAAGAAATTATGAAAAGTTGCATTAATCATCTTTAGTAAGAATAGAAGTAAGTGTGGAATTAGACCCTGCAGAAGCCAGGCTTGCCAAATATCTATTCCCTATCACAGAGGTTCTTAACCAGGTGGAAATTCCACCCCGGGCAGATTTTTATGGTTTCAGGGTGGGAATTAGGACCGCCGATTGGCAGATTCAAACTGTGTGAATATTGATCTTTTAGCACTGTATGTAGTTAAATGTGTATGGGCTAATATGATGATTGTAGAGCTGTGGATATTTGATTAATCTGACTGTGTGTAAAATGACAATATCAGAAGACAGTTCAAGACAAACGACACTTCATTGCAACGTTTCACTATGATGCTTGAAATGAGCAAAACATTAATCGTCTCAAACAGTCTTCAGATATTGTCATTTTACTTACATGTGCAAATATAGAAGAAAAAAATAGATAGATTTTCAATGATATATAGATATTATTTTGAATCCACCTTTTGAGTCAAACTTAGAAGGGAGGAATGAAAATCTGGAATATGGTGAAAAGGAAGGAATGCATTGACAAAAAAAGGTTGAGAACCACTTCTGATACCATTATTGGAATGTCAATGGTTGCATCTGCTCCCTTGCTCTTGCCATGCAATTTAATTTATTTTATGTTTCGAAGTTGATGGATTATTTCTTAGCAGACGGTGGTACTGATACAAACGCAAAATTCAATCTGCATTTTCATATCTTATAAATATTCCAGTCTTAAGGATTCACAGAATGTGTAAATGATATTTCAATTTATTTTTTTTCCTTTTTGAATTCGAGTCAGTCATGTAAAACAGAGAAAAATTAATTATATCAGCTGTCATTTGATTTCCATGAACATTTTAGAAGTGTATTTTTTTAAGACATTGTCGTTTCTTTCTTTTGAAAACTTTTTTTTCTCTTTACTCATATTCAAAATTGGACGTCATTTTTTTTCAATTTGATTCTAGTCAAATTCATGCATCCTTCCCCTTATCACTTCTTTTGAACATGGTTTTTCATTTATCGGCACAGAGATGCACAATAAAAGAGTGTGGCCAAGTCTCTCTTACTATAATCTTTTCAAATATGGCATTGAAACAGTTTTCTTTACTTTAACCCTTTTCCGAGTCAGAAGACATTTCTGTCATCATTGGCTTAATGGTAGAATGACATTATTATTTTTTCCTGTCATTGTTATTAAAATGAACTCTGTGAGAAAACTCTGGCTAAAACCTAGTGTTTACTCAATATCATATTGTGCCTATATACACTGCCTGTTTGATGCTATACCTATATTAGTACTGAGTGGTACTGTATAGCTAGAAGAAAATTGACTGGTAGAAGGGTCAAGTCTAATAAATTGTCTTCAGGACTTTCAGAATTGTAAATGAGCATTGGCTTCAACTTAAATCACCAGCTGCATTGGCCCCTAACAAAAGAGTGTCTGTTCACTGAAATTTGCAAATATCTATAAATATATGCAAGGCATGCTTAGTGGCTGGGATGGTTGCATATTTCCCAAAAATGCCAAATGAAAGGCAGACAAGCTCTCTCCGTTTGGAATGATGGTGCAATACAGTCTTTCTACTGTCATTTCTTGGACTTGGCTTTGTGCTTTAAAGGGTGTCTAATAATGAAACATTATTTTTGTAGCTGGTTGTACCAGGGCCCAAATGGCCAAGGTGGGAGACAGTTTCTTTAGTGGAGCTGGGTATTAAAACTTCCAAGTTGATGCGATATGTTCATTGATATAATAGATTGTCTCTATGGTTAATTAATAAGCAAATATTGTATTCATTTCCCTAAGTCAAGAGCTTGGAGTTTGAAACTCACCCAGCTGTGGTACTAAGATTTATGCCATTTACTTAGGTAAAAAATAACTGTCTTGAATCTTTGAAACTTTCAATGCCAAAAAAGAATGACCAAGGGAATGTTTGAAAATTTTTTTTCATTGTTTATTTGATATCACCTGCACTTAATTTGTTTAACGCTTACCTTATCCTATAAATTGGCTTGGTGCTAAATCTTTTTTTCTGGGAAATATCAAAGTAGTTTTTGGAGTTGGACTGGTCATGTAGAAAAGACGAAAATTTGCCTGGGTATCGACAATTGTGGTCTTATTTTTTTATTTTTTTTTTTTGCCAAAAATGAATTTGGCTGGTGGTCAGGAAATTTCCTCAATAGTATAAGGAATCTTGGTTCCATCATGAAGGAGTGAGTCGAAAATGTTAACAGCATTCTCAACAGCATTTGAGGAAGTAGAAAGCAAAAAATACTTTTCAAGAAATGGCCTTGGCTCATTTAATATTTGATGAAAGCTTTTGGTAGGAAATCAATTAAAACATTGATAGGCTTGGTTAGTTACTAAGTAGAAATTATCACATGAAATCACGGTATATATGTGGGTATATATATATATATTATATATAAATGGGTATGCATCACTGTATATATATATATGTACATACATACATTCAGTGATGGGAATGGGTGAGTACCCAGAGGAACAGCATATACTGACTTCTCAATTTCCAGCTGTTTTTGAATGTTCAATGTCTACTAATGAAGACATTATCATATACCTACTTCCAAAAACTCAGCCTTACTGTATATCTAGTTTCCAAAACCCACTTATATATGTATATACATGTGTGTGTGTGTGTGTGTGTGTGTGTATATATATATATATATATATACAGGAAATAAATAGAATGAAAATTATTTTCTGTAACTCTCAATTTGTCTCCTGAATGTCCCAACAAATGCAGCTATGAAAATTCTTTTCTTTTGTTAGAATATAGAATGGGTTATTTCTGATACCCTGCCAATTAGATGCAAGCAAGAAATTGTCTCCCAAGCTCAAAAAAGAAACATCTTTGTGCCACTGTAAAAATCTACCGAAATAATTTTCCTATCTTCATTCTGTTCCTATTCTACTATGGACCCAAGAATAACTGCTTCCAATTCTGTCACTATAATTTCAGCAAATGCTACAATCTCTTTTTTTTCTATCTTTACATCTCCACACAAAAGTCAGTTGACTTTTAAATTCATAAACCATTTGAAACTGCTTGTAATTGACAGTGGAACTCTTCAATAAATAGAATAAAAAGTTGTTGAACTCTTCAATGAGTAGAATAAAAAATTGTGGAATTCCTCTGTGAATTGATTAGAAATGTTTTAGAATTGTCAAAGGGACATGATTTTAATCGGAAATTATTCCCTTTGATATTGAACTTATGTTTCTTTGAATTGATTCAAGAGTTAAATTTAACCACCATGACCTTGCCTCCGGATCAAGGATTAAATATCAAATGAATAAAAATCACCGAATTACATTTGGGGTTATAATGATTTTCTGGTCCTGAGCTTAAACCAAAGAGAAAGTACGTTGAAAAATGGGTATAGAATTTCAAATATTTTTTGTTCCCACCCACCAAAGATATTTTGATTTCTTTTTTCATTCAAAAAATTGTGGCTTCCATCTGAGCTTGAACCTCTGGCAACAAGTAAGATAAGTGTAACTACTTCAGCTGTGGAGCTGGTCAACAAATTGAAAAAAGCTTTTTTCATTTGGTAATCCTGTTTTGTAGATGTAAAAATTTAAACATCGTCAAAATCGACTACATATGCATAAAAGAGAACACTTTATTGCAACTGATCAAAAATTAAAACAAAGTATTTATTTGATTCAATCAGTAGTTTTTCATATCATCTATTAGTAATGCTAATTTTTTTTAATATCATATGTCATTTGTGTATATTTTTATTTCCTTATTTATTGATATATCTATATTTCATGGTTAGAGTATATCTAATCCAAATTCTGTTTTTTTATACGAGTCCTCTTATCTACATGCTTCTTTTAACATCAAGTGAGGGGGGGTGTAAAAATTTACTATCAAGATCATCTTCTCTACATTGTGTCAAAGAGGCTTTAACTCTCCGTTGCTTTTTATAGACACTAAAACATTTTCCTTTTCAAGTATCTGTAGTCAATTTCGTCAAAATGTAAGATTGTTTTTTTATCTTATTATTGAAAGTCGGCAGCGTAGAATTTAATGTTATTTTTTCACAAGTACAAACACTGTCAATTTTTTAAAATTAATTTCCAGACATTGTGCATGATGTTTATGAGATGGTGTTTATATGATGGGGAGCGGGGAGCAGAGAGAGAGAAACAGACAGATGGCAGATTGGAGGGTAAAACATAAGGATGGTCAGATCTTTCACACTTCAAGAGGAAAAAAAAATAGTTGTATTTGCTCTGGGATAAAATGTCTGTTCAAACTGTTTTAAACACAACATTCAAGCCAGGGACTTTGCAAAGGAGAAAAACAAGATTGAGAAATTTGTGGCCATCGTGGTTAATTTTAAATACTAAGATGTAAAAAAAAAAGAAGTTATTCATGAAGAAAGAAAAACTTGCCGATAAGCCAGAGGAAATATTTAGCACAAGCAAAATTCGAACTCCTAAATTCATACTAAGAAATTAGGATGTCAGTCTCAAGGGAAATAACTTCTGATTAAAATTATCTCCTTTGACCATTTTTTCCAATTCAATTCAACAATGGCTTCCACTATGTTTTATGCTCTTTGATAAAAAGTTCTTCTTGTCAATTACAAGTGGTTAATGAATTAAAAATTTGAGATTACCGCAAATTTCACTTTTAGTTGACCAGTGAATCAGAATTTTCCCTACAATGGACTATTTGGATTTTGGATCTGAAGAATGAAAAGTTTTCCATCATTTGAAATCAAATTGTGTCAAGGCTTAACTGATTGATTGTTTATCACACAATATTATTAATTCATAATTGGACAATTCTTTCAACTCCTAATTGTACAATACTATCAATTAACAATTTTGCAGGAGAGTCCATAATCACTATTGCTAAACTCATTAACTTTATGAAGTATAAAAGCCATGAGGTGATTGCATTCTTCTTATTGAATTTCAGACACAGAAATAATGAAAGTTTTTGTATGTGCCCCAAAGTCCATACAAGAGTCATTTTTTCCAGAGAAATTGCCACAAGTCATATATTATAATTAAAATTCATAATAAAAAATATTTCAATACTTTTATAGGAGCTATTCCTGATATTGCTCATTCCATTGCCCTCAATGTGGTTCTGAGTGGTTTTATGAATTTTCAGGTTTCCCACCTGTACATAATAGCTGGTACCGTGCATTGATTGTATACTTAGTTTTAGGCATATTGGCCTTTCGCTCTTTAGTTTGTCTCTCTATTTATACAAGATGCTTTCCAACCAATCATTATTATTTCCTTATTTTTATCACCTGACCAAGGTAAATGTATTTAACATTTTCCAAGGCTTCACCCTCTATTTTTATGATATTTTCCGGGGCTTTATAATTGTACATTACTTTTGTCTTCGTTCTGTTCATCTTAAACCTTATTTTTTGGCGCTCCCTGTTTAGATCACTGAACATGTTTTGTTGATCCTCCACAGTTTTTGATATCAAAGCATTGTTATCACAGGATATCAAATTATTCAAATATTCTTTGTTTATGTTTACTTCCATGATCTCCTGGTCTTATTTTTGAACTGCGCTCTCAAGGCTCATTGGAAAGAGTTTTGGTGATATAATATCTCCCTGTAGAACTTCTTCAATCTCCATCTTGTTAATATCTTTGCGTAGTCTAATCAATACAGTGCCATTTTGGTATATAGTAAATTTACTTTGATATAATTCTCATTTTGAGTTGAAGACTGCCATGTCTTCTAATGCAACAAAGGCTTTTTCATAGTCTTTGTTAGCGAAACAAAGTGGTTTGGTGTATTCTGATGTCCTCTTGATCAACTAGTTTAATGTGTATAGGTGGTCTATTATTGGGTAGACACTTCTATAGCCTGTCTGTTTATGCAGTTAGTTTTTATCTAAAGTGTTAATCTATTTGTAAGTATAACAATATACTTTAGGTTAATTTTAGGTTCAAAATAACTTACAAAAACATACTTGCTTATTCATACTTACGTTTGTGAATTCATATTTCCCTCTCTCCTCTTCTGTTATGTTTATATATGTAAGTGTGTGTGTATGTATGTATGTGAGCAATGCATTTACCTAGGACATGTAATAAAGTTAGAAGAAGGCCATGAAAGTGAAATTAAATGACGCATAATGATCAGCTTGAAATCATATGGTATGAATAGAGACATATTGAAGAGCACCTTGCCAATGTACCTAAAGCGTGAAGTATACTATGAATGCATAATATGAGCTATGTCCTATGGTAATTAACAAAACAAACTGAGGGCCAAACTAGAATCGCACAGGGAGCCATGGAGAGAGCAATGTTAGAGATAACTTTAAGGGATAGACAAAAATAAACATGAAAATAATCAAGCAACAAAAATGGAGGTGTGCTGGACTCTAAGAACAAATGGAGCAAAAGAATAACCAATTGGTGTCTATGGGACAGTAAATGCTGTAGGAGAAGATTAGACATGAGATGGAGAGATGAGATAGAAAGGTTCACTGGTAAGACAAGGCAAGTGTTAGTGATAGGCAATCATCATGGAGGGAGATGGGAAAGGCCTTTGTCCAGCTGTTGACTTCTCAAAGGCTGATGATGATATATATATATAATTGCTAGATTGAATTTATTTCTTGTCAGGATTTTGTTAGATGCTGTGTTTTAATCATTGTATGTGGTTCATTCAGACTAATTTCCTCGTCTTTGTAGTTTGTTTTTTATACAATGTTTTGGCCACGTACCCTCCAGCCTTCTTCAGGTATACCTGTATTCTTGTCCGGTTTCAACAAAACGAACAACAAAGACAAGGAAATTAGTTTGATCAAACTACATACAATGAATGTATTTTTGTATCAAATTGTTGAATTGAATGAGCTTATACTCCAAAGAGTATGTTATAAGTGAATTTCTTGTATATTCATTTTAAAGGAAGGGTTGAAGCGGGGGCTTTGCATCGTATATGCAAATTATTAGTTGAAGATAGAACTGGAGACACAAAGGCAATTAACTCTTGGAAACAAAAAAAAGTTAGTTCTCTTTATAAACACATACTACAAAATACAATTGGATTCTTTCCCAAACTGCTGAAGTTATTAAGAAAGAACCTGACCCTCTCTTTTAAAATAAAATGTTGAGGTACAATTAGGGGCAGTAATACCTCCAGCCAAGATAATTTTTAACATTAAATTCTCATCTCAGAGTGGGTCAATAGGGTGGAGCTCAAATGACCACCCAGGACCTCCCAGAGAAATTTCATAAGACCTTGCAAAGCTGTTCTTTCCCACTCCCCACATATGCAACATCCAGTCCTTTAGCCATACTGATCAAGTCTGCTATATCCCTCTAAGAAGCCTATACTATATTTGGTTGCCGGTAAACAAGTCCACCTATTATATCAATGGACTGTATCAAGCTGTATTTTACAATAACCAAAAATACTCTTGGGGCCCAACCTCGTTTTCCATTGCACAAGTTACATTCCCCATTTAGAGGCCCCGCAATCACCCCAGATCACTAAGTTTTATGGACAACTGTATAAGGGTGAGATGCACAGGCTGCATTCCACTCCATTTCTGAGACCCTGTGAACACCCTAGATAACCATGTTGTATGAACAACTAAGGGTGAGAAGCACCAGCTGCACACACCCCTTTCAGAGGCCTGGTGAACAACCCAGATAAGCATGTTGTATCAACAACTGTCTGAGGGTGAAGATAATAACTACTGCTATTGACCAATTAATGACTTCCTGGTGTGTGAACTTAAATCTCAGTAGAGACATTCACTTAGCTTGGCTTCCAAAATGATTTATGTGCAGTCTTACAACGATGAAATCAATATGAGATGACTTTATGCAGACTTACTTCAGAGAGGACTGTTTTCACAATATATATTACTTATTTTCATAAATTAGTTGAATACTATTTGTATGTATGAATATGTATACACTCACACAAATATATGTGCATATATGTACACATTTGTAAATATATTCACAGAAAATTGATGTTTATGGATTCGCATGTATATGTGCACATATATATATATATATATATATGTATATATGAATGCGTTATGTTATTTGAAATATACTGTATTCATAAACATTCTGTCTGATTATATAATTATCTCTTAATAACAGAAGTGATGGCACTAAAAATAACAAGTGCAGACATGGACAGTAAGTGAAAAAAATGAGAAGAGTGGGAATAAAGCAGTTATTTGGGCCTTTGCCCTCCTGTTTGGTTGTTCAGCTCAATGGTTAAGAGTGATGCTACATTGAAGTGCTTACGTTACCAGTCACAGGTTCAATTACTACAGCAGCCCCATTTTTCTATGCTGTCTAGGCCGAATGACTCACTCTCCGTGCCATAGCAGGTCGTCATTTCAAGTAGAGTTTCAGATAATATAATACATTCATGAATATTTTGTCAGATTATATATCCATTTCTATGGTGGCCAAAAGGCAAATTGATAGTTTTGCTCTTTTTCAAGTCTATTATTTCAGAGTTTGTAAGCATATTGTTGTTTTGATTGCAGTGTAAGACTAATGTGCGCACACCGCTACTAATTGTTTATATTTGTCATGATACAATGAAACAGACCGAGTGGTGCATACATCACTTTTGGCCAAGTTGTCATAATAAATGCACAATCATTTTTCCAAGCCTGTGCTAGTTGTTGAATGAGATTCCATTAATAATGAATCCTGGGTGTAAAATTAGATTTCTTTAATAATAAACGAACAATTACAAGAAAGTCATTATGAATATGAGAAAATAGGTGTCAAATAAATACTAAAACAGTCCTAATTAGTCACTCTTTAGAAACTGTCTGGTGACCAATGTCTTTTGACATCATGCTGCGTTGGTGTTGATCAGTTAAAAAAAAAAGGGATGACAAATGGATAAATAATTTCTCACCTTTTATGGGGTAGGGATCACTAAAAAAAAAGGCTAATTTTTTGAGAAATAAGTGTTAATTCTAATGAATACAAACTAGTATAAACTTACGTTTTAAATTGCCCCCCCCCCCAAAAGCATATTTTGGTAGAAAAAATAAAAAATGGAATAAAAAGTTTTTTTTTCTGGACATAATGAATGAATGTTCAAATTTACAGCCCTTTAATTCTATCAGTACAACATTGCCAGCCAGTCAGCCAGACCAACTTAAAAACTGAACAAACCTATGCTGAAAATTTTGGTTGATGGTTTTCAATTATATACGCAAACACTCATGTGTACGGGTTCAAATGGTTTTATTAAAGTTTTTACGTGAGAAAGAGGAATACAAACATGATGTGATGAAGATATATCTATGTACTTCTTTCCCCTGACCACATCCTATAAATAATATGAAAATTAATCTACCATTCATCTAGTACAATAAGCCATAAGAAGATTCACCATTTATTGTCGATGAATAACATTATTTATTTGTATTTGTCAAAAGGCCTTGCATTGCGATAAGAGATTGCTAATTATTTCAAGTGGATATGAAATATGTGTAAGTTAGAAGATATTTGAAATTAGATGAAAGATAGCACTATAACTTTACTTACTGTGCATATATATATATATATATATATATATATCACACATACACATATATATATATATATATATATATATATATATATATACATACATATATTGTCTGAAAAGCTTTATAGCTTCAAACGCAGAACACATGAAAGAAAATTTTTTTGTTTCACTTCAGTCACTTATTTCCCAATATCTATTAAATTAATGTAATTTACATAATTTTCTTCAGTGTTTTCTCTGTTTTACATATGTTCTGTTATTATGGTACTATGTAAATTTTCTCTGGTATCATATTACCTATCTTATATATAACAGAGTACGGATCAGTAATTGAATATCTGTTGTATGATGGGTTTATTTCATGAAGTGTTCTATACACAAACATTTAGTTGGAATTGCCTGAGGAAACATAAATGTATTTGTGTAACGAATCCTTTATTTCACAACATATATACATATATATATATATATATATATATATATATACCAGTTGATATATAGATGTGGAAAGAAATTTGCTTGAATTTTCTCTGGTAAATATATACATGTATATTATATGTCTATATATGAATAAGTATAGAAATTTAAAAACCCTTGTCATCCCTTCAGTAGACCACAAATAATTCTCAGCCACCCCTAGTGTGTATTTAGGGCAAGGAGAAATGGAGATGGGGAGTCTGGTCCCCTGGACCCCCCACCCGGAATCCGTACCAGCTCAGCCATCCTCAATACAAAAATTCATTCAGAAAAAGGTGTTAAATCAAAATATGTTGCTGAACGGGGGAAAAAAAATGGTAATAATTTCGTTCTATTATATCTTCTCTTTCTTTGGCTAATGTGCCAAATTCATGCTGCAGTCTATTCAAAAACTCTTTCACATTCCTCAGTAAGTTTCAAAGAATCCTCACAGGTGCCAAAAAATAATTGTCTGGGTTATATATAATGCCTAGAAATCCTGGGTTTGGGAGTGTCAGGCGGTCCAAGGAAGTAATTCTTTGAATAGAAACCAGTGCTGCATTCCAAGACTAGCTTTCAGCTAGTTACCAAACAAATGGGTTGTTTATGTGATTTCACTCAGGTAAGATAATGAAGAAGAGGAAGAATGCAAAAGGAGGGAAACACCTGATGATTGCGAGATCGAACAGGTGTTACAATGGAAACTGCAGACATCGTTTGAATCGTGCAGACTCCCTCTTCATGGGTACTGGCGCTCTTTATCTCTGAAAATGAAGTCTGGAAAAAAGAAACAATGTTCTTTCACTTTAACAGATTCACAAGAATAGATACCAGGTTTTTGGGTTTTACTAAAAAGATTCTCTTTCCAGCTTTTCATCAATAGAATCTTCTTTGAAAGGAATTATTCATTCAGTGCTGACCCACTGTTGGTGATGAACTAAGAGATCTGTCTCGACTGAGGCTCCAGAATTTTCATTCACAGAGTTTTGGGGACAATTGAATTCATTCTTCTTGTTATTTTTGCTGTTCACTCAACATTTCGGCTGATCCAGTCTCTGACCTTTGCAAAAAGGGAATCTAGAAGGGATGGAACTGCTTGGGAACAACAATAATAATCGGTCTGGTTAGTTGCTTGATAGAGACCGTGATATGACCAATGTCTCTTGGCAGCAGGCCATGTTTCGGGTGATCAATCGAGAAATTTTCTGGGGGCTGTGATCACTGGAAAAGTCTGAATTTTAAAAAATAAGTGTGAATGCTGCTGGACACAAACTAAGGAACAAATTTAGCGTAAACTCACTTTGCGAATTGAAACCTATCTGAGAGGGGGTAATTTCCACCTACCGATCACCTGGTCATGATTTCAAATTACGACGGGGAAATGTTTATTTTATACATCAATTCATTGACAGGACAGACAATGAATTGTTTACTTCACTAAATTAGATTGGGATTGTTCTTGCTATTGTTTTCAAGATGGATAAACCAAGTCAACTATAGCCCCTGTTTTGGATTGGAGTTTGACAAATGTTTTCTTCACTTGGGCAGTGAGTAATGTCCGAGTAAAAATTTCCAATATCTACTTGGAGAAAACAGAACCTGAAGCTTTTTATAAGACTGATTTTTCAATTTTACAAGAAAAAGCAAGAAAACTATCTTTTGTTTTACAAATGGCAATGGGCTGGACATGTTGCAAGAATTTCACACAACTGCTGGACATTATGAATTGCAACATAGATCCCTAGAGATCATATAAGAAATTGTGGCTAAAAATTAAGTTAAATGGTGTGACAAGCTAGACAACTTCAGAAAGTACTGGCTCTGCGATTCCCAAGATATAGAGGTCTTGCGAATTTTGGGGTCCATTCTCCTATAACTCCCACCACCTCATTTGGTTTATGACAGCGTACAAAAAGTTTTTATAGGAATAACTATTTTCAGAAAGTGGAGGAAATCTGTTCTGACCTTCCTGACTGTTTTAATTTCATATTAACCCTTTAGCACCTAAGAAGTCACAAATGAAATAAAGTATGATGAAGTAAACCATTGAGTTACCTACCTTTATCTTTTGGGCCTTAACATGATTAAATATACCTGTGTAACTGAGCTATTTGATGCTAAAGGGTTAATCCCCTCTGAATTTTTTCACCCAAAGTTAATAAGTATAGAAGCTATCACAAAAAGGAATACTTTGAACTAAAATCTTACTAATCATAGGAATGCTTGAGATATCATCTTTTTTTTGTTGTATTCTATCACAACATGTTTGGCCAATATAATCTTTAACCTTGAAGATTGATTATGGAAATTCATGATGAAGCTGTTTGAGATGAGATTAACTTGCACCTCATACCATAAGTGCTTTCTATATCATTTAGGATAAAGGAGGTATTTTTCCTCCCACTCTTTTCAAGACTAACCTCTTAAGGTGCTTGATATCTGAATTAAAACGTCCCAGTTGACTTCTAGAAAAGAGTTTTGGACCATATATATCCCAGCAGTCATAGAAACTTCTGGGATATACATGTCCCAGAAGTTTTCAAAGGTTCAAATGAAAAGATAAACAGTACAAGATGGAGTAATAAGAGACTTGTCTACGGACCTTATTTGGTGGAATTTTTTAGCTTTCACACATTTGTCTAAAGTGAAAGTAATATATGTGCGTTTTATAAAGACATTTAGCCAAGATTAGTGGCTGAAGTTGCTTTGAGCAGGTAATGTAAACTGGATTATAGTTAATATCAGAACTGTGAAAAAAATTTGGCCTCGATTGCGGAGGGGGGCCAGGAGGGTAACCAAACCAAAAGAAGCTGGGGATTTTGGGAGTGAAGTAATCATTTCGATAGAGGTGAAGCCCCACAAAAATCTGAATTTCCAGAGTTTAAGGACCCTAATTTCTTGTATTTTAGCAGTCTAAGTTGATATAACGTATGCCTTTTGAAAAAAAAATTTTTCCTCACACACACACACACACACACACACACACACGCACACACACACACACACATATATATATATATATATATATATATATATGTTCATTTTTTTAATTATCTTACAAATGTTGGGGGGGGGGTCACTTATAACAGGCCTGTGATTGTCATTACAGAGGAAAATGAGCTAAAAAGAAAAAAAAGTTTGAAAGAAATGCATATTTGTTTGGTGAAAAGTCGAAGAGAAAGAAAAGTAATTCTCAGTTCATCTCAATTCAAATACAAAGCAGAAAACTTGGTCAGTTGAAATTTTTCAGATAAATGCTTCATGAATCCAACATGACAACTTGAACTTGTACTGAGTTTTCTTTTGTTCGGCTTTCATTTTCCAATATACAATCAGACGACAATTTTGGAGAAAATTCTGTGCTTTTAATTTTTTCTCCTTCCTTAAACGTGGTTCTGATGTGTTTATCATCAACCAAAGAGGATCTTGTATTTTTTTTTTTGCTTAAATAATGTTTCTGCAGTTCTATTAAATGTAAAATCTTCACGAGTGTAAAAGCAGTTATACATCAACTTTTAAATTCATGGACCATTTGTAACTGACAGTGGAATTCCTCAATGAATAGAACTAAAAATAATGGAATTTTCCTGTGATTTGAACAGGAAAAAAAATCAATCTAATAGTTGAAGGGAGATAACTTCAATCAGAATTTATTTCCTGTGATATCAGCATTCAATTTTCCTTTTAGGAATTCAAGAGTTAAATAAAGTTTCTGTTCTATTAATGTAAAATCTTCATATCTTTATACAGTTATAGATTAACGTCTTTGATTTTTGTGAAGTTTCTCTTGAATATGGAGATTTGATATCAGAAAAAAAGCAATAAAAAGCAACTTTCATTCACCATATTTCACTCATTGTACACAATTGTGAGAAACATAAAGAAACTCTCATTCATGTGAAAAAAAATTCAAATCATAAATCAAGGGGAATAACTTCTATTCAAAGTTACTACTTTGCACTCTCCGGTAAATTTGCAAAGAAAAAAAATTCAATTTTCAAAAGAGTTCTATTTAAATTTCCATTAAAGCCTACTACTGTGTTCAGGTCCAGTTTGAAGTGGTTCATGAATTTAAGAGATAATAATGAAGGAAGGATTAAATGAAGTAAACAAGATTTATGCTACAAACCATTTCTTTGTTTATAGTAACTAATGATCAGGAGTCGAGGTGCCATGTGCAGAAAAAAATTACCGAATATGAGTTTTGGTTGAGACTGCTTGTCTCCATTTCACACAAATGCCTTTGGAAAAGGTATGAATCCACTTCTCTTCCAAAGTTCTGTAAGGCAGTCTAACTTAAGCCAGAGTAGAAGTGGAGGGTTAGACACAGGGCTAACAATGCCACTTTGTAGAAACCAAATCGCCACAAAAACATCACCAACAGTGTGATGTAGTTGTAGATCCATGCTCCATAATGAGTCAACAAGAATCAACATGAATAAGTCAATCTTTGGACAAGAAATCTTTTTTTTTTTTTATTTCACTGGCAGCTTGCTTATCAGATCAATTAGTAAGACTCTTCAGTTATATAAGTCATTTTTAGTGTACTGATATTCAGGGGAAATTTTTTCTGAGAAAATGTTTGAATTTTCAAAATATTTTTTTCAGTCTTTTTAGCTTTTTGAAAATATCACTAGGGGTTGGGAGGCTCATAGTTCATTTAGCCCAGGGGCCTAACAAATCTTAATCAAGCACTGCTCAAGTGACCACAATTGTGAAAGATAATATGCTCAGAATCAGTAAATCAAAAAAGAAAAAGAAAAGTGTTCTCAACCTACTTTGCTCTATGCCCCATATCAACTGTTCAAAAAATCCTACGTTCCTCTTATTACAAAAAAATAATTCAATTATATAGACAACAGCTAATTTTTGTAGAAAAAATATTGATATGTCATTTTTAGGGCTCTTACTAGAATTTTTATATTTTCTTTTTCATGTGAAATTTATTAACAATGCAATTTCCTCATCACTTTTAAACCCTATAGAATGAATAAGTTGAACATTAATTACGATGAAATTTATAGTATAATCAGAAATTAATAGTATTATCTAATTAGAAAGAGTGATGGAAATAGGTCTGGATAATTTGGTGTACAGTAAAGCTAGATTTTGGTGACTATGTATACAGTAATGAATCAATTGGTAGACACTGAACATATCAAAGACCTGGAAATTGATTAATAATCATGTATAATTAACACAACTCAGTTTTCAGCCACTGAATGAGTGTGATAAGCAAAAAGCAAATTCCAAATTGCTCCATGTTCAGAATCACTGGTCCAAGATGTTGAGAGTAAAACAAAGATGGCTCTTACCTCACTCTTACTGAATGAGATTTTGCTGTGTAGGAATATCCTTGTTTCCAAACACCACACAATTCCTTATCTGGCTTGATTCCATCTGCATTGGAATAGATCCGAATGACGGCTCTTGGGCAACCTGAAGCAGCAGAGAAAGCAAAGATTTGATTAAAAAAGAATCGAATAACAGGTTATGTTATTCACTCAATAAAACCTATCAAATGCTCCTTTTTTTTCGAAAAAAAATAATGATAAAAATAAAATTCATAGGTCGACATAATCTGGACGTTTCGTTACATTTTGACAACAAAAACATTTGTGCACTGGCAAAAGTTATCGCCCTTGAATTCATACCTTTGGTGATATTAAAAATGGTATCACAACTTTTTATTGAAAGACATTTCATAGAAAAGACTTTTTGAATTAGTAATTAAAATAAAATAGAAATGTTTGAATTTTTATAGTTGTTAGTCTTCTAAAATCAAATTTATTTTTCTTTTAACTTTTCTTCCTTTTTGAAAATATCATTGGGGTGGAGCCTTACAGTGCCTGTAGCCCGCAGGGCTCCAAAATCTTGATCAGGCACTGCTGGAGTGACCACAATTGTGAAAGATGATATGTCCAGAGTCAATGAAACAAAAAGAAAACATAATCTTATTGATACAATATTTTATGCTAATGTCTTTTTAAATATATAATTTAGATAAAATGAAAATTAACAATTTCAATGATTTAGAAATTAAATTTCCAGTAATGTTTCTAGTTTATAGGGATGCTCCAAACTTTTCACTGGGAAGTCAATATTTGAGAAAAAAAGTTCCAAAGTTGTATAAATGATTTCTACAGTTGCAATTACAAAATAGCTATTTTTACACTTTATATTTTAATAGTAAAGAAAGAGTTGAATGTCTGTTCCAGATCAAATTTATTGTACGTCAAAAGAACATATCTTTCTTATATCAAAGGAATTGGGAATAGTCAGGGTTGCCAACACTAAAAATATTTTGGTGCTAGTTTGACTATTAAAAAGTGCTGAATTAAAAGAAAAAT
The DNA here is from genome assembly GCA_963457665.1 of Thysanoteuthis rhombus. Classification (NCBI taxonomy): domain Eukaryota; kingdom Metazoa; phylum Mollusca; class Cephalopoda; order Oegopsida; family Thysanoteuthidae; genus Thysanoteuthis; species Thysanoteuthis major. Next base: position 19,480,316 of record OY735212.1, on the reverse strand, counting down.
GCCAAAAATAGCCAAAGTTCTATAAAAGATGATTTTACCATCAACTTCTCTGAAACATTAGTTAGCAAAAAGAAAAAAAAATTGGAAAATATTTGATATAAACTTTCCAAGTGGAGGATTCCATATTCAAGTAAATATAATCAGTTTAAGAATTTTTCTCCCTCTTTCAAAACTTCTGATGAGGGACTGTGTCCAAAATTACAGTTGTGATAAATTATTCTTAGCTTGACAATTCTGTTATCAAAATTAATAATTTCTCTCCATTCATTTTCCTTTCAATTCCTTTACAATATTCCTACCCCAACTTCAGCTAGTTGAAAGAAATAGGCCGTAACTGAAATAAAAATGCATTTTTCCTTTTGCTTTTTATGCAAGCTCATATTTAAACATTGTTTATTTGCTTTCGTTCTTTTTAAAACTTTTTTTAAGCTTTTGTTGTTTTATCAAAGTTAATCAATAGATGTCTGCATCTTCAAAGATACTTATGTCCTTTATCAACAGAATTTAAAATTCCAACATTGTAGTCTGCAGTGGAAGCTATTCTCGAACTCTTTGATGGAATCAGACCGATCACCACAGCCCAACCCATATTCTAAAAATTATCTCTGTTCCTTTGATGAAACTTATCTTTGGTTTATTCCATTGCCAGCTCTAATGGAATGTAATGTTTCATTAATTTTTCTTTCCTTTTCTTTTTGCTGCTGGTTAAAATGTGTCGGTAAATAAAATGAAAAAGCCCCGAAGTGATCAGGAAATGAATCCTTATAGATAATGTTTACAATGTAAATAGGATGAAAAAAAACTCGCAATTACAAAATAGCTATTTATACACTTTATATTTTAACAGTAAAGAAAGAGTTGATTGTCTGTTATATATTAAATATTGTACATCAAAAGGACATATCTTTCTTATATCAAAGGAATGGGGAATAGTCAGGGCTGTCAACTCCAAAAATATTTTTATGCTACTTTGACTGCTAAAAAGTGCTAAGTTGAAAGTAAAAATGCCAAGAATAGCCAAATTCCGCTACAAAGATCCTAAAAAATGGCCATAAACACGCTGAAAAATGGCTAGAATATTTAAGCACCCTGTGCTAATTTAGCACTGTTTTGCAGTCAAAAACAAGAGACAGGCTAAATTTAGTGCAAACAACACCAAATCGGCAACATTGGGAATAGTATATCAAGGATTGTAAAAAAATTTCTAGACAAAAGAAAATTTTTTCCAGAGTCTTCCTTACCATAGCCAACAAAGTGGAACAGAGGTTATGTTTTCTCACCCATGTCTTTCTGTTCATTTTTCATACAATATCTCTGAAAGTTCATTTTCAATTTCAATGACTTTTTGTGCAAGGATGGACAATGGGCCAAAGAACAACTGATTGAGTTTAGGGGCAGATCCAGGAATTCTTTGGATTTTGTTAACAATGCCAGATAGGACAACATAGGGTCTTTTTGGATGTAATAACACAGTAACGATGTCACTGTGATGACTTTGTGACTTTTATTGGATTATACTTCCATCATGATGATGTCATGATCACATGATTGTTCTATATTTAGTGACAGTGATAGTGCATTCTCTGCAGGGGCATAGCCGGAGATTTGGTGGCTCAGGGGGCTCGGCTCCCTGAGAGAAGATTAGAAGGGAGAAAGAAAGATGACATTGACCAAGAGAGCATAGACTGTGGGCAGTGGGGAGAAAGGGTGACTTGTATTAAAGTTATTCTAATGATCAATAAATACTGTTAGGGACATTTCCAGGATTTTGAGCCTCTTTTTTTTCCACTCCTGTCTAATAAGCTAACAATGTATATGATAACTTTTTGTTTTTAAGGTTGACTTATCATTATTTGGTATAATTTGGGCTTTTAAAAATCTATAATATTTCTCTATGTAGGTATTTGGGAGAAAAAAAATATGTTTTTGTTTGTGCTCTGCTCAAACAGGAGGTGGAGGTTGTGTGTCAGAACCCTCCTCTGGTCCACATTTGATTGTATGGCCTCACTAGTTGATAAGATATTGAGAAACTGAATATGATTTCTCAAAGTGAACTAAACAATATCCCAGGTGAAAGAATTTAGGACCGAAAACAATTCCATTGAATTGTTTAGCCAGACAGAAACAAGTTTTTCTTCCAATTTGGGTATTTCCCTCATGTCTTTGCTGGGACTACTGCAATCTGTTGTTTTTGGGAATCCGACGTCAGGTCCAGACTTCACAAGAACCAAAGTGCAAAGAAAACACACAGTATTTCATCACACATCAATAAAACTCTACAAACTGCAAAGCAACCCAGATTTCTTTGTCTTTGTCTCTTTCTTTTTATCTACTATTAGAAAGGGTGCCTATAAGTGTACAACAACAGGTTCAGCTGATACCTGCTACTGATGCTATAAGTGACAGGCACACAAAGAAGAGAGAGAGGAAAGGAAATTCATACAGTTTTATAAGTGGTTAGGAAGAGAAAAGGGGGGAAGTGAGATTATTCAATAAGAGGGTTGGAAGAGAGAGGGGCTGATGGCTGCTATTGATTCCATGTGTGACAGATATGGCTTTTGTTACGTCTATAATAATGATGTTTTGCAAGGTGATTCAACTTTGATTGGTTAAAAAAGACAATTATTGCAAATTAGTTTGGGGCTATTTTTAATTTATTCTCCAATCATTAAACGTGACACTTAATTGAAAATGAAAGAAATGGGTAAATTAGATCAGATGATCACGGAGACTTTAAATCTGATGCTTAAAGTATTGCCCTAACTTCAATCATCTGATTATAATCTAGGGTCAAAGTGTAGTATGTGTTCTCTTTCATCTCTGACTTCAGATAAAAATGAGAAGACCATCATTAATAAAAGTTCCTAAGAAGTATTAATGTTGAATTAAAGGAAAAAAAAATGATTTTTTGGAAATTTTGGATTCATGCCTTTCTCAAACAATAGCATAATAGGAACATCACTAGAATACAGGTTAGAGCCAGCCTGATTCACATTAAATGACCCACAAAATAGCAGTAGAGGGTTACCAAATCAAATCTTGCATAGGACCACATAAAGGTTTTAGCTGGCTACCATTTTTGATTCAGACAAAATTATAAGAAGACAGAATACAATTATCCCAGCTCCTATCTATTCTCCTAATTTTGACCTTGTGCCAGACAAAGCTGCACTTATGTGCATTAGTCAACTTCTGTCTTAAAACTAGGCTGGCCAAAAAAATATGGTAGACTGGGGATCTATTGCTCTGATATCTGTGGCTAAGTTTGAGAAACCTAGGTATTTTTTTGGCAACTACCCATTTAAAAAGACAACTTTCACATTATTTTGTATCTATATGTTTGTAAAATATAGACTCTGGTTACTTTTGAGCTTTGGCATTGCAGTTATACAGAGACTGACATTTACATTGTAGAAAGTAACTTCAACCTTTATTTTGTTCGTTCTGCTACTTTAACTATGTTTTATAAAGTTATTTACGTAGGTAGTTATCAGAAACCATCAAGAAAAACCATCAATATAGGTTTCTTCAGTTTTTTAGGTAGTCTGACTGGCTATGTATGTATGTATGTATGTATCATTTGTACAGGCTGAAGTAATGGATCTAGAGGGCTGTAAATTTGAACATTCACTTTTTGAAAATTTTCTGTCTAAATAAGATTTTCACAATGAAAGTTTACGCTAAATTTGTCCCTGATTTGGGTCCATTTGTATTCAGACTAGTTTTGGGAAAATTGGGACATTTTTAGTGATCACTGCCCAACAAAATGTGAGGAAATTAACTTGTTTATTGACTACCTCCATTTCCTAATCTTTTTACAGATTCACCCCCAACATGGCATTCGATGTTGGTCATGTGATAGTTTCTGTTGAGTGACTAACCATACCTGTTATCAGTATGTTATCAAGTAATGATTTGACCAGTAACTTCTATCGTACGTTTGAAAGACTGACATTTTCATGACAGGAACAAGAGTTGAATTACCAGCATCCGTTTTAGAAAGAATCAGCAGACCAAAGAAATGATCATCATCAAAAGTTTGGGAGAAAAGGAATAGAGAAAATGAAAAAAACAGTTCATCTTCAAAAGAAAAGCCATCAATTGACCAACATCTTCTGGCAGCTTGCCGTGTTAGGAGTGATCAATTGAAAAATTGGAAAAAAGGGTGATCAATGAAAAAGGTACTTCGGTCACCTTTTTTTTTGGCAGTGACCACTAAAAGAGTCCCAACTTAAAAACAAACGAGTGTTGATGCCGTTGGATACAAACTAAGGGACCAATTCCGCATAGACTTACATTGTAAATTGACCCCTACTCTGAAAATTTATTTGGTATTTTTTCTTCAAAATGCAAAATTTTTTTTTCAGTGAACATAAGAAAATGTTTAAATTCACGGCTCTCTTGTACCACTGGTTCAGCCTATTCATGACACATACAAATATAGCCAGTCTTGGTTGAGGGTTTCTAAGAAATTACCCTGAACAATGTCTCTTTATAGTGTAATGCAGAGGTACTGTTTAGAAAACAGATTCCCAGTCATAAGGCTGCTATTATTTTTTTGGCATGCCTGGTTTGAAGGGCGATGTTGACCAGTATATATGTGCAGCTTAGTCTGGCACATGGTCAACTGGAGGAGAGGAAGGAGGAGATAGGAAGACTGTGCTGCATCAGCCTTCAGATGAGGCAAGTGTCTTCTCATAATCCAGCTAGAATGGTTTTGAAAAAAAATATGTCGACAGTTTTGATTGACAGTTTCTAAAAACTCATCTCTTCTGAACCTAGAAACAATGCTTAGTGTTTGAGAGACATTTTGCATGTTGCACATTTAGATCATGCACAGCCGTTCAAGTTCAGATAACTCAATATGAATCCAGAATGGAAATCAATATTTTCCTTGACGTACATATTCGGAATACATAAAGAGAGACAAAGCTTAGATCTCAGTAAAGAGGAGGTGGAAAGAGATGTGGTCACGGAACGGAAGGGTCAAAAAATAAGAGTAACGAAAATGAATGTATGCTTTTGGTTTTTTCAGTTTTTGATTGACTACATAGCATATGCATCGTATACTACAAAATCCACAATTTGAAGGGCTCTGCGTTAAATATTTGCAGGCTATGAATTCCGATTTAGCTGTCCTGAATTTGCTTTATAACTATGGTACTATGTTGACCTAAACTTTCATGAATGACTGGGTGTTGGAAATTAGCAATTTTAGGCAATTATCAACCAATATTTGATTTAAGTGATTACTTTGATGTTGAAGGACAGTATGGGAGAGGGGTTTGGTCTTGTTTTGATTCTGAGGCTGGGGTTTTATTTTGTTTTTTCATTTTTAAAAAGTAAATATCTACAAGTTATTTTGGAATAAACTGATATATACGCAGAGTACAGAGCTCATAATTTTAGTTAAAAAACAGCAATTTCTTTTCTTTTTCTTAAAAAATGGAACAACTTGTTAGCATGTATATTTTAGCAAGTTTCATATAATTTACGAATCTGATTTTTTTTTGCTTAGCTCTGATAACTTTCCTGGTCTTCTCTGCTTGCCTTCTAGAGTTGAAGAGAAGTTCAGTACCTCATCATCTCTCTCACTTGCAAGAGTATATAGCTAGAAAGACCAGAATTCAATCAGCGGTCGAGGGGTGTGTATAAACTGTGGGTCACTATGTTGAAGGACAGTACGGGAAGGGCATTTGGTTCTGTTTTGCTTATTTTGAGTGTGGTATCTATATGGTACATATAGAAAGCATAAATAGAAATTTATGGTGCTGAGGTGGGCAAGCCTTACTCCTTTGTGATTGGTTGAAGTAGCCACTCCCATCACATGAGCATTAAGTATGGACATAAACTCTTGTATTTGTATGAATAGATATTGGTTTTGTTTACATTGAATTTGAGACTTATTTCCAGCTGTGTTTTTAATCTACTCACATAAAAAGCAAAATGAATCAGATGATTTGAAAAAATGAAAACTTATTTGCTTTTCATCTTTTAAGATTCAATTATCTTTTGAAACACAGATTGATGTGAACAAATATGAAATTTCACAATTAAACTTGTAAAAACTAATGCTTTCATCTGAGAATGATACATTGAATAAAGGAAATTCACAGATAAGATTAAAAAGAAAAGTAATGAGATATAAATAAGGTTCTTTATTCTAATTCCTGTTTGAGCGGGTATTTTAAAATGGAGATGTTTGAAATTTTAACGCGGAAAAGGTAATAATCCCCATTTTTTTCTAATAGCTGTAATACCTGCCCTAACAGGCAGTGGTAAATTTGTAAAAAAAAACGAATGGGTAATCCTGCAGGTAGGCAGTATAATTCAAATTTCCCGTTTGAACACCATGAATTATTTTTTTATGTTTTATCACCGAAAAGCTTTATTTATCTATTTTTAGAATTTAGAATTTGGAATTATAAAACTAACCAAACTTCCCAAATCTAAAGATTCACACCTTCAATCACTGTTGAAAACAGAGCAGAAATTTTTAAGAAATTGAAAAAAAGAATAAGCGATTGTCATAACGTTCAAATATCATCTACTCAATTGTCATAACGCTCAAATGTCCCCTGCTCAATGGTCATGACGCTCAAATGTCCCCTGCTCAATGGTCATGACGCTCAAATGTTGCACACTCAATTGTTGACCAACCACATTAGCTTGATCTGGTATGGGGTTTGTATGAGTGCTGCTGATATTGTGAGGGTGTATAAATCTTAGAATATTTCTGATAACAGAGTTTGTGCCGTAACTTTTGAGTAATAATGCATACTTTTGTATATGATATCCAAACTGAATCTTAAACAAAGCAGTTCCAAAATATAACTTGTTGCTCATGTTATTTGGTGCTAACATCCTGAGGAGAAACATGAACTCTTATTTCCCTGATTTTCCTATTATCAGATATCTGGATCTTTTTTCTCGTCTCTTGGTTACCAAATTTAAATATTAAATACACATGGATTAACATTCGGAAATCGGATCATAATAAGATAGTTCTGATTAGTCACTTGATGGAAAACGTCATCTGACTGATATCCTTTTGAAACATGCTATATTAGGAGTGATCAATTAAAAAAATTGGAAAAAACGGGCAGATCAATGAATAAATTACTACTCTCGCCCGGATAAGTTGGGTCACTAAAAAATTCCAAATTTTCAAAAAAAAACATTTTGAACGTTGCAGGAAAGAAACTAAGGGATCAATTTAGCATGAACACACATTGTAAATTGAGTCCCTCTCAAAATCTATCTTGGGGCAAATTCCCCCCCCCCAATAACCTTTTTTGTTAGACATAATAAGGGTTGATTATTGAAATTTTCAGCCATCTAGCTCCATTGGTTTGGTCTGTATGCATGATACATACATAGACTGTCAGCCAAAATCACTTCAAGACTGAGGAAACCCATGTTGACAGTTTTGATCAACGGTTCCTGATAGATGTTTTAAGGAGTGTTGTCTGGTTGATGAATATGTGTGTGTAACCCAACGGTTTAAAAGCGTACATATATGATTAGATCTGGTGTATATATCTCTCTGAAGAAGTTGTTTATTCACCCAAGAGTATGTGTATATTGCATGCATCCTTTTAAATTGAGTTCTGTTCCCCAACCCCAATTTTTGCTCATTATATTGGTACGAGTTCATTTTGTATGTATCTGCCTACCTCTTTCTTTATCACTATCTCGACTTGCAATATACAATGCATTTACCTACACTTCTCTGTCTTTCTCGCCATTTTTTATGCCTACCAACTTTGCTGCCAAAGAATCGTATGTTCATTTGAGGTTTTGTGTATGTGTGTCTCTCAACTTGTTATTATTAACGATACACAACAGACATCTTTTTCTTCTTCTTCTTCTTCTGGCTGTTATTGTTCCACCCCCAACTTATCTGTCTTCCCCTGCAATTCATGATGGCTGATCATACGTGCAGGGATGGTGCCTTCTCAGTTTGTTGCTTCCTCTGTGTGGCCTATTAAAGCCGGTTTCTGGCTGACTTGTATCAGCTGTCAGGTGCAGAGCTAGCACCACACAAGGAGAACAATGCCGAGGAGAGAGAGAGAAAGAGAGAGAGAGTATAACAAGATGAGAGGAGGAGAAAATAAGAGAAAGAAGAATAGAGAGAAGATGAGGATTGGAAGAGAGGAAGTAAGAAAGAGAGATTTGATTGACAGGATAACAGGAAGTTGAAAGTGGGAGAGGCTATGTTGCAGAACGGCACCTGAGCAGATGTGACAACTGCAAGTGACAGCATGCAGGAATTTAGGGGTCTTCACCAGAAATGAGGACGTGTGTGAGAGAGTTTCATCGGTGCATGTTTGTTTATCTATTTAGAGAGAAACAGACTCGCGTATTTTCTCTCTCCTTCCTAAATACATCTCTCTATCTGTTATTTTGTCTATTCCTTTTTCCAGTGGGTTCTGCTCAGGGTTGGGCTCCAGGTAGCTGCAGCAACAACAACAGTCGCCTCGGGCCTTGAGTGCTATTTGGCACTTGTCATGTGTCTGAGACCGTAGGATTGTCCAAATAGACATTGAAAATTGATAAATTGAACAGATTAAAAACAGTCAAATACAAAAATTCCTTGATGGGATTTAGTACATGGAATATAAGATAATCCTTATCATCATCATCAGTCTTTCAATGTCTGTCGTCGGACATAAACCTTCCCCAGGATTCACCACACTTCTCTATTTTCCCCTTGTAAAGGGTGAAAAGTTGAAGGGAAAGCAAAGGGAAATATTTCCCTTTTCATAAGGTTAAAAATGGAACGGAATTTTCCCCTTGTAAAGGGTGAAAAGTGGAAGGGAAACATTTTTTCCCCTCTTAAAGGGTTCTAAAAAGTGAAAGGAAATTTTTTTAAAGTCTGAAAACTTCAGACCTTTTTTTTAAAATCCTTTTATATCTAACCTGGCTTTGCCAATACCATCTGCATATTATAAAGAAGGCATCATCTCACAAGATGGACCACCAGTGCCAAGGCCATTGCTGATAAATATGATTGCTGAATGTGATATTCAAGTTGACATTAATCAATTAAATGAAATACTGTACATGCTGACGAATTAGTTGACCCTAAAAGTAAGGTGTTAGTTCAATTTAATATTAGTCTAATATTTGTCAGATAAGTCGTCAATCTAACATAACGCAGCATTGTGTCCATCAGAGTGTCAAGTTAATGTTTATTGTATACTGCTCTAAAGAGGGTACCACACTAATCTAGAAAGTAGGAAAAAATTTTATCAACTATCAAATTTATATTGGGGAATCTAAATGTTGAATTGAGAGGAATAACTTCAGATTAAAGTTAATTCTTTTGCACCTATTATCAAGAGTTCTTCAGCTGTTCTCTTTGCACAACAGTGTAGGCTTCAACTAATTTCAACTGAGTTAGTTATTTAAAAGATTGGATGAATACAAATATTTGTCTCTGAATCTGGAAAACTCCAAGAATCTTTACAGAAACCTTATCTCGGCTGTACGTGGTGTGGGAGGTATGGTCTACTTTTTAAGTCTCTGGCCTGACTCGCAAAGTTTTGAGTCTGGGAGTTGATTGTGTGCTTTATCTGGAAACTAAATTAAGAGTAACATGGCTTTAATCTGCTTGGGTCATTGTGGTCAGTGGACAGATTGCATCTGGCGGACATGGACGGAATCAGATTTCTTCATCTAATGTCTCATCAGACTCCTTTGAGAGAGAGAGAGCAATTTGTTTTGTGCCTTCGGTAAAGAGGAGAGAGAGGTAGAGAGATTATTTTCCATTATATCTGGTGATCCATTCCAAAAGAATGGATCAACCAAGATGTTTTGATAACAAAAGCAAAAAAAAAAAAAAACTCTCCTTAAAATTACTGAAGAAGAGATCTTTAATTTTTTTTCTTTGCAAATCAAAACTGTGGCATCAGTTTAAAGAAGAAATGATGCTCAACAGAAAGACTGCATTATCATTTCAAAAAGTATTCCTAGATATATGGGAGGAAGCAAAGCATTATCAATCAGAAAAGAACATTCTCTCTTTTTCAAATCAACTTTTAACAATCTAATCCTTTGATCCGAATTCAAATCTAGGGGAATAACTGACAATTGTAGTTGCTTCACTTGCACTTTTAGTTAAATTTTTCAATTTTTTCTCCATTCAATTTACAAAAGAGTTTTATTTTAAAAATTCAATTCATTCAAGAGTCTCAATGAGTTCAGGAGCAGTTTCAAGTTGTTCTTGAATCTAAGTTAAATTAGTCCAATTTTGATCAAAATCAACTCAGATTTTTCTGTTATTTGGCAGATACTTATATCTAGATAAAAAATGAATGAATAAAAAGATCCCAAATTCATGAATTGACCCTAAAAACAAACATTTATTGTATAGATTGTCTGATTAGACAGTAGGAAAAAAAAATTGGACTCTAGCTCAAAATTTTGGATCTGCTCCCCATCAGCTAGCCCTATAAAAATTATTAAGACGTTATCATTTCTTTTGAAATGGTAGGTTAAAATGATGAATTTCTGGATCCTATGCTAAAACTTGGCTGGCTAAAATTTGAAATGCTTTGTTGAATATGCCAGACTATAAGACAAATGGTTCACAAAGGTATTTGAAGGACTACCACTCACTCATGCAAATCCCATTTCTAGATTTCAGTTGAATGCCTGCTTCATAATCTGGCGTTTGTTAGTATTCCTTCATAGGAAAACTAGGAAATTCATTATTCATCACATAATTACCATTATTGTATAGTGGACATAATGATTCTAGTTAACCACTCAATAGACACCGTCAAGTGAACAGCAGTATAGTGTGTTGGGGATGATTAATTAGAAAAAGAGATGATAAATGGATGAAATGAAAGTTACTTCTCTAACTTTTTGTTTGATCCTAGAATTTTCACTAAACAAGCATGAATGCTCCTGAACAAAAACTAATGGATCAATTTAGTATAAACTTACATTGCAAATTGAACTCCCCACTCATAACCTATTCAAAGGGGGCTAATTGAAAAAAAGGAAAATTTTTTTTCTAGACTTACTATAGGGTAAAAGTTTCAATTTTCAGCACTCTAGCTCTATTAATGTAGCCTCTATACTTGATATATACCAAAGAAACTTATGTTGACAGTTTCAAATTGTATGACTATCTATGATTATTAATTCATACAAAGAAAATTGCAACAATACAGCGATGCCTTGATAATATGGACAAACATCTGCGAGGACATAAATTTTTAGAAGTACCTGGATCCACCTTCAAAATTAACCAAATCTCTTTTATTCCAGGGCTTACTCTTCCTGAAAATTACATCCAAATCTATTGAGAAATTTTGGATGTATTGTGTGGGCATACACACACAGACAGACACAAGTGAATACAAAAAGGCCTTCCAACTTTGTTGGCTGAGGTAAACAACAATGAAGGTGGAGATAGTAGTTTGAATAGCTCATGAAATAATATTTTCAGTCAACATATAAAATAGATATGGACACACACGAATGTAGTCGGTTTAGACACCCAAATCATCATTCCAAAAAGTGTTGATTTCTGTGTCCACATAGTCTATATTTAAATCTGCTATATCCCTGAAATTGAGCAGTTTTCCCTTTTAAATAATATGACTTTCAAAAGCAATAACAATATATGTATATATGTATGATATGAGATGAAATTATATGGTAACCTTCCCAATGTTTATTACAACTATTATTACTATTATTAAAAGATTTAATATTTTTATCCTTCATATCATGGTTACTGATATTGTTGCTGGTGCTGCAGTGTCTGCTGTTGTCACCGAACGGCATACCAATCTCTGCAAAAGGTGATAATCTTCTTTATCAAATTCAGTAACCAAATCTAACCTCCCAAAATTAGAGAATTGACTTGTGGCGTCTGGACATCAGATTTGTAGATCGTCACACGAAGGATCTGACCTGAGATTTGCAGGCTTATCTCGGTGAAGTAATGCAAACTTAATCTTCCGCAAATAATTGCTTCCTCTTCTCCTGTGTTCATAAAAGCCATGCATAGCACACAGGACCAACACGGCAGCCGGAAATCTCGGCTCTGCCTAGCCTGATCAATATTCTGTTCCAAACCACTTTTATCATTGGAATCAATTATCAATAACCATATCTCTTCCAGAACTTGGAAAAATTTTCCTTCTTATTTATATATATATATATATATATATATATATATAAAAATAAATATACATGTGTGTATGTGTGCATTTGTATGTACTTACATATATGAAAATATGAAAGTATACCTCGATTAGTATGTTTTCGTGCGTGTATATGTGCTTACATATATAAAGGTATACAGGTATATCTTGATGAGTACGGTTGATTTGTTCTAACATTTTCTGCACTGTTCAAAATCTATTTTGATTCAATGTTGTTTATGTTCTCTAGCTTATCATCATCATCAGTCCTTTATCATCCATCGCGGGATATATTCCTTCCCCAGGATTCACCAAATCTCCCTATCGTGGGCGTTACAGAGCCAATATTTTTTGAACCTGCCTAGTTTGTCTCAATATATAACATTTTGCTGGCCTCAGTTCCACAATTGATCCCCGGGGATCCATGTTGTGAGTTTTGATGTATATCAGTTGTCTGTCATTCTTGCAACATGACCAGCTCCTTGCCATTTGAGTTTTCTAGCAGATTCTATGACGTCCTGAACTCCTATTTTCTCCTTGATATACCGTGCTGTCTTGTGATCTTTCTGTGTGAGGTTGAACGCGATTCTCTCATGTGCTTGTTGCATAGTTCTCAGTTTGAGGGTCAGTCTCTTGGATAGTTACTATGTTTCAGCTCCATAGGTGACTATCGGGAGGTTGCATGGATTGAATACTACTTTTTTTAGGATTAATGGGATTTTCTCATTCTTGAAGGTGGAGCTTGCTCTACCGAAGACTTGCCATCTTAGAATGATTCTTTGCTTGATTTCTTCTTCTTTTGAGGATTCATGTAGATTCGTTGTCCTAGGCAGATTTTGTGGTCTACTTTTTCCAGTTTTGCATTTTTGGTGTTGATTTTTGTGGATTTATTTTTGATATGTTTGTTGTACGTGACCTTTATACTTAGTTATATTAATTTGAACTACAATACCTTAGGCGTACTACATCAAAACCAATGCTAATCAAGGTATCCCTTCACCATGTCTCTATATATTAATATCAACATATATGCATTCATACCTTCAAATGTGTGTATGCATGCATGCATACATATATATATATATATATATATATATATATATATATATATAAATTGATATACATACAGGTTTTGTTAGTCATGCAATAGGAACTAAGAGAGGATTGATTAGAAAATTGGGAAAAGGGGGTGATCAATGAATAAGTTTGATCTCTTGCCTTTTGTTGGGCAATGATCATAAGAAAGTTTGAATTTTCAAAAAATATTCATGAATACTACTGGACCCAAACTAAGGGACCAATCTAGTGCAAACTTACATTGCAAACTGAATCCCCCATTAGAACCTATTGACCAAGAGAGGATTTGAAAAAAAAACAAGAAAAAATGTTTTTTTTCTAAACATAGTAAGGGGTAATTGTTTACATTTTCAGCCCTCTTGTTCTATTGATGTGGCCTGTACATACATAAATAGCCAGCCAAACTTAAGAAAACCAATGTTGACGATTTTTAATATATATTTAACTATTTCTGAAACAGGGTTATCTTAGAGTAGTTGACAAACTCAGCAATAATGAATAAAGCTATAAATAAAACTAAATTAACTACAATAAAAACCTAGAATGATATAATAAACAGCTATAAGACAACACGTTGATATAACATCGATCATATTAAAAGTATTTTGTGTGACACAGGGTGGTGGATACTTTTGGATACAGGAATTGACTGGAAAATTTGTGTTTTTTTTTTGCATTGCAATATGAAAAATTTACATGACATCTATATATATAGATAGATAGATAGTCAAGAAAGAGATATGGAGACACATTTATCTGACCTGCTATAGAAATGATACTGGACAATTACTGGAACTATCAATGAGTATGAAGGTATATATAAACTCATACATGCACAAACATATAGAGATGATTACTTGAGCTAGGATTAGAAAAAGTATAACATGCAGTCAGGAATTTTTCCAAGCTGACTCGTGGCGATTTTGAAAATAAAATAATTCTGATTTATGTATGAATACCTATTTACGGAAACTGGTAAATTTTAGACTAACTAAAACTCATGCTTATCTAAGATTTGGTCTATTTCTCAAGGCAATCAGATAACCTTTTAGATATTTTGGTTTCTGATAAAACAATGCAAGATTCAAAATTTTTTGTTACTGGAAATAAACACGAGTTATACTTTTGATGCAATCTCAGTTGATCATAATCATCATCATCATTATCCAAGTCCCCTGCTGGAGAGTGGCTTTACCCATCTCTTTCCATGACGAGCGTAATTGCAAATCTCTGCCATGTATTACCTGTAAACTTTTCAATCTCGTCTTTCCATCCTGTGTCTATTTTTTCCTATTGCATTTGCAGTGCCACTGGCATCTATTGGTGAGCCTTTTGCTTTGCCTGTTGTCATTTCTTCTTGCTATGGGCCCTGTCAATCGCCCTCTTTGTTGCTTAATTACATCTATGATATCCTTCACCCTGGTCCTCTCTCAGGTCCACATTGATCTCTTTCTATTGGTTTTGAGTTAGATTCAGTTTATAGTCTGAAACAGTTTCATATGAAATAAGAATCGTGTTTTTGATGCCATTTGTCATCAAAAAGCTTCAATGAGAAACAAGGGGGAATAACTCAGAGAAAATTCAAAGACTTACTGTTTTCACTTTGGTCAGAATTGCCTTGGCCTTCTAACTTCAATACTGTGAACTGTAGCAAGATATAGCTGGAATTTGAAGGGGCTACTATATTCCATTCACAATGGGTGACTGGTTTGTACTTAAGTGGATAATCTGGGCTTTGTATGAAGCCACCCCACCGTTCACTGGCAAGAACTGTTTTGGTGCAATCTGAAAAAAAAATAAACAAAAAATATTCAATGACATTTTCATAAAAAAGGTTTCAAAAATTTTCAAAGCTTTTGTGGAACTGTACATTCAGCATCTTCCTGAGCCTGAGAATCAAACAAAATGGATGTCATTTTAAAAGCTATGAAAGAACTATAGTTTTTAATGGATGTGTTCCGGTAGGGATAAAGGGTACTGCGTACATCTACTTCTCAATTTCCAGGTTTTTTGTATGTTCAGTATCCTAATGGCGATATTACCATATACCTAGTTCCCAACATCCAGTCTGGTCATATACCTTATTCCCCGAACCCATTTCTGTCATTGGATGTAATCAATGAGGTTATTTGTTTATTCTTCTATGATTTATATGGAGTAAATGGCATCTGATGATTTGAGAAAATGGATGTCCTTCTCGAAGCTGTAAGGAAATGCTTTTTTAATGGATGTAATCAAAAAGCTTATGAACAGAGAAGAAGTTTAAGAATATACTGAATCCATTTTACATAGTTGAAGAGGCCAGCGTAAAATGAGTCTACACCTACCAATATGTCATAGACCAATCATACAGATATAACAACAGACCTTGGGGAATGCCCATGTCCATCAATAGACTTCAAAGACTGATTATGCTGACAAAATTTGACAAAAAATTCCTGTTAGTAATCAGTGATTTTCACGATGCAAATAATTTCTCTAATTCCTTTTTTCCTTAACTGTAAAGTAGCAAATCAACACTTTAAAGAGAAATAATTGAAAACACTAACACACTTTCTTGCAGATGCCCATTTTCTTGATTACATTTCAACTATTTGTTTTGCATAAAATTTTTACCTGTATAGTAAAGTGATAAAATCTGTATATACGTACGTATCTTTGTACTCAAATGAGTTGAGAACTACGCGTCACAGAGAAAAAGCAAAGGCATTTTTGAAATTAACAGGTCTCAATTTACATTGAGTTGACATTTTCAGATCAAGTTTTGCAAAAGAAATGAAATTCACAATTTGTATGGGTCTGCATTTGCACTTAGCAAACAAAAAGTTTATTTGAAAATGTTTTTGATATTTTTTCATCGTGGATTTTCCCCCTAAACTATGATGGTTTGATCCATGGAACCATATCAATGTATTTTATAAGTTTATGTGTAATTTTTTATGGGGTCAAAGTGTCGGGAGAGTTTTCCCCCTTTTGATGTGTCAAAAATGCAGTACGACTCTTTCCACATCTTTAAGGGTTCAGAAGTGAAGGGGAGACCTTCTCCTTTTTCAAAGAGTAAAAAGTGAAAATCTTTTTTCCCTTTTAAGGGAGCAAAAGCAAAGGAAGACTTTAAAGGATCAATTGTAAAGGAAGACTATAGTCATAAAAAGTGAGGGTAAACTCAAAGTTAAGAGCTTAGAAGTGAAGGGAAACTTTTCCCCTTCAAGGGTCAGAAGTGAAAGGAAACTTTTTTTTACAATCTGAAAGCTTTTAGTCTTTTACTCCTTAAATATTTTACCTGACAAATATTGGTATTTAGGTGGGTAGATAATACAGCAAAAACAAAACCTTATTTCTAACTCTTGAATTATTTAGATTCTGTAATAACAATATGCATATTTCCTTAATAGTTTTTCAATTTTCTCTTATCACATCCCATACCCCCAGAATTTGCCTCGAATACCCCCAGGTGATATGGATACCCCAGGTTAAGAAACCCTGTTTTAAGCCAATTAATTTTGTTTTTCTGTGGTCTTTTCATTACTTTTAGAAAATCCATTATTTCCCTTTCCAATTCTCCGAATGGCCACACTCTGTGTATCAGGAAGTAACGCTGTTAACAAAGACAATCCTGCTTCCCGTGCAATAATGAAATTGTTTTTTTTTTAATTAATTCCACGCTTTTGTCATACGTTTTCATTATAAAGTAGTCAATCGAATCATTTTGTGTTTCGGGAAGAAATATTGAAATATTTTCTTTATAATTATCATTTCCTCTGACAGTTATCAGAAAATTAATCTTCTTTTTTTAAAGCGGGAATACACCTTGCAAAACAAATCAAGCTGAAAAGTTTATCAATTTGCAGACTGTCCGGACCCTAGATTCAATTTATCTATTTCCTGATTTAATTTATTCATTCCCCTTTGGTCTAATTGAAAAAAAATATTTATAATCACATTAGACAAAAGGAATCTTAACTAGGAGCATAACTAAGGAATGGGGTCTGGGATTTCAAAGCACATCCCTGATACCCCCAGAATATTTCTAAAAAGGCATTCACCTACTGCATTTCTACTAACAATATACAATAACAAATCTTAGTAAATGTGGGAGGGAGCCCCTAAAGGAGTCAGGCCCTCAAATACCTAGCCACATGACTACCTCTACGCAAAAAGTTCATGGGTTTGTGGGACCTAAGTTGGGAACCACAGTGCTAAATGTTGGATTAGAGGGTCCCACAAGGTGTATAGCCCCCCCCCCCCAGCTGCACCCCTGATCTCTTTCGGTTTTCAATCAACATCGGCAATTTTCAGGTACACTGAACAAGTAAAAGAAATCATCAACTTGAGACTTGTACTCTATGATTGGTTGCCAACCGAGGCTATAGAAACCAGTCTACCCTGAAATTTCACTTATAGCTGGGTTGAGTGAGAAGAGGTGGATTCATACCATTCCCAAGGTTATTAGTGCAAGAAAGCAAAGAGCCTTGACTGGAATTTACTCTCTGCTTGCCAATTTCATTTTCCGTGTAAGTAACTTATGTAGTTCCAACCTCCGTATCTTTTTTAGGAATTAAAAAAGAAAACCCTGGACAGAATAGTAAGTAAAAACTAACCTCGTTAAGAATAAAAAGATTCTGTTCAAAATAGAATCACCATAGAAGCCATTATTGATCCAAGACTGGGAGAATATAGGAGCCAATTAAGAATGGAAACTACCTGAATCGTAGAGAAGAATTTTAAAAAGAGAGAAAATGTTGTGACTAGTATTGACTGGGGGATTGTTGCTATTAACATGATGTGACCAGTAAGAAGTACACACTAAATATATAAGTGTTTCATTAATAGGCAAAGTTTTTGATATTATTATTACTTTGAAAACTAGAAAGCACTCAGAGAGTGCATACCTCTGTCAATGCCATTATCAGGGGATATTTGACTGCCCTAAAATATAAATATTTCTTCCATAGCCTATTGTCCACCCTTTGATGAAATATCATTATAATATATTTCATTCGCAGATATTGTATGGACAAACATGAAATTTTAGCAACATTGTGTTATTGACATATAACTACAATGTAATGGGGGAAATTGTGCACAATTCTGTCAAAAATTATCTCACTTTTTGTGTGTCCCATTGTCCAGTCAACCACAAAATATCATAAAAATTCATTGAGAACTTCAGTGGCATTGACAGAAGTATGTGGACGGACACAAGTATAAATATGAATGTATTGAGAAAACAATGGAACAAAATCTTTCAATCACTGAAAGACTTCCTGAATCCAGCCCAAAATTTAAGTGACCCTTTCTTAACCCATCGTCCGCCATTTCACAAAATTTCATTGAAATCCATTCTGTACTTTTTGAGATATGGTATGGATAGACAGACAGAAAAACACGACTTAATTCATCTATGCGATGTGTTCTTTTTTTAATAAAAAGAGATTAATATAATTTATTTCTGTGTATGATGTATTCTATACTTTACTATGAATGGAAAGGGAAACATGATTAGCTTTCAGGTGTGGATGATTTTAGAAACCAGTATAAACCTTGATAATCTTTGGCTAGAGAAGGTAAAGGTGAGGGTTTCTGCCATGGAAAAATTATCCAATGGCCATTTGCATGGAATGGTTGTTCCCTGAGTAGTAAACCAACATTTTAACTCAAGCAAAAGCAGTCATGCTGTTAGAGGAGTGGGACCACTGTACTTAGTAGTTATTCCTTTGATGCAAATTAACAGAGTAGTCATAATATTACTTTGGTATAATACAAACTCCTTATTTTGACTTTTGGTCTTAGTTTCTTGTATTTTACTGACATAAGTTTCGTAATTATAGAAATGTGAAGTGGGGCCAAACAGTCAGTAAGATGGAGAATGAAATCGGCAAGCCAAGTTTAAGCACCTTTGCTCTCATACCCTTGGGAAAAATATGAATTCCTCTATTCTCCCCTCATCTATGGGTGAATAGTAAGGCAGACTGGGTTCTATGGCAATGGTTGGCATCCAGTCTAGGGGTAAAACAACTCTGATTCCAAACCAGCCAGGAGAGAGATGGGCCCTGTCAAGCTATCTTTCCCTTGAAAAACCGATGATGAAAATAATCTGTCAGGCCCCAACAACAGTATACTCAGTTACAGGATCTCAAAAAAAGGCAAAAAAAATTGATTCTATTGCCCTGGTTGTCCTTAAATTCAAAGATAATGATTAAAAAGATAAACTTGTCTGGTAATCAGTTTCACTTGATCTCTGCCCAGTTTCTTACGTAAGCCTAAGTCAATCTTTTCCAAGTCTCAGACCATTCAAAATATGAAATGATGTCAAGCCTCTTGGGTCATTTTTTAAGTGAAAACACCGCATTAAAGATATTAATTCTGACACAAGAAGGTTTTATGTGCAACGAAATATGAACAGCATTTTTGCCAAGAAATACCAGCAGAAGTAATTCTTATGGTATATCTTATTAACAAAACTGGCTGAGCAGGAATTTTCTCAGCACGATGTTAAACCACCAGAGAATAGTTTCTATCAATCTGTGTCAGTGATAGAAATGGTTTTGAGAACTTGGTATATAGTGAGTCTGGGTTTTGGGAACTAGTTATACAGTGAGAATGAATTTTGGTGAAAACAGGTATACAGTGAGAACGAATTTCGGGGAAAGTAGGTATACAGTGAGAACGAATTTCGGGGAAAGTAGGTATACAGTGAGAACGAATTTCAGGGAAAGTAGGTATACAGTGAGAACAAATTTCTGGGAAAGTAGGTATACAGTGAGAATGAATTTCGGGGAAAGTAGGTATACAGTGAGAACGAATTTCGGGGAAAGTAGGTATACAGTGAGAACGAATTTCGGGGAAAGTGGGTATACAGTGAGAACGAATTTCGGGGAAAGTAGGTGTACAGTGAGACTGAATTTTTGGAAACTAGGTATACAGTGAGAATTTTGGGAACTAGGTTTATAGTTAGACTGGGTCTTGGGAACTAGGTATACAGTGATGTCTTTATTTGTAGATACTGAACATAAAACTTGGAAATTGAAAAGTAGGTATATGCCATACCCGCTTTCAATTCCCACCACTTATCTGTCTTTGCAAATTAGTTCAAGAATGTAGACACTGTTAAAAGCAATATTAGAGAAGTAATTTCTATAATCTCCAGAGAATAGCAAGAAGAGCTTCTTTTAGCATTGTACAAGAAACATTACTGATTTGATTGTTTTCACTTTGAGCCAATATTGTGTTCATGTTCTTGTCTAAATTTTGTTAGACGGCATGTTTTAATAATTGTACATGTTTGGTTTGTTTGACTAATTTTCTTGTTTTTGTTTGTTTATTCATAAAGTTTTGGCCATGTACCATCTGGACTTCCTTGGGTATCTGTTGTGTTCTGGAATGTGTGCCTAATCTTGCATGACGCAAGTTTTTATGTAGGGTAAATAAGATAAATGTTACCAGTATCTGTGTCTCTGTCTTCTCGAGAATGTCCCCTCCTCCTGACCTCTGTGATCTGTTGAGTTTCTCAAGTACTCTCATCTCTCAGGCCATATTTACAGAATACCAAGTTCATTCCTGATCAATGGTTCCCACAAGCTATTATTGTCAATACTTGGTCGACTGATAATGTTATCTGTATATAGCATGTAGACAGGTTCCTTCAACCTCCTTATTTGCTAATGCTTATCCCTGTTTTTTCTACTTTATTACACAGAGATTGTTGTGGCCTTATCCTCCTCCATCACATATGGTCAATCATAACAGATTTTAAAGTGCCTGCACCTATTATAACAATTTTGCTTCTCAAGTCTTATTTTGAAGGGATGGCTGGTTTCACCCTTATACTTTTTGCATCAACTGAATATACTGATGTTACATGTATAAAAGAGGATGCATATGCTCTTCTGAAATCAAATTTGACACACATTCCAGAACACAAAAGATATCCGAAGAAGACACAAGGGTCCACAGCTGGATTATCATAAAAAAGAACAAAACAAAATGCAAAGATAAGAGTAAAATTGTAGATAAGGGTGCATTCAGCTTTGGGGACCAAAAAAATACTTGCCATCTTCAGGGTCAACGGCTAGATTTATATATGAGCTGAGGGGTCTGCAACCTAGGACCTCATAATCTAGAGGAGGGCTCAACTTACTGCCCTCCATGCCCATCCAAAAAATCTATAAATTTACCATTAATTTTGTTTCATTCATGATGAAAAAAATCAGGGCATACTTTGGCGGAAATAATATGTAAGCACAGAACCCAAGTTGAGAAATTAATAAAATATTCCTTGAATCACCAAAAAAATCAGCATAAATCAGCTAAATCAAAGTGGCATATTATCAGGAGAGCTTGTATTACGTGGGGCCTCGTAGTATCTGTGGCCAGGAACTGAACAAAATCTTAACCCAGCACTGTGCATTTTTTTTAGTTTACTTTCGACCACTTATCACATTGAAAAGTTAGAACAAAAGGAGTCATTTATGCCAAAGAATCAAAATCATTGGAGCGAAACATGTTGAAATAGGTTATTGATATTGAAATAGTCAAGATGAAAACAGTAAAACATGACATGCCTAAAATGGAGACTAAAAATGACTAAAAAAATACTTAGAGGGTTAAAATCAATTTAGTGTTAGAAACACTAACAATGAAGAGCAATAAGGGAATTAAAAGAATAGAAATTGAGTTGGGCACATATTGAGATTGTACTCATTAGGAAAACATTCAAAAGGGAATTTATTCCTCATAGCAAATGTTTTTGAGAAGAAGCTACTTGCTTAGAATTTGCGGTGAGTCCTTAATATATCTAAAAAGTATTGATGCGCCTCAATAGTATTCAGAAAGGATCTGTTCTATTCACACAACACAGTCTAGTTACATTTGTTCAACTTTTGCTGAACAATGAAAAACTGATTGGACTTTTCATATCCATCAATTCAAAACAGACAGATAAGAATATATTCATAGGAAGAGACACAAAGGAGCAGATAGATATGCAAAAATTCAGACAAGCATGAGGAGACAAATTTGAAAAGAATGGTTGTTGGAGACAGAAAAAAATTGACAATTAGGTAAAAAGCAGACTTACAAAAAGGTTATAATCAATGAGATACAAAATATTCTAAAGAAACCATTTGACATTATGCATTGATATGTGAGCTGGCTGTCAATGTAACAGAATTTGCAAAATTTAGATTAGTACATTAGTGGATCTATTCAGGGAGGGAGATGACATGAAACTGACAGGTGACATTTGTCCACTAATTGCCAAATTGAAAGATTTAAACATATGTTAACTCTGTTGAATTCATGAACCAGTTGAAACCAACAGTGGAAATCTCCTATGAATGGCATGAAAAGTAGTCAAACTCTTCAGTGAATTGAATAGAAAATATCGCTCATCAAACAGTCAAAGGGAAAAAAATTTGATCAGAAGTTATTTCCCTTGAAACTGACATTCTATTTTCTCTCTATGAATTTAAAAGTCAATTCTTTATGTGCCATATCCATGTGTTAAACTGTGCTTTGCTATTATTGTTCTTAATATGGATTTTGTTGTGGTTACCTGTTGCCTTCTCTTTAGTTTTGAATCTACAGTTGTCCTTGTAGACTGTTTACCTCCCAAGGTTAGAGAACCAGGTTAGCCTTGTTATTTTACCCATTACTGAGGGGTAGTAGAGATATAGTCATGCTATCCCAGGGGCAATATTGCAAGGTGAATGTAAACAGTCTTTGCTTGAGTTTGAAATCAGCTCGGAAGGAGCCAAGTCCGCAGACCCTAGGCCTCCAGCTACACCTCTAACACTAACATCTTATCAAAAAGCTTTTTATTATTATGTCTGTTGGTTTTCTGCCATGCTAAAGTAAAATAGAAAAAGTGTAAGTTGTCCTGCAAAAACACAGATATGAAAATGGCTGCTCCTGAGTCTGTGTTCATTAAAAGTGTGTAGGCAATTGCTGATGGTAATATCACAACTACTACAGCCTAAATACCGTTTTTTTTACCCAATTTTGTTGCTTATTATTTTAAAATCATTACAAAAAAAAAAGACAATTTTTTTTCAAATCGACAAAGATAAATTCTACTTAAGGTATGCGTTTTTTTGTTTGCAAAAAATACGTTTATTCTAGAATGAATATCTGTATAACTTATCCATATGTGAATCCTGAAATTTTTGATGGGTATTATGCTAGTTCTATCATAATACAGTGAGTCACTGCTCCCATTTTATGAAAAAATAATGAAAAACCAAAATCAGAATTATTCACACATCAAACTATTATAATCTGCAAAGCATTACTACAACTGGATCGATTCTGTGCGAACAGCAAGCAGAGTAACATTCCTTTAATAAAGACAGAGGACCAAAAATATTGCCACAAACAGCGAGTGACTTATTCAGGAATATCAAGGAACAAAAAGCAATTTTTCGCTCTTCTCACCTACAGGTCTCAAATTAATTACAGAGCTTTTGCTTTTTGCTGAAATGAAATATCAGGTGACAATGATGGTTGATTCTGAATTCTGGTTAAGGTCATCTTCCTACATAAAGGTCATTATGTTCAGTGCCAGATAGGAGCAATGAGGGCTTTTGGCTAGGATAAGGCTTCTCGAAGTAGGGGTTGAGACCCTTCCAGGGGCTGAAGTAAAAATCATTGGAGGTTACAGAAATATTTGAAAAATCTTTTATTAAATAGAAATTTTGTAACTGACGCATGTTTGGAAGATGCCTGGATTCATGGTGCGTAGAGCAAACGGCCATAGTTGTTATATAAAATAATTTTCCACTCATTGTATGAAACTACAGCTTCGGAATATTTCAGTTACTTCTATTAAAGGTTTTCAATTGAGCTATTTTATTTCCGAATCTAGATGATTCCAAAGAGTAGAAGTCAAGGGAGATGATTTATAGAAACTATGAAGAAAGATCTATAATCTTCAATTTCTTATTTATTTTCATTAGATTTCCCATGAACTTCTGATTCAAAAAGCATTAAACTTGACACTATACTGCAATATGTACTGACTGATATATGTTTGATATCAACTTTGTACAATGCCCAGTTGTCAGGTAATTGCAGTGCACACACAGATTTTTCTCAACTGTGGTCAGATATCTATCCATATCTATTAATCTATATCTTTTCTATAACAGTTCCATCCATATATTCATACACAATCACTGTGTCAATACCTTTTAATCAATCTACCTCTATCTTTTTAAAACTATGTATGCATGTATAAGTCTAACACTGTGTGTCCATACCTATAAATATATCTCTTCATCTTCTTGCATGGACTTGTCCACAAAATCAATTATTATTCTCTTCCTAATGAAATTCCATGCCTCCAAGCAAAAATGCCCAAATGTTAAGAAAGCTGCTAATTTGATTATTTTTTGTTCATGAATTAAAATTCCTCCCGATAGATTGAATTTTGTTAGTCTCTTCAGAACGTCATTGCATTGTAACAATGATTTACAGATACCAAATATAAAACTAGATTCTTCTGATACCAACTTGGCCACTAAAATGACATTCAAAAGTTAATCAGAAAAAAAAAAAGCAAGAATTTGCTACGAACTAGGAATTATTTTCTCTAACTGTTAGATTCATAGACCGCCTGTGAGTGCTGTGGAACTCTTCAATGAATAGGATTTGGAAAATAGAACTTTTTTGTGGATTGAATTGAAGAAAGATAGAAAAAAATTACCAAAACATGTCAGGGAGGTAACTTTAACCAGAAAGTACTCTCCTTGAATCACCATTTTTTTTTTTTTACTCGAATTTAAGAGTCAAGAATTTCAACCTTATATAATGAAATCAGCTGAAAGAGATACATAAGTGATGGTAATTTTATATTTGACTTCAACATTGATCTAGAGCATTAGTCCCCAATTGGTGGGGAATTACTCCCAAAGTGGAGATTTAGGTTATCCAGAAGGTACTCCCTTTAAATCCGAGCACTTATAGTTGGTCTTTGAATCTGAATTTAAGAAAATAAGACTATTACGTAAAAATGAAATTTGAAATGATGTGTTCCTAATTAATTTTGCTTGCTTTCTTCGAGTAACAACACGGCAGCAGCTGTACTATTACATCATTAATCTAATTATTATCATAAAGCAGTCTAATTACATGCAAAATGAAATAATTGTTTGAAATTATTCTTTACTGAAACTTACTCAAATGGTAAATAAAGAGTAATCTTATTGACAAAAAGTTGGGAATGACCTTTAAAAGGTCGGGAACCACTGATCTAGAAATATTATGACACCAGTAATACAAAATGATCGATTGTGTCATATCACAGGTGGTTAGGGTTAGGTAAATATTTATCGTCCAACAATAATAAACCGAGAAAACAAACAGAAATAGCTTTGAAATGTTTTTGAGTTCACATCAATGCAGTATTAAGTATTGATCTGAACTCAAAACATTTATCATTACAGGTCTGTTTAGTCATTCAATAGAAACTGTCACATTACCAGTGCCTTTTGGCAGCATATTGTGTTGGGGGGGAAGAATAAAAAAATTGGGGAAAGGGTTGATTGATGAATAAGTTAGTTCTCTCAGTTTTTGTTGGTTATTGATGCCAATTTCCAAAAGGAAGAAATAAGAATGTTGTCAGACACAAACTAAAAAACAAATTTAGCACAAACACATTGCAGATAAGACCCCCCCCAACTAAAAACCTAATTAGGGGGTGGATTTTCAAAAAGAAAAAACAACTTTTTTCCTGAACATAAGTAGTAGTGATTTCATTTTCAGTGATACATCCATAGCTAGCCAAACTTAAGAACTGAAGAAACCTATAAAGACAGTTTTGGTTGACGGTATCTCATAACCTATTCTCCTCTAACCCTGGACCATTGTGCTATATTACAGTTGTTCAGGGTTAGTAAATATTTCTTGTCCAACAGTCAACCCACAAATTCTATGCAAATCTTCTTTTGCTCTTAGGTGATAAGGGGTATTTTCTGATTGATCATATCTAAAAAGTATACAAGATGTCATGTATTCCCTCCAAAGGTTGCCTTTGTGACCAGAACAGCAATAATTTGAAATCTACTCATTCCTGATAGGACAATCAGAAAATTTTTCCCTTATAAATCATATAAGAAAAACAATTACATATGAATATCATTATCCTATCAGAGAATTATCCTCATCACTCAGGACTGCAGATTGTGTAGCAAGGTGTAAAATATTTGCACTTCACATCAAGAGAAGAACTTCCTCTATTTGCTGGGAATATGGTTTTGAATTAAACTAGAGCAGATTATAATAATCAAGAGAAACTAAACAGGAATAGCTTCTTAATGTTTTTTTCAGTTTACATCAATAGATTACAAATGGCTGGATCAACAATAATCAACCAGCAGGAGTTAAATCACATCTTTGAGTCTTAAATTCATGAACCACTTGAAACTGCTCCTAAACACTTTCAAACTGTTCAATAAATAGAATTTTAAAAAATAAGACTGAAGTTACAACTCTTGATTGAAGATTTGTATTTTTTTATATGAATATAAGAGTTAAACATCTTTGGTTAGTTACTCGATAGACACCGTCATGTGATCAATGTCTTTTGGCAACAGGCTTTGTTGGGGGCATTTAATTAAAAAATTGGATTAAAAGGTGATCAATGAAAAAGTTATTTCTTTCGCCTTCTGTTTGGGCAGTCATTGCTAAAATGCCCAAACTTGAGAAAACAAGCAGGCACAAACTAAGAGATCAATTTAGCATAAACTTGGAGTGCAAACTGATCCTCTCTCTAAAAAAATATTCCACGGAAGAATTTTTGATCAGGAGTAGATGTTTAAATTTCTAGTCCTCTAGCTCCATTGGTGTGATTTGTAAATGCATGATACACAGCCAGCCAGCTGGACCGACTTGAAAACTGAAGAAAGCAAATTAACTGCTTACCTGTTTCCTTGTTGATGTCTTCTTTTCTAATAAACTCATAACTTGCACGGAATCCCATGTCTATTCCATCGCTGTCTGAATGGAACAGAATTTTCACTCCTCTTTCAGTGAGTATGGGGCCTGGATTAGCTTTGCCGCAGTAACGTCGGATTACTGAATAATTGTTGGGGCCCTCAAGTTGCTGGTAAATTTCAATGTAATCTGTCGCCTTGCAGCTGGAATAGACAAATAACATAACTAAAATATGAGCATTACTTAGGAATGAAAGTGATTTCCCTACAATTGGACAGATGTAATGTTAGTAAGCATAATTGGTAGGTAACGCATGTACGCAAAAACACATATAAAGTACAGTCAAAATTATACAGCACTCTTTTTGACTTATTTCATGTTTTTTTTTTTTTCAGTGCTAGACATTATTTTTTTTGCAAATTGCAACCACCATTCTAAGTTATCTTTGAGTTGAAACATTTTTTGTCTGCATTTTCTGACATGCTGAGACAAATTTTCACCATTTTCCAGATTCTTTGCAATGTTCCCACTTTTTTTTCAATTTCATTTCAACTTAAGGAGGAATCTTACTGGAAAACTTCCAGTTGGACACTTTTACTTGGGCTCAAATCTTTACCATATCCCATGATGACAATATCAGACAACCACATACACTAATCACAAGAGTGATGTTTGATTTGAGACAAGTTACTATGAATGAGGTTAAATGGATACATAGAAGGAAACAGGAAGTCTTAGAAGGGCATGCTTGTTCTCCTGCGATCAGATGCTACAATGAATATAGAATCCCAAATGCATAAGAACATGTATTGCTGAAGGCATCTTTGTAGTTTAAATAGGGTTTAGATATGAAAAAAGAACACAATAATTCTGGTAGTGCAATAAATAATGGGTCACTCAATAAATCTATCACTTCATGGCCCCAATAACTATCATAGCTAATTTACTACAGGTTGTATCTCTCTTTAATCCAATGTTCTTCAGCCTGGCAACTTGCATGATCTAGCACTTCTTGAGTAGGTTGCTTTTCAATAGTTGATCTGTAATTAAAGTTTTTTAAAATGGTTTTGAACCAAAGTTTGAACCATAAATTTAGTGGCTTTTTAACTGACTTGCTTAACCCAATGTGTTAAAACCTCACTGCGGTTTTGGGAGCATATACATTAGGTTAGATAGTTTTGTCGCATTTTTGTTATGATAATTTAGATGTTATTTTCTAATAATGTGAGGCAAATCTAACCATAAAATACTCTGTTCTAATCATCTAATCTCTTTTCTATCAGAAATATTACGGTCCTGTTGAAAAAATTTGAATTGTTTTGACCTGAAAATATGAGCAGAGATGAGACAGTATGCTCTATGAGTTCAAAAATTGTTTATCAGCCCCAGAAGCAGCAGTGATTATATGTACTGCTAATGTAAACGGAGCCTTAAGTATTAGGACATGCTTGTGATGGTTTGTTCAATTTCGATGGGGGGAAATTTTTCCCTTAAAGATTTTCTTTGTTTGTCCCTTTGATCAACACTCAAGTTCTCCGAACCATAATTGAAGAAAATCCCAAGCCGACAGCATGAGAAGTGGCACACTGGTTCTATACAACTTATAAACCAATCATAAAATACCTCCATGGGCTTGGTAAAGTGCCACAACTTGTTCAATGGGTCCTACATAATCTGACTGATTCTCAACTCAATCAGAGAGTCCACATCAATCAACTCAATCAGAGAGTCACCATCTATTCCTCATTAAGGACAAGACATGCTACTGAAGTATCTCTGGAAAGGATCGTTACCAGTGATGAAAAGTGGGTTCTTTATTATGATATTATTCAGCTAAAGACAATGGTTATGATCCAAGGAAAAGCCGCTGCCTGCACTGAAACCAAGATTGCACTCTGAGAAGGTAATGCCTTGTGATTGGTGGAATATGAAGGGTGTCATTCCTCATGAAATGTTAAATCGTAATGAGACACTCAATACTGAGAGATATTGTCGTCAATTAGAAGCATTGTATCAGTCATTGTTAAAAAATCGAGCTTCAATGGTCACGGAAAGGTGTTTTACTCATGCGTGATAATGCAAGATCACATGACTTTTTGCTATAAATTTAGCATGTTTCTCATTTTGGCAGCACAAATATTCAACATCTAAGGCTACACATAGCCAAATTTCAGCTCTATTTTCAGCAATTTTTAACTATTTTCAAGCCATTTGAGTTATTCTTAGTTAACAGTATTTTTGAGCGTGTTTTAGTGTTTTTTGGTGTGGTTGATTTGGTGCGAAAAATTCTTTGGGTTGGCAACACTGGTTGCAAGATGTACCCAGGATTAGAATCTGGCTCTGAATATAGAATTTTTGCCTAATCTTCTCTACATGCCACACCTTGCTCTGTCAGGTTATCACCTTTCCAGATCTTTACAATATTCCATGGACAAGAAATAGTTCACCAATTATGAAGAGGCTAAAAATGATAAAGAGGTGTTTTTTGCTCTAAGACTCAAAGAATTGTATGCTAGAGGCATGAATAATTTGCTTACTAAATAGGATTATGTCATCAAGATTGAATCGGAAAGTGTTACCTTGCTTGGATATGACAATTATCATTAAATAAAAATTAGTTTTTTGACTTGACAACCTTATGTATATATATATATATATCTATACATGTATATATGTAGTGTTTGAAACTTTGCATGTTAATGCTGAAAAATAATTTTTCTTTCATGAATTTTATACAGTTCCAAATCATCTGACATCGTCATGCTATGCAAGTTAGTTTTTTTCCGCTTGTTGTTAACATGGTGTTTTCAAAGTTAGATACAGAATTTTATTTTATTTCATTTTTATTATTATCATTATCTAAATTTGGATCCTAATGTCATATGCTTAATTTTAATGTGAAGGTCAGTAGCTGTCTTAAAATAGACCTGTTTCAGGAATTTTAAAGTCCTGATATATACAATTGAATATATATATATATATTTTAGCTACACAGTAATCTTAAAATCAAGTCTACTTATTTTCAGTTATTGAAAGATCTAGCAAATTTTTGCCATTTTTTAAGCCAAAAAATAGCTGCCATCATCTAGTGAAATCAAACCAAAGACTGCCAATAATTTCTCAAATCTGTAATTTTCAGCTGATTTATGACTTTTTGGGTGGCTTTGTTATTACCAAGTGGGCTTGAAAACTGATATGTGATGTATTTGCTTATTGATAATGCTATAGTGTGCAAAATTAGTAAGCAAAATGATAAGTCCAAAGGGAATAAGAAAGTCAAGTTAAACATCTTAAGATCATCGAGAAACACCTAAAGAATCAAGAAATATCAAAGAATCATCAAGAAACATGTAAAGAATCAAGAAACATCCAAGAAAAATCAAGAAACATCTAAGAATCAAAGAAACATCAAGAAACATCAAGAGACATCGACAAAATTAGTCAAACAAAATTCATTAATTTCTAAAAAAGCGCTAAAATATTGTTTTGATTATGATTGTCCACTTTCTCTCTCAATCAATAATTCATTCTGATGTATGCCTCAGGAATCATATCAGGAACTAACACAAATGGAACTAATAAGTGCATCAGAGAGAAAATAATGAATGATAATTGCGATAATAATTTTGCAGAGTTGAGCCACAATGTTTCCTGGTAAGCAAAACAGGACCTCAGTTCTCATCGGGATCCAATCATGGTGCTTGCAATATTGAAGAACCATTTTTACAGTTGGGAATAGTTTCAAAGAAATTGAAAGTATCCAAAGTGGGAAAAAAATCATACAAAATGGGATTAACTCGGAAAATCATGCTCATTGGTAATCAATATTTGATTCATAACCATGATGGATGATTGATTTGGTATTGATCAATTGCTGCTTCAGATTAGAGTGTCCCTCCCCCAGGGCACATGCCTGGGCAAAGCATATGAAGATCCTGGGAGGCCAAATCATTAGAATACCCCTCTATGCCTTGCTGATGTAGTTAAGAGGAAAGCAGAGAGCTAGATTTCACTGGAGCTGCCGGAGGGATGTTAAACTGGATGTCAAATCACCTTAAAGGGCTCCACTCCCCGGTTTCCTTCCCAGAATTTCAAGAACCCAATTTGTGCTCTGATTTTACCTATGGCAGGGGGAAGAAGAAATGGATTCATCCTCTCTTCAAAGGTATTATTGTAAAGTAAACATAAACAGCACAGACCAGAGTTTGAACCAGGGTTGACAATTCCATTGTTCGCACTGTTACTGCTACACCTTTAGCAAGTTGCTTCATGCACAAGGCAATTTTTCCACAAAGTTCAAACATGGATAGAAAGTACATAATATATCTTTGTCTACCCTTGTGAAATTGTGAACGTATGATAGATAATTTGTTGTGGTTGGTAACAAATGATTGTAAAGAAATCAATACGGGGCAATCAGAAGAAATCTCTGTGAACTCTGCTGGTTTCTTGCTTGCTTAATTTAAGATTCATTCATTAATAAAGAAAAAAATTGTTTTGCCAGTAATTAGGAAATAGATTAGTCAGTGTAAAATGCTTTACTGCTTCACTTCATTAACCTCTGGGCTAAAAAAAAAAAAGGAAAGAAATAGAAAAAAATGTTTAAAAACAAATTAAAAAAACATAACAAAAATCACCCAGAATACAGAGAAGAAAACACATTACTGTTATCCAGTATTATTAATGATATTAAAACTAATATTATAATCAATATTATTATTAAAAGGAAAAGAAAAGCAGGACAGTCTTGAATTTTTGAAAATATATATTAAATATAATAATACAAAAGTGAAATTTTTTGATGTGTCGTATATCTTCTTCAGTCAAATTCAAATGTAAAACAAATTTGAAAACACTAATATTACATTCTGCAAAGAGAAATGAAATAAAATTTGAATGTCACACATTAAAGTTCCGATAACAGGTTGCTTTTTAGAACACAACATCAACATTGCTTGCAGGGCTAGATGAAGGGTGGTGTGGGGCCAGTAGCATATGTTATAATGGGGTCCTAACCTGAAATAATGCACACAACTATTCAAACACACAATTTTTCTACTTGTATAACAAAGTAATTGAATTTTCTCATTAGCTGTACAGCCAAAAAATATAGCAAATATTCTTTGAGATTTCAGGTATATTACTTCATTATCATCTTTGTGCAGTGGCTATGAATTCTTGAACCACGAAAGGTCACTCTGATGGGCAGTGTATAAATAATTTTGACCCTCTACTACTTAATTTTATTGTTAATGTTGAAAAACCTTAGGAAATCATATTAAAAAACGTCTATCAAGGCTGTCAACATGGGCTTCATAAGTTTATGAGCAAGTCTGGCAGGCGATATATCGCATATACAGGTTGGAGTTATGAAGCCAGACAGCTGGAAATTCAAACCATTACCCCTTATTGTGCTTCAAAGATATTCTTTTCTGATATGTTTTTAGTGGAGGGCTCCAATTTGCAATCCAAGCTTATGCTAAATTTTTACGGATATTCAATTCAAACTTTTTAGTGATCCAACATAAGTCAATAGAGATAATTTATCCATCGATGGTCTCCTTTTTACAAATCTTTTATTAATCATCCCCAACATGGCATGTTGCCAAAAGACATCGATTACACGACAGTATCTATTGAGTGTCTTACTAGACCTGGTTAGTTTGTATATTTCATGATATATTTCAAATATAAATAAAACTGCAACTTACTGTGCTGTATTTAAATTTTTGACCTCAGTCACATACATATGAAAGATTCCATATTTGTGTGATATTGGAACTATATTTGAAATGATCTTTCGTTATCAAATCGTGAATGTATCATTTGGCCTATTGGAGCCTCTGCAAGGATCGAATCTGTGACTGATAAGATTGCCACTTGCTCTTACCATTGAAGTTGCATGGTTGATTGCTACAGGCGCTCTGTTTTTTCCAAGTGTTAATTCTATTTACATTGTCTAGGCCAAATGATACATTCACCATGTTATAATGAGAGATCATTTCAATTATGGTTTCAATATAATATAATGCAATTTATAATCATGTATATATACATATATATATTTTTTTTCCAAATGGAAATTTTATGACAGTACTTAATATATTTGAATACAAGTATTACTCTAATAACTTCAACAAAAGGTGATCATGGTTGTAAGAGCATAGACTCTTCTAATCCCACTTGCTTGTCCATTCTCGAATATCTGCTCGCTGGTGCAAATACAAAAGCTGTCAAAAGTTTACTAAGCCTACAGGGACGCAGAGTTTGTGTTGAGAGCTTTCCAACTCTTAGGAAGATTACCAGCCATAGCTTAAGAGTTCCTCTTGCCTTGATATGATGGCAAATGCTCATTGACTTGCTGGGAGCTCATCTGACCTTTGACAGGTCTTGTTCTTAATTTTCCCAAATGTCTATCTTATGTTCGACACCAGATAAGACCTAGTGAAAGGTTGGGTTGCTGTCCAGACCAATAGTGTATTAGTATTTGCTTACGATGTCTACTGGTAGTAGTTCTGTTGATTAGGTCAGAATATATATCTTCTATTATATAAAATAACTCGCTCTTTTGTCACAGTGTATTCTGCCCCTCAACCAAATTTAACAGGCAAACTCAATGAACCTTGGGAAATGTTTTAAGATAAAGAGTTTTGAGAATTTTTATTCAAATGATTTTAGAGTTTATTTCTATTTACAATATAATTGAACTCTTATTTTTGGTTCAGTATGCAGGTAGGTTTCAGCTTGTCTATTATATACAGTAGGGGTGCAATATACCTGAAGAACCCTGAATCATTTTTAAAAATAACCTTTAATAAAATTTGCATGGGGGGATGCAGTTGAACCTAACACTGCAACCGTTATAGAACAAATGTTTTGGAATTGACAAAAAAATCAAATAAGAAAGAAAATGCCAAGAGTTTTTAGAATTGAAATACACCTAATACCCCTATACTGTGAGTAATGCTTGCCTTAAAGGGAATGCCACAAAAATTTACTTATCATTTTCTCCAATTTGTTTACAATTGAATTGAGGCATGTGTATAGTACAAAGTATTCTACTGTCTATACT
The DNA here is from genome assembly GCA_963457665.1 of Thysanoteuthis rhombus. NCBI lineage: Eukaryota > Metazoa > Mollusca > Cephalopoda > Oegopsida > Thysanoteuthidae > Thysanoteuthis > Thysanoteuthis major. The sequence continues at coordinate 19,446,071 of OY735212.1, read as the reverse complement.
GAGTCTAATGAGGCATTTAGTTCTCAAAATGGCTTCCTTTTGCTTTGATTATGTCCTTTTGATGAGATATAACTGACTTACATGAAGGCCGCTCTATTTCTTCATCTAAATTGGACCAGAATTAGACTACTGCTTGCTGGGGGAGATCTTTAAAATATCTCTCACCAAAAAGGATCAGGAGGCAAAATTCATGGAGTTGATGTGTAGGCTTGATAGAGGCTAGAACTTCTTGTCTCCAAATCTGTTGAAATGTTTTTTGCACAATACCTGGGTGATATTTATTGTGTGAGCAGGTGCCCCATCTTGATCAAAGATGTAACACTCTCCAGAGGTTTCAACAACCCAAGGTGATACCTTTTGAAGATAAACTTAGCTTTTTACCTTCACACTCTCTCCAATGGACAATAAAAGAGACTATGATGCAACCGTGGCCTGCACCATCACCACAGCCCGCTTCTGGCAATGAAAATGAACCTGGCTGCTTTCAGGAAGGTCTCCAGTTTCAACTACATGAACCCTAACATCTTTAGAATTCTTCATAGTCTGCCCAGGGAAAATTTTCTCATCAGACAAGATGAAGACTTTGACAGCAGCCTTCTGAATTTACTCAAACATTGTTGACTCACTTTTGCTTCGAGGCTGATGGAATCAAATGTTGACATTGCATTTTATACGCCTTCAGCTCTTAATCTTCCTTCACAATCTTATTTTGTATCCCTGATGATATCTGCAAGGATTACTTCTCACTTTCTTCAACAACCCTTAAGGTGCAGACTGAGCAATTTCTGCCAGGGATTGGCTTGCTTAAGGTTGTGCCAATGTCAATAACAATGACGTTATGAATTGTCTTTCAGAAAAAATTCAGCATTTTCATCCACCGAATTTTGTTGTGCAGCCTTCCCTAGAGCAAGATTTGATCACATACACCATATATGCCATGCCAAATAAATGTTTAGGATAGACAAATGAAATTGTACTCAGAGAAAAATAGATGTTTGAGATGAACTGAGCAAAATTTTTAACTCCCTGGTCAAAACCTAAATTCATAAGATATTAAATGATGGGTAAATTTCTGTTGTGCACCCAGTAATTCCTGACCAGTGAAAATCTTTTTCTTACTGATTTTCAATGCAATTTTATGATGAAATTATTTGAAAGAGAAGGGGCTATAGTGGAGAGGAGGTATCAACTAAAAATTATTCAATAATTCCAATATGTCTCTTAAAAGATTTATCATTAGTCGAAACTAAATAAGATGTTGAAAATTTCATCAACCTTGACTCATTTGTATTAAGATCATTTTTTCTAAATTTCAGAAATTGTAGGAAGATATGGAGCAAATTGTTATCAAAAAAAAAAATTTTTAATTGAATGGGAATGGTATTATTTTCCTTGACAATATCTCTTTTCAGCATTTTTTACATTAATGGAATTTATTTGTTTAGGTGAGGGTTGAAAGGATAGGGTTCAAATCCATAAAATTGAGATCAGTGATTACATGGAAAGGAAAAGACAGTTCTGATTTGGTAGATGTAAAATAGATCTATATTAGGATCAATAAACACTGCCAAGAGATTTTCTTTCCGGGTTATTTTGCCGGTCACAAGTTTAGAGTCAAGGAGAAGCGTTTGAGTATGGGTTTAGAATCTCTGTCCTGTAAAACCCAATTGCAACTGAAACTGCAGAAAAATCACTCCAGCAAAAGCTCGATTGGGAAGATTCCACTTCAGAAGGGCAAAAGAAGACTTGGATGGCTGTAGCAGATCCGGAGAAGATCAACCAAGAGTAAGGTAAATATGGTCGGACTGACATGGGCTTAGCTGAGGAGAGTTACCCAGCTGGCATGATGAGGTTGCCACCCTTTGCTCTACAGGGAACTTTGCAGGAATAAGCAAGTAATGATCAATGATAGAAAAGAAAATTGATCCGCAGTATTCACATTAACTACAGGAATCTCTTCAAATCTTGAAGTTATGAACTAATTGACAGCCGAACTCTTCTTTGGTAAAATCATTATGATATTGAATAAAAAAAATGAATTAAAAAAGTTCATTTAGAGCTGCAAAGGAGGAAATTTTGCTTGGCAGTCATTCACCTTGATATAACCATTCAAATGAATTTAAGGGTTAATGACCCAATCAATCATTGTATGAATCTCCTACCCATCTCATTATGTTCTGGTATTCAATCCGGTCAAGAAAGTAAATTCCATCTATCAAACAACCATAGCCACCAAAGTTTGTGAAGTGTTTTTTCATTCTTTATATTTTGGGGAGTTTGCGTGTTCCAGCCTTTTGTCTACAGACTTGAAAAAAGTTCTCCACTAGACCTCTAGGAAAGTTTGTTTTAATTTTGGAAAAAAAGGTTCTGCGACTTTTTTTTAATGTTTTGATGGGTTTATCGGTAACATAGATTCTCAAAAATCTATATGTTTCTTTACTCTATTTTAGATGTTTTCCAGTGTAAAAAGCCAGTGCTGCCATAAATAGAATTCATTATGACCATATTTATTCTTCAATGGAATTTTTTTATATGACTTCAAATTTAGATGCTTAGGTTGTTCAATTATTGACTGTGATGGCATGAATCCTTAACTTATTTTTATAGCAGCTCAAAAATATTCATGTCTCGGATGATCATGTTTATTTGCAATCAGGTGCCATTCTTAGACTTGGCAGCGGCTGTAGTTAAAGAATAGCCCAAGGAAGCAAACTTTCTTATTGATTGTCCAAATAAATTTCGACAAGATACCTTCTCGATTTCGGTGACACAACTGAGGGTGTGGCATAGCAACAGAAACTCTATTTAAGCAGACTAGAAACACTCACCAGACACTGTAATATCAGAAAACAGATATATTGGTATTTCCTTGGTCCATAAGAATGGCTATTGGTATAAGTCTCACAATTATGAACATTAAAATCTTTCACCATTTACTCTGTCTTGCACTTTTTTTTTCACAATCAAAAAGTTTGAATATTTTTGACATAAAATATTTGTATATATTTCTCTGGCCTATTGACTCTGATCAAAGTGTAGTATCTGCACCATGGCATTGCCCGAAGTGTAGAGACTGCTCCTAGACATTCAATAGACCAGATTGGTTGATAGGGTATGTTCGAACTGAGTACGCTGGTGCAATGTCATTGTCAATGAGGGATACTGAGGCTTGGCATTACTAAGTGCATTCAAAGCCTATGGACTCATCCTAGGTCCTTATATTATTAATTAGCCTAGTTGCAGAGAAGCAGTTTGCTTTGGAGTGGTGCTATCCCATCGAACCTAAAGGGATGGGTCGGGCTTGTCCTGGCACTTTTGTAACTTTGGTAGCAGAGACTGGAGCAATTTTTATGGGTGTTCCACACCATCCCACATTAAAAATAACCTTGTGCCACATCTTACCCTTGTGGGAAGGCAAATAGATAGGACATAAAATATATATATCCTCTTTATTCAGTCAAATTTTGTAGTTTCTGCCGATCTCCCATTAAGAAACACCTATAGAAAAAAGTCTGCTTAGTCACGATAAAAATCATCATGTAATCAGCGCCTTTGGCAGCTTACCATGTTGGGATGATCAATTAACAAGAGTTGATCGATCACCTCATTTTCCAATTTGTTATGTGGTGACAACTAAAAAGTACTAATTTTCAAAAAACAAGTAAGCACAAATTAAGGAATAGATTTAAAAATAAACTTACATGTAAACTGAACCCTTCTCTAACAGAAATTAAGGGGAAATTTTGAAAAAAGCACAAAACTTTTTTTATAGACATGATTATGAGTAAATGATTGAATTTCCAGCTTTCTAACCAGATTAGTACAGCGTGTGCATGTCATACATACATACATAGAACCAGCCAGACCAACTTGGAAACTGAATGAAACCTATGTTGACAGTTTTAGTTGACAGTATCTGTAATATGATTTGAATTCCTAACATGGAGCTTTATTTGTTTATATCAATGTTTGCCAAGTATTTCTTTCGTCTTAATTTCTATGGCTCTTTTTGCACATTCCAGATTGTCATTTTTCAATTGTTAATAAGTATCCTAGATTAGAAATAGAAAGAAAAAAATCTGGCAAGACTTGAACACACATCTCTATCCTCATCCCAAGAGCCTGCTTTCCAGTGGCAGCTGCCTTACTGATTAGTCTGTGAAGCCAAAAGGCTGAAGTCATCCTAATCAGTTAAACGACTGCCATGGAAAGGTAGATTCTCAATAATAGACCGAGTTTCAGCTCGTATTTGTACAAATAGTTCTAATTATTTTTGTGCTAGCTTTTTATGACAGCTTGATATACTAGTTGAATGTATATACATTTAATGATAGTAATAATATATATATATATATATTTGCAGTAATATAAAAACTGTAGACAAAAGTTGTTTTGAGTTATGATTATTACCGAAAGCATCTAAGGATAAAGCTGAGTAAGTGATTTTAAAGTTTTTTTCATGACATGGCATTATAGAAGAAGAATGAGCGTGATTGTGTTTTTGTATTGCACATTTGTTGGGATGTTTATAGGCAGCTGTGCTGAGCCCCAGGATGTATCATGAAAAAATATCATGGAAAGCTAATAGAAAATGAAAATGGCTGCCAGCTTTTCACTGTGAACTAATAGATAGAAATTTTATAGGAGGTCAAAAGTAGAAAAAGCAACAATATACACCTTCATTCAAGAAGTTTAGGATGGGAAATTTCTTCCTGTATTTCAAGTGGATTCAAAGTTATCCAACACATAAAACCTGAACATCCGAGTAAAGTTCACTTGTTTAAATCAGGCCTTTTATGATTGCGTTTATAAAGCACATCACATTTGTAGAATAGTGCTAAAATGTTGCGGGGGAGGGGTGCGCAGTGCTATAGTGTATAACTATTTAACAATATCCAGGGTTCTTGAATGTCAAAAATTTATCCAAAATTGGCCTTATATATATTTTTTCAATTACCTGCAGGGCTTACATAACCTGCAACCCTTATCTTGGTTCACTTTGATAACCTCTGATGGATTTTTGATCCTTAAGCAAAAATCTGAGGCACAGCCTTATCATATACCGTGTTCCCAAAACCTGTTCCCATCATTGTTGTAGAAATTTTGACATCAAGCGTAAAATCTGAACAAAAAGATATAATTATCAAGGACTGAGTCAGAGGCTGGCATTGTAGCCATCAAAAATGGAGATTTTGGAGATAATAACAGTAGGTATCAGAATCTTGTTCCTTCTGAGAGAGATGCAGGTCATTAATATTGAATGTACCTGGGGTCCTCGTAAATGGTTGTAGTGTCCAAATCTGTCTTTGGCAAATATCTTGCCATGTCTTTATATCCAAGGGTCACAGCAGGGAGTGTCCACCTTAGAATTTAGAAATCAGTAAAGCAAGTATCTAAGTGTTAGCAAGAGAAAGACGAGAGGTCACGAAAGTGAGCTGGGTTTTTATGTTATGTACCATTTACTCCATGATATGTGAAAGATAAAGCAAGATATCCCTCCACTGAGACGTCATAACATCCAATAGACAGCAAAAGTCGAGGATGCATTTGTCCGAAAAATTCTATTAGAATCTTCTGCTGAACTATCAGACCTTTGTAATCTTCATTCAACCTTGGTATTAAAAGACATGAAACTTCTTTTCTCTTCTGCAACGCACAAAGAAAGTTTTCAACTGACCTTGTTTCATGTAAAGTTTCGTAAGGAAGAACATAGATTCTATAAGCTCAGCAAGACAGTTGTTAATGAGAGTATTTTTTTTTTTTTTTCTTCCTTTCCCCTTTCTTGAAGATAGGGGATTATTTGCTGGCTGGATTGAGCTTGTATGGGGCCTGTTATATACATTATAAAGGGGCCTAAAATCAGGAAAGTACTCACAGATATTTGTATCTAGCATAAATGAATTGCAGTCCTATGCATGCACCAGAATGATTATCTGAAAAATTATCTGAAATAATCTTTAAAAATATATCTTGACCTTGAGCATTGTTGGTTGGTCAAAAATGACCATAGAGACCCCAAAAAGCAATCTTTTAGAAAAATTATTAAGACATTTTTAGACGTTGTCTGGTGGTGTAGTCACACTAATTTTCAAGACTGTAGCCCCATGAAATGTGACTAGGAGAGCACATGGACATATACATAGACTGATGAGCAAAGAGAGATGAATCTATCAACTGGGCTGGTTGATCGGATGGGTCATTTGTGGTGATTCAATTGTAAAAATACACACATTTTTTCTGCTTGCAATTAATTGAATAGAATTTTTTTAAATTTTTATCTTTATGAAGTGGCTATGACTTCAGTTACAAATATCTCCATATGTAATATAAGGATACCACGCTCCCAATGATCCTGTATTCAAAAAATAACTCAAATTAAAGGTGATAATTTGTTAAAAACAGCTTATCTCAAACATGGGCCCTTTTGCAAGACCTGTAACACAAGTGCAATACAACTATTGCTACTTGCTGGCACTGTGGAGATTATGGATTTTATTGGCTTTAAATACCTCACTTTACATTTATGATGATTTTCTTGACAAAATTTTTTGTTTTTCCTGTGTGCAGGGTGGGTGCTAAAATTAGCCCAACTAGACAGCCACTTAAAGTGCAGACTTTAGCTGGTTGCAGTACTGACCTTCCAGGACGAAAACTTGAAAGGAGATCAAGCGACCAGGGGACACAAATTTCATGTCTTGTTTTGGGTGCGTGTAACCATCCCAACAGCCCTGTCTGTGTAAAGTCCTTGGGCAAGAATTCAATTCACCCTTTTTGATTTTATCAAAACAGTATAATCTCACACTTAACAAGAACTAGAATTTGAATAATGATACAAGAGACAAAATCATGAATTTAAAAAAAAAAAGTATAGTTATAATGCTGTCTGAGACATTAGGGAAAATGTCCGGTCTCTTAATAGAAAACTCACAATATAGTATAGAGGCTGGTATCCCAATCTGTTATATGTGTCAGCTTAGTGGTCCTTGAAAGTTTCAAATCTGGTAGAGACCAGGACTTTATTCCTACAAGTTTTTATGACCATCCCCTTAGCAGACTGCAAGTCCACAAAATAGATATCTCCACCCTAATCAAACAACTTGGAGTATACTCAATTAATCGATGAGTGCAAAGGGAAATTTGTCCTGATGAATAGTCTTAACCCAGAACCTTCTGTGTGTGCAGCAGATGCGCAAACCATTATGCTATACGAATGGACATCTGAGACAGTTGGTCTTCTCAAATATAAGAGGGAAAATGGGAAAGTGAATGAATTAAACAATAAAAACAGAAAATTCCCTGAAGTCTGATTTTTAAAAAATATCTTACAGTTATAAATGAATAAGGTAATACTATACTTTGAAGGGCAACAAGGTTCAGCTTGTACGTAGAGCTAGGAGCATTAAGGCTGGCCCTGCGTATAAAATGGACTTACACACAATTTCTTATGTACTAACAACTCATTGTAAAACAATTATCCACTTGTGTGCTGTTTGCTAATGAAGCTGTTGTTTATAGTTACCGAAGTAGACTTGAGCGGGATGGGTTGGGGGTACAGTTGGCATGAACCTCTGATTCTGAGCAGGGGGTCCACTTTTTTTATAAATCATTCTAGTTCTTTTAATCTGTCCTCTTATTATATGCACTACATATACATCCTGTTGTGATCAACATTCCAATTTTTATATTGATATTATATATTGATATTTGCTACAAATAATAAGTCAAGGAGTATGTATTCTTTCCTTTTCATTGGTTAAAAAATATATCAAATTTCTAAAAACATTGATATAAACAATATTTCTGTGTACATAAGTATTTCTTCTCTGGATGAAGTGTTAATACAACCAAAATCTTTCTAATGCAGCATTTCTTTTCTGATTTAGTGGCTTATTGATTAAGTTATTCCTGAAATAATGTTTTTATTGGGAGACTTTGTACCACATACTAAAGCTAATTGCCTTTCACTTAAAGTTAATAATTTTAGATTTTTTTGTTTTATCAAATATTTTTTTGGATATATCCAGTTGTTCATTATTCTTGTTTTTTTCTTTGCTACTTTTTACCTGAAATCTATTCCTTGTTCTGATTCATCCTGTTAATTTACTCTCTCACTGCTGAAGGGAACCCGTCTGAGTTTAGTTGTGATAGATGGTAACAACAATTAGAATTTAGGCAAATAGAGGCAAAAATTTACTAATAATGATTTACAATATGTCATCTAATAAAAAACTTTAAAAGAATTTAACTTAAATTTCTCTATTCATTTTAAGTTAATAGGTTTGTTTCTACTTCTAATATTTTAGAGGGGAGTTAGACAGGAGAACACCTTTCAGGTAAGATCACTCTTCCGCTAAGTACAGGTGTTTTGAAGGTATATCATTTTTTAAAAAGTAAAGATGTTTCCTTTCACTTCTTCTATATTTCATTCACATACACTTTCATTTTATAATCCATGAATATTCATTATCATCATCATCAGTTTTTTAACGTCCGTTGTTTGACATATAACTTCCCCATGATTTGTCACACCCCTCTGTCATAGGCGTCAAGGAGCCAGTATTTTCTAGATTTGACTTGTTCATCTCTCCATCTTGTATTCTGTCAGCCTCAGTTTCACATGTGATCTCTGGGAATCCATGTTGTGAGTCATGATGTCCATCGTTTGTCTGTCATTCTTGCAACATAACCTGCCCATTGCCATTTAAGCAGAAAACTTAAATCCAGGAATGTTACTTTCATTCAAAAGTGATGATGTTTTCAGAGTAGGGTCAATAGTGAAAATAAGTAATTTTCATTAAAACTGAAGTAAACTTTTGCTTTTGTTCAAGTGACAAGACAATATGAGAAAGTCATATGGAAGACTATTCATTCAGAAACCATTTACCAATTCAGGTAAGAATCTCATAATCCTTATTAGCCATCAGCAAAAAGATTATAAACCTATCAGAACTAATGTATAAAAAGATAGAAATGAATAAAACTTCTCTCCTCTGACTTACATTGGCATTAAATGAGATAATGAAATTTGTGCAAATCTCTAGTGAAATGAACAGTATATTATATATATCATATATTATTAACTTAAAAGAACAGCAGAAGCATTACCTCACTTGCTGCATACATCATATTTATTGGCTATTCAAATTCCCTAATTTGATTTGATGATAGTATCATCTGTAATTATCTCCCTTGTGCCTCTATTATCTCCCTTTTTCAAGAAGAAAAAGACAACTAGAAGATGTTAGTAATAAGGGTAGTTTGGGGAGAAAGAGAGGGTATGAATTTGAGTCTCATTGTGGTAGAACTGGTCATGGGAATGAATATCTGCGTGTTTTCCCTGATTGGCTATTTTGAGACAAGTGTTTGAATTCAGGTGGGAAATTTTAGAGTCTATTTGGAAGAATTTGGCTCTGTTAGTTCCGGTTTGGAGATGAGTGAATAGTTGAATTTTTAATAGATTAAATAGTTTAATGTTTATCCCCACTTTCTATATTGCCTAATTTTTTTTTTCTCTCAAAAAGATGATATCTTTAAATTTCATCTGTTGCTTGAGCAACTCTTGACGGACTACATGGAAGACCAGTGATGCAAACAAAAGATTGGGGCCCCTCCAGCATTTATCCAGATTTGTTTCTGTATAATATTAGAAGAAATGGAGTAACTATTCATAAAGCTTTTAAGGGTCCCCCTCCTCCAAGCTGAGCCTCTGCTTACAAGCCCAGACTCATGAGTCTGTTTGTCATTGGGCACTCCATAAATCTGGTTTTGTGTCAAACTTGGCAGAGTTTAACATTAGTAATAACGAAAGAGATTCAGTTTTGTTCCCAATGTTGGTTGGGCATAGAGATCTCACGTGAAAAGTAGGTAATTTATCAACTTGATACTAAAGCCAGATGTATTGAATTAAGGTACTGCTAAAATGTGCTGACTGAGAGAATGCAAAAAAAAAAAAAATGCAAGTGATTTGCCATTTAATAAGTGAGGGCTTGAACATATATTAGATTGACCAATTTCTCAAGGGAGATAACTATTGAAAGCTAATTATAGAGCAATCTCCCCCTACCTTTTTGGGAAAGTCATGGGAAATCTAAGTTCATTCCGGTCAAATCAAATTACACTAATTTTCTCTCAAAGGTTGACAAGTTTCTTTTATTACTATTGTTGAATGTAGTCTACTATGAAAGGTTGACGGAAACAGATCAAGAAAAGCACAAGTAAATACAGGACTAAGAAAGTCTGGATTTTCAAAAGACAAGTGTGAATGTTGACAGACACAAACTAAGGAGACAAATCTAGTAAAAACTTACATTGTAGATTGAACCCCCCCTTGAAACTTATTCAAAAAACAAAAATAAACGTTTTTCCTAGACATAAGGAATAAATGTTTAATTTTTTTAGCTTTCTAGCTCCATTGTTGGAAACAACACATACATAGCCAGCTCCACTTGAAAACTAAAGAAACCAGTTTCTGATATAAATATAGAATGGAAAAAGGAGGAGAATTTTTTAAAACTAATCTTCAAAAGAAATGATGTTTTAATTTTATCACGATGGCTGATGGCTGTTTGTTCTTAGAAAGTGATTCTTTTCAAAAGACTGGTGATCAAAATACTAAACTTAATTTCTTCTTAGAGATTTGTGCTTATTTTCCCTTCAGTCAAGATGTATTATGAGCAAAAATAAACCAAAGGTTTGTTTTTCCAAATTATCAGTCTCACATCTGTTTTTCTCCTTTCAACATTCTTCTCACCTTACAAACAACTAATGTTTTAAAATACAATGCTTTTCAATGTAGAATTAATTGAACAACTGTGGCAATCAAAGATGGCAAAGGCTTCTATACTTTTTTGTATGTATGTATGCATATATGTGTATGTGTGTTTTCCAATGCTCCTGACCATACTGTTTTGTCTACAGACTTGAAAATTAACATCAGTTAACCGCTACTAAAAATATCTTTTTTCATAATTGGAAAAAAAAAAGAAGACTTTTATGACCAATGTTTAGCTTTATTTTGATGGGTTTATTGATAACAACTAGATTTGGGAGAATTTTTTTAAAAGTCTTTTTTTAGATGTTTTCCAGTGGAAAATGGCAGTGATGTCATAAAGGGAATTTATTTTGACCACATTTATTCTTCAATGGAATTTCTTTAAAAATGACTTCAAATTTTGATGCCACGATTGTTCAATCATTGATTGAGTTTAAAATTTCTATGAATTTCAAGATTGAATTCAGTGGAATTCATAACTCAATTCTTCTATTCATAGACCGCTTGTATGACTGCTATGGAACACTTCAATGAATAGGATTTCACGAATGGAACTCTTCTGGGAATTGGATTGAAGAAATTTTCTTTCAAATTACCAAAAAATAAATCTCAAGTTATTACACTTGAATGACAATTCAGATTCACTAGTATGAATTTGAGAGTTAAATAATACTAAAATGATACTCCTCCTAGACATTGGAAAGATCCCCAAACCTTTTTTCTTGAATAGTCTTTCATGGGATCAAAATGAGATGAACAAAGTGGAAAGTCGATATGCACGTATTTCAGCATATCGTCAACCATCTTCCTGAGGGAGAGAGAGATACTGTAAAGCCTATACCATAGAGGCAAACTCACCACCGTTTGGAAAATACGTTTTCTATGATGAAGTCAGCTATCCCTGCTCTATTTGGTGGCATGATCAGCTAGTTTACCTCTTATTTTCTCTGTTTTTCCATTGTTCACAATATGATTTTCACCATGTGCAAAGTTCTAATTACTTTATGTTGATTGCTGTATGCTGATGCATAATTTTTGATAGTTTTTCCGTAATATGTAAAAATAATGTTATGATCGTATTCTAGATAATATCGAGGTATCAAACATTTTTTTTATGAAAATCAATCCGATAATGTAGTTAGTAAGCAGTTTTTAAAGTCTCCAAGCTTATTTTCTCAGAACTATCTTTTGGTTAGTCACCCGTCATATGGTAGATGCCTTGTATGTTTGAATAATTTTCCATGATGAATATAGATATACATAAAAAAAATCCAGCCTCACCTGATTATGTTCACTTTTTGCTGATTATGCTTTTTATGTTAAGATCTATTAGACAGCCCAGAACCTCCACTCAGAGTGCATATGTATTCACATACATACATACATACATACATACATACTGCTGTAAATTCATTCTCAAATTTAGTATAATGCTTGGAACCGCACTGTTCAAGGTCTTATTATAATTTAATGCTTGTTTTTATAGGTTGCACTTAGTACAGTTAAGGTGTCACGGTACAAATAAATGTTACGAACAACAAATTGACTATAACTCACCTATGAGGATCATTGTTTGGTAAATTGAAGACCTCAAAAGAGATGGCAATTTTTTCATGTGGTTTTCCTCGGAATATATAAATGCAATCTAGGTTGATGAAGTAGAGGCCAGGGTGGCCAGGGGAATTAAACGAACCCTTTCTTGTTTCTTTGCTGTCATATAAAAAGCTGCACATGCCATCTCTTATTTGTTTACCAGGGATGTTGTAATCTGGAAAAAGAGAAAACAAAAGTTTAGTGTTGAAGTGATATTCAAATCATTCAAAGTGACAATAATGGTCAGTATCTGAAAAATAAACAAATCCAATTAATAGAAGATAGCATGTAAAATTACTATGCAGAATTTATAAACCTCTTAAAATAGAGCGGGTAACATTACTTCTTCTAGCCCCTAAAAATAGTGCTCAGTGATATCACTCCTTCTAACTCCCTCACCTATAAAAGCAACTGCTCTCACTTGTTAACCTTTTTACTCCTTCTCACTTTACTGGTCCATTCAACACCATCTGATCAGAAAGATCAGATGCCCAGATCTTCCTGCATTCAGTGTTGAACCAAAATCTTAAATAAACAATTGATTTTACTTTGCACTCATTCTCGTAACCTTTTATCCTCAGAAGCAAAAACATACACAGGCTTGTGAAAAGACAATTAACTAAAACATGTATTTTGTGTGTTGTAAATTAATAAAAAATTAATTTCCCCAAGGTTGTGTTCCCATTTTATACACTTAACGCCATATAGAAGTTTACAGAGAACAGCAACGATTTTAATTTTCTTAAGAATTGTTTTGTTTGTCTGTTTTGTTTCCTTTGAATTGAGTTTGTTTATACCGTTTATATTCTGACTTTGTTTTATTGTACTTGAATTAAAAAATGTTTGTCAATTACAGAGGAGCGTGAAAAATTTATCTCTGTGAAATTTTCAAGAGCATATTTAGATTTCTTTCCTTTGTAAGATAGCGGTATAAAGTCTATAATAAAGTTTATTCAGATTTCTAAGATTCATCAGATCTTGACTATTAACCATGGCCCTGCAAAAAATGTTTCCAATTGGGTCTTGTAGCTCCTTAGTCTGGCCCTATGTATGTGTACGTACATGCGTGAATAAAATGATTGTAGGTAAAGTTGTCGGATCATCCACATTACTGCATAACTAAGGGCGGCAGAAAAAGAACTGTACAATGACTGCAGTTGTTGAGGTTCTTTGAAAGTAATAGGTATTTGGAAGGTGTGTGAGATGCAGATATCATTGATATCTAAATATACTTACTTGTAAATTGAAAGGGTTTAAGAGTTTATCCAAACTTATGTGGTCAGGTAAAATGTGCTATTGTTTTAACTTCGTGATCAGAGATATGTAATTGTTACAAGCCTTCATTTTACTTCCATGAGTGGAACTTGTCACTGAGCAGTCAATGCTTTCTTGGACAGTTGTTCTTGAATCAGAACAACTTGATCTGTTCCTTTAGCCATAAAATATTCATCTCGTTAGTACAATATCTATTTATTTTTTCTCAAGAATAAAACTTTGAAAACAGGAACATGTGCGCAGGTAAGCATGCCAGAAGTCAATCTATCACTTCTGTTTTTTTTCCCCCAGTCCTGACGAATTTTCTTTCCATGTCGATCAAATATTTGGTTTCCAGTTTTCATTGTAAAATTTAACACCTTCTACGGTTTATAACTTCTGTTGTTATTTTTGGTTTTATTTAGTTCTTTTATAAAAACAATTTGCAATATTATTTCAAAATTTTTTTCCACAAGTGCATTTTCAGATAACAAAAGGTACTGTAGTTCTTTTTTTTTTCATTGAGACATTCCCAAATTCTTCCTTTCTATCTCAAAAACTTGAAATCCATTTTTGAACTATGCTCTGCAACCATTGTTAATATCCAGAGACTTGATTCGGCCGCATCGTACTTATAGTTTACATGTGGTATAAAGAGATACGCCCTGAATCTAAAAAGTTCCATCTATATTTCATGGTTCGACTTCTGCAGTAATTCCACTTCCAGTCTTTAACGGTATCAGAGATGTTAACTATTTTTTATTTTCACGTAGAGTCATTTCTGATTGGAAAGTCTAAATGATAATTTTTGTACCATCTGTTATTTGGACATTGTCATTTGCTTTGATTTGAATTGAGTTAATTAAAGTTTCAATTCAACAATAAACAGTTAAACTAGATTCCATTTGTTCTGAGGAGTAAAATCATTTCTTTTGAAGACCAGGAACAAAAGAGATTGTGATACGGAAACTATTTATTTGTGCTAAAGATTGTAGCAAATGGAGAAATCACATGATGTTTACTGTCTGAATTTCTGAGATAAAAACATAATTCAAGAAGAAGAAGAAAAGACATTAAGTTTAAGACTAAAAAATCGCACCTTTTGATTACACTGGCAATGTATGCAATAATTCTTCATTAAGTAAACAATTCCTTCACTATTTTTACATGTCTTCACTTCATCTCTTCAACACAGACAGTACTTTCAATACAACATAAAAATTAACAACATTCTGTCTTATAGATTAAAAACATCTTTGTTATCCATGTGACATGAATAATGTTCAGTCCGTAGTCATTCATATATCTTTTTTTGTTTTTTTTCTCATTAAGCTCCTTTTTACTTTTCCATTTGAATAAGTATTTTCTATTTGGGTTCATAAACATTCAGATAATCCCATAAACAAGGCCCAAATCCAATAGTTAGATTCATATATATGATTGTATTATGGACGTAAAGTGATCTGACAGAATGTAGATGAAAAAATTTTGAGGAGTAACATCTATCTCTTGAATTTTTCACTTCACCTTCCAATTGTCATTTTCATCTACATATATGTTCCAATATATATATAATAGAAGGGAAAGTTGCTTTTTGATAGGGTCTATTGAAAATTAAATTTTTGGAAAGAAATCCCCATTAGTCAAAGTTTGAATATCTTTGCACTAGCATATACAGTGGAATGAGAACAATCTACCTCTGTGGATTGAATAAAGGGTTCAATTAGAGATTCCCAGAAGGCTGCTATGACAGACATCTGAAGAAGGTCATATAGCGCAATGGCCAACACATTGCGACTATAACCACCAAGATGAGGACAATAGTCCAAGTGAATTATCATCATCATCAGCCTCTGTCGTTGGATATAGACCTTCCCAAAGATTCACCTGACCTCACTATCACTGGCATCACATAGCCAGTACTTTCTGAATTTGTTGAGTTTGTCAAGTAATTTATACAATTTTGCATATGATCTCTGGGGATCCATCTGGAAAAATCGGGGTATCCAATAGTTGTCTGACAGTGTATAACAATGATAATTACCTCATAGATTTGGCAACTCGTATACACTTTTTAAACTAAAATTGTCCTTCACTAATTTACATAACATTGGCATGACCTCATCTGCCATACTTGCAGAAAACATCATTTCAATGGACTGAGAGATGAATCCAAGATACACTCATTCTTAGACACTAGATAGAAATCATTACAGTACGAGTATATAATGTATATCATATCTAATTATTAATTAGAGTTTGGGAAATAATGTATAATTGTTTCCATGGAAACATAAAAGCAACATGAAAAGGAAGAAATAAGATAATGTCAAAATAGCAACTAATTTCTTCGAAGGGATTAATTTTCTTCTGCTCGATTGCTATAATATGCCAAATATTCCGGAATATGAACAAAAAAATCTATATATATTCCCAATATATATTTTGATGATAATAATGATATTAATGTTGGTGATAGTGATTATAATAACTAGTTTGAGTGGGGGGAAATTCTGCAGTGCTTCTCTATAATTTTGGAAAAGAACACAAAGTAGTTCCTATATTCTAACTCTCAGATTCATAGAACACTTGTAACTGCTTTGGAACTCTTCAACGAATAAGATTAAAAAGAATGAAACTCTTTTGTGAATTGAATTAAAAAAAAAAAAATTCACAGAAATGTGCAAGGGAAGTAACTTTAATGAAAAGTTACCTCTCTTGGATTACATTCTGAATTCTCTACAATGAATTTAAGAATTAATAATACAGGAAAAAAGAAATAAGTAGCATTCCAAGAGAAGTTATGATTCATTGCAACACATCCAGTTTGTTTCACTGAACTTTAAATTCAACTAAAGGAGTTAATCAGATATTATATGCAAGTTTGCAGACATTGTTGATGTTCACTTAAAAAAATTTCTTTTTGCTCAAGGATGTTGTAAACTGATCAATCTAGAGAAATAATCAACAGATCCCTGTCAGACAGCGATCCAAAATGCCATAAATATGAAATGAATAGAAATTCTTTTTTAAATTGAAAGAAGACGAGATCAAGAAATAAGGTATTTCTCTCATCTTTTGTTGCATCATTGGAATGTCTGAATCTTCAGAAAGCAAGCGTGAACACTTCTGGACACAATCTAAGGGACCAATTTAGCAGATATTAAACACCCCACGTTCGACAATCCTATCTCTGTCTGTTGTTAAATCCCATTAATCCTAAAAAGAAGGGTGTATAACCAATGCAACCTTCCTGATCGTCACTTATGGAGCTGAAACATGGAACCTCACCAAGAGACACACTTGCAAATTGAGAACCATGCAATGTGCACATGAAAGAATTATGCTGGACCTCACACAGAGAGACCACAAGACAGCACAGTACATCCAGGAAAATACAGGAGTCAGGGACATCATAGAATCCATTAAAAATCTCAAATGGCAGTGAGCTGGCTATGTTGCAAAAATGGCGGACAACCAATGGATATTGTAACTCACGACATGGATCCCCCAAGATCACAAGCACAACCGAGGCCAGCAGAATATTAGATGGAGAGACAAGCTCGACAAATTCTGAAAGTACTCGCTCCGCAATGCCCATGATAGAGAAGTGTGGCGAATCCTGGGGAAAGTCTATGTCCAACGATAGATGTTTAAAGACTGATGATGATGAACACTACACTAAAATCCCACTAGGGAGGGGAATTTAAAACAAAAACTATTTTCCTTACCCCATGAGTGTGTGCAAAATTACAAATTTCCACTATGAACAGTTAGGGCTGGGTGAAGTACAGGTTGATACAATTGAAATATGAATACAGGACTAACCTAAACCCAGTAAGAGTTTTAAAACTTGTCTGCATTTGTAGCAGTAATTAGTATATTCACATTTTAAAAGTGACCTATCCATTAACAAATCAATGATTTATGAAAAATAATTCACTTCTGTCCCTTTAAAGATTTTATGTTATACAATGAACAAGGGGCGCAATAGCTTTGTAAATAGTAGTTCACCAAATACGTTTCCTCTGATGAATCTTCCTCAAGGATCCAAGCCTCTGGACCCGCAGATCTCTTTATACACTTCTTCTTTGAAGGTAAGTCAATGAATAAGATTAAAGACAATAATTTCTTTCTCTATCAGAATCGAATCTCCGTTTTAATAATGGAATTATTGGAATTGAAATCTCATATCAAATAGTGTGTGTTATTTCCTGTTTGAAAGCGATTCGTTACTGCACTAACAGGGAATGCCAGACAAGTGGGAAAAGTTTCTTATTGAAAAATACAAAGCATCCAGAGAGAGCATAACTCTGCCAATACTGTAGAAAAACTAAAAACTGAATAAAAAAAAATGTCCATATATAAATATATATAGGGTACAATGAAGAAGATATAGCTTTATTATGATTTACTATATTTTGCACTTTGGTTTATATCTCAATATATGGAAAAATATTTCTCAATCAAAAATAAATCCTTATGGGATACCCTTCCACTAAATGCCATTAAAATTGATTGAGAACTTTTGGAGATATTGTGTAGACAGACAGACAGGAGTGAATACATATACCTCTCTCAACTTTATTGGCAGAAGTAAAAAATATTTTTGAATTTATGGAATTATTGGCCAGTTTCCTGAGAAAGAGAATGAAAGAATTTGATTATCACATTTGTGAAATTAAAATGAAAAAAATACCTGACTTGAAAATCAAATTCTGAAGCAGAATGTGATCTGATGACCTTTCACTTGATTCAATAACTCTTTTCAGTCATTGAAAGAATAGTGATCAGTTCTTCATACACTTAGATTTTGTCAGTGAAACGTCATAATGTACAGAGCTATCTTGAGAATATTCGTGGGGCCTGATTTAATACGCATTTTAAATAAATAGTCGAGAACTGATTTAAACATGAATGTAAATGTAGGATGTAAGAACTGATTTAAATATGAATGTAAACGTAGGTTTAGAGAAGGTTCTCTGTGTCTGCTACCTAATAATATGGACCTGAATTTTCATTATTCATATTGAATTTGGGGGCAGCTGAAATTGCGGTGCCTCTCGGGCAACTTCCCAGTTGGCCATGTGATGAGACAGTCTTGATAATGTATGTTGATGTACAGTAGGGGAAAAAAGTCATAACTAGATAGGTCAATCATTTAACTCGTTTTGTGCCACAGATGAGATAACTGATCTTAACATGTTATCAGTCCCGTGCCATAGCCGAGAAAACTGACACAGGTCTGTTTAGTTACTCCGTAGAAACCTTCACATGGCTAATATCTTTTGGCTGCATGATGTGTTCAGGTGATCAATTAAGTTATTTTTATGACGTTTTTATAGTTAGTGATCTCTAAAGAAGTCAGAATTAAAAAAGGAAACAAATCTGAATGCAGCTGGATACAAACTGAGGTATCAATTTAGCATAAATTTAGATTGCAAATTCTCCCAGTGCTGTCCTGTCACCAGATATCTTGACAAGGATTCATGCCTGTTTAATTCCAGTTCATTCTTGCAGGATTCTTTCAAATAAGGCCTTTTCCTTTCTTTGAATAACTAGTATTTGAATTCAGTATTTTTATGATTGCTTTCGACAAGTTCTCAACACTCATCATAATTTCCGTTTGCTTTTTATCATAACTTTGACTCCAGCCATCATTCTACGGCACGATTGCGAATGAAGAGCAAGATGTATACTGACAGTCCAAGTCAAAGTTGTGATTAAAATACAAGTAAATGGATCCCTATAGATCACATAAGAAACCGAGGCCAACAGAACACAAGATGGAGAGATGAACTGGACAGATTCAGGAAATACTGGCTCCGCGACGCCCATGATAGAGAATTATGGCGAATCCTGGGGAAGGTCTATGTCCAATGACGGACGTTAAAAAACTGATGATGATGATGAAAAATTAAGGGAAAAACTAGTCAAAATTATCAGGCCTGGTTAGTCACACAACAGAAACCGTCATCTGACTAACATCTTTTAGCGGCATGCCAGGTTGGGGTAATCACTAAGAAAGTCTGAATTTCCAAAAAACTAGGCTTGAATGCCGCCAGACATAAACTAAGGAATCAATTCAGCATTAACTTACATGTTAAATGAATTCTCCATTAAAAAAAAACTATTCTGGGGGAGGGGAATTTTAAAAAGACAAAAAGAAATATTCTTTTCTTGACATAATAGGGAGTAAATGTTTGAAATTTCAGTCTGCTATCTCTATTGCTAAGGACTGTATGTAAAATACAAGCATACATTCATACATAGCCTTCCAGTCAGTTGGACAAATTTGAGAACTGAAGAAACTTATGTTGACAGTTTCGGTTTCTAATAATAAAAATATTGCTTTACAATACTTCATTTGATATTAAGAATAGACTGAAGATAGGAGCAATTCTTCTCTAAACATTGAATTTCTACCGCCGCCAAAGTGTGCAGAGCAATTATATATTGATGTTGACGAACCCTTCAGGCATTATGTCAAGAATTAATGACAAACACTTGCAGCTGTTTGCTGATAGATACATGGGTTGTTAAGGCCCAACAATGCCCGTGATTCATGTTGATTTAGAAAAGGCCTGGCAGGCCCAAACTCCTCACTCTGAGAACTGGGATTCAAAACCAATTCCTAAGGAAAGGCTCAGCAGCAAGACTTAACTAGCTGTTCAGTTTTTCCTAAGGGACATAGGTAAATCCAATTACTTAGATAACTTTTGCAGGCAAAACTTCACTTGGAAGTTACAGTAATAGATATTGTAAGGAACGTACATGGTGTGGTAGAAGTAATAGGGCAATCATTGATATTACACGATACAAAACGTCTTTGTACATTTGTTAATTGGAATTTTAAAATTCATTTCAGATGACCTTTTGGCTACGTTAGATGAATATGAAAAACACATTGGAGAGTAGTACCATACAAATGAACTACAATTTTGATTGTTTTGTTTTTTTCATGATGAATCTTTACTTTGTATAAGGTTGCTATTGACTATTGTATCACTCCTGTCAGGGCCTCCAAGAGGGATTTCAGAAGGCGGTGAAGAGCCCCCTCCACTCCACGTACATTGCACCACAGAAGCCAATTTAGAAGTGATCTTTCGAATTTTCAATCCTGGAAGTCAAATTCGATAAATTCAAAAAGCAAAACATCTCAATTGACAATATCGAACTTTGAAACCTGTAAAGATTTTAAAAAAAAAATCTTAATATTGTCAACACTGGTCTCACAATTTTGAATAAATAAAAAAAAAATCCTAATTGGCAACCCTACACTGCACCAATACCCTTGTCTTTTAGCCATCCTGTTTTCTGTGTTTGCTTGTCAGTAATTTTATCTTCTTATTAGTAGATTTATGGTAGTATTAACTTATTGTATACACAGCTCTACCCAAGAGACTCTCAGGTTTCTCCTTGGCCATTCAGGCCCATTACAATGCATCAGCTGCACCCCTTTGCAGAGGCCCTGACTTTTGCCACACCCAGTAGTAATTCAAACTGGTCATTTTGAGGTTACTTTTGAGTGGATTACAGTCTTAGTTTTTATTTGACTTTTGCCTCTGGCTGTTTCTTTAACACATCAAATTAAAGCTATGAATGGAGAAAGGATATGATTATTCTGTCTACATTCCCAGTGAACAAGAGCCTTACCTGATGTTAATTGTTTTTCTGCCTTTTATTGCTTTTCATTTCAGTGTTTCTAACTCGTATAAGTTATTTTTTATTCTTTTCTTGTTTCTTTCGTCTTTTTAATCTTCATTTTGAACTTTTCATGTTTCCAACTTTTATAATTTCAACATGTATCCACTGGTATTATTTCTATGGCAAAAATAACTCTGTTCATTAACCCTTAACCATAGCTGAGGGGAAAAGTGAATCTGTGACTTTCCCAGGGGCAATAGTGCAAATTGAATGTTAGTATCCTTGGCCAGAACTCAAACTCAGTTTGTCAATTCCATTCACCATGCTGGTAACTGTTATATTAACTACACCTGCTTGCATAAGCATTTGAGATATCAAAATTACTTTAGAACAGTTGAAAATAACTTGGAGAACTAAGACGATTTAATAGGATTGATATGCACAAGTGATTTAATTCAATTCAAAAATATCAGGCATTGAAGGAAAATCCTTTTAGCTGATGGTGTTTGTATTCATGTTGAATAAATTATATTTGAGTTTCTTGTTAACTGTGCACTGAAAATGATGACAATAAAACAAATGTCTACTCAATGAATATTCAGATGTTAATGGTGTTATATAATTACTGATATGTTTTGGATATGCAGCGAAAGGAAGTAGCATTGAAGTTTATTTTGTCACACTCTTATATTCAATTGATGTATGCGAAGAGGATCAAGGTAAATCTTAAGAATGAGCAAAAAAATTAAGGTTTGTATCAAGCTCCAGAGTAGCCAATCTGGAGCCCTCACCTCTAATCTGCATATCATCTGACTGTTTATAATACTGTCAAAACAGGTCTGGTTAGCCACTCATCTTTTGATAGCATGCTGTGTTGGTGGTGATCAATTAAAAAGTTGGAAAGGGGGGGCAATCAATGAATGAGTTCTAAAAGTTTGAATTTAAAAAAAAAAAAAAAAAGTGAACACTGCCAAATATAAACTGAGGGATCAGTTCAGCATGAATTTATATAATAAAGTGAAAGAATAAGAAAAAAAAAAGAAAGCTTTTTTAAGACATAATAAGGAGTAAAGGTTCAAATTTTCATCCCTCTAGCTCCATCAGTGAAGCTTGTATATACAACAAATACATGCATTCATATATAGCCGGCCAGCCTTAAAAGCTGAAGACTATGTTGACAGTTGTGGTTGATAGTTGCTAAGAGTAAATAGACATCTTCCAAATTTGGTGTGAAGTTCATAGAAAAATCATTAAATCAAATGATTAAGTTAGAATCTACAATTTTTTTTCAGATAGCTACTTTAATCATGCTTTAATAAATCTAGTGCAATTCATTTATTAGATGCCTATAGATATATGTGCAAACAATAATATCCATATTAGTTTTTTCCAACTTTCATAACAGTCAAGTTAATTAAAACAACTAGTTTGAAGTCTTCAGAAGTTTGTAAAGTTATGTGAAGAAATTATTGAAGGAGAATTTTGTAAATTCAAATGCATTGTATTGAAGAACAGTTAAAAATAACTCAGAAAATTTGAACAATTTGACAAAATAGATATGCATCAGGGGTTGAGACAAAGAGACATCAGCTCACCCAAACTCTTCACAGATTGCCTTGAGATGATCTTCCAAAACCTACACTGGGAACACGAAGAAATCAGAATAGTCTGCGAATACCTAAGTAACTTCAGATTTGCTGATGACCTTGTCCCCTTTGCTAAGAACCTACATGATCTTCAAATAATGCTAGACAAATTAAATGAAGCAAGCAAGAATTTGGCCTTTGTATGGACTTCAGCAAAATGAATGTCATGTTCAACAAACATGTTGAGGACAATGATACAATGACCAAAGTAAAAAATGCAGAGCTGACAATTACATCAACTTAGGACAACAAATTTCCATGAAGTCATCAAGTGAAGGATCATACAAGGTAGAGCAAGTTCAACTTTCAATGACAAGAAAACCCCACCATAAAGAAGGGTCTACAGTCAATGCATCCTCCTGACAGTCACCTGTGGAGCAGAGACATGGAACCTAACCAAAAAAAAGACCTTCAAAATGAGAATCATGAAATGTGCACAAGAGAGAATCATGCTCAACCTCATGTGGAGAGATCATAAGACATCACAGTATATCAGAAAAAAAATACAGGAGTTCGAGATCATCGAAACCATTGAAAACTCATATAGCAATGGGCTGGACATGTTGCAAGAATGGCAGACGACTGCTGGACATCACAACTCACGACATGGATCCACAGAGATCGTATAAAATTGTATTCAATATAAAGAAAGATGGTATGATGAGTTAGAAAAATTCTTAAAGTACTGGCCCTGTAACGCCCATGAAAGAAAAGTTTTGTGAATCTTGAGGAAGGTTTATGTCCAATGATGGATGTTGAAAGGCTGATGATGACGAATTCTGAATGAAATTACCTTCCTTGCACTTCTTGGTATGGTTAAGCATAAAAATTCAGCTACCTCGGGACTAAAGGTGTCTAGAGTTTCTGAAATTCTCAGGTTTTTGGTGTAGCATCGGATAGGCCTACTTTCGGATACTACAGGTCATTAAGTCCACAAAGTCATGAGAATAGCCCAGATTTTAAGAGTACCCTAATATCAACAAAATATTTGTTTGATTTTATAAAATCCTTATAAAAAATCTTTGTACTGCTTCTAAACAATTACCTACACTTTTGGGTTTTACAACACAATATCTGCTGGAAGTTTTTTCAATGGCTTCAAATAAAAATTGTTATTTAATCAATAATTTTCATGCTTTGCACATGCTTCTGAAACATTGTTATTCCGAAAGGACAGTATTTTAGATATCGATAAATAAAAACTTTCACAAAATTTAATAATCATTTAATTCTTAAAAATAACTGGCTTTGTGATGTTACTTGGTTTTTGAAGTCTGAGTTTGTGATGCTCAACTGTAATTTTAAAAATTTTTCTTCAATTCAATTTGCAAAAAGAGTTCTATTTTTTTTTATCCTATTCATTGAAGAGTTCCACAGTGGTTACAGTCTATGAATATAAGAGTTATTAATTTGTTGGGTAATTATCTATCTTGCAAAAATTTGCCTTAATATGCACCTTAAAATTTCTGTAATTACTTGCCATCATTGAGTTCTGTTAGATATTGTACTTATCTATCATACCTACATGGAAATGAGAGTGCTAGCAAAGTTGGCCTTTGGGTAATACAGTCCTCAATCATCTTCAACAGATATTTACCAAATTTTTTATTTTTCTAATTTATTCTTCTAGATTGGGTTTTATATAAAACCTACAGTTTATAATGAACAATTATCCAAAACTGTCGACATAGCTTTCTTCAGTTTTTAAGCTGATCTGACTGGCTATGTATGAATAGCCGGGCCAAAGGAATTATAAGAGGCTTGAGAATTCAAACATTCATCCACATTATGTCTAGAATAAAACATTTTTTATTTTTCATTTTTCATTTTTTAACCCCCTCCATTTTTTGTGGGGGAGGGATTCAATTTGCAATGTAAGTTTATGCTAAATCTATCTCTAGTTTATGGTCGGCTGTTTTCAGGCTTGCTTTTTGAAAGTTCAGAAATTTTAGTCATCCAACAATAGGTGGGAGGAGTAGATTCTTCATTGATCACTCCTTTTTCCAATTTTTTTAATTGATCACCCCAAACATGGCTTGTTGTTAGTCATGTAAAGGTTCACAGTGACCTGTTTATTTCGTTTTAGAATGAAAAAAATAATAATATAAAAATCCATTGCCTCGTCTTCAAAAGTCTGGTTGATAGTAAATCTATCTAACATTACCACCGTCTTGTAAAATTATCCAATTATTTTTCTCATTGCCACCAGGGATGGGTATTCGCAGGGGTACAGCATATACCCTCTTCTCCATTTCCATTTTTTTTTTGTATGTTCAATGTTTACTAATACCGTATACCTAGTTTCCAAAACCCATTTTCATCACTGACTGCTGCATCTTATGATAAAATGAATTCTGCAGAATGCTGCCTATTTAACACGCTCATGGATGCTTGGCTTTTGAAAGATCAGCCCCCTGACCTCTATTAATACATTGACACTCATTAAAAGCATACTATTGTGTCTACTATTATAGATAACTTTTACAAATATTCTTTCCAAAGTTACTAAGCTTTTCTATGTAAGTATTATTTAATACTTGCTTTTTATATTATTACATGATCTTTTTCAAATTTCAAATTTCTCTTGATTAAAACTATGCTATGATGAGAGAAATAGAATACAAAGGATTTCAAAGCTCTGCAGGTTTTGAAATCTCCAGCAACTATCCTCTGTAAAAAAGACAGATAGAAAATGATATATGCTTATAAAGCTTTGATTCATATTGCTTGTGCCTCAATCTCACAAAGCATCACCTAACAACTGATTTTCATGGATAATTAGGGGAAAAAAAAATGTTTGTTTATTTGTACAGAAATGATCACATTGTGACAGGATCTTTTTGGATAACAAAAGCCAACTGATAACATTAAACAGAGAATAAAAAAATTACATTCATCATGTTCATCATCATCGGCAGTCTTTTATCATCCGTCATAGGACAAAGACCTTCCCCAGGATTTGCCACACCTCTCTATGGCGGATATTGCGGAGCCGATATTTTCTAAACCAGTCCAGTTTGTCTCAATATTTCACATTCTAACAGCCTCAGTTCCGCATTTGATCTCTGGGGATCCATGTTGTGAGTCGTGAAGTCCATCAAGAACAAGAAAATCCCATTAGTCCTAAAAAGAAGAGTATACAACCAACGCATCCTCCCGATAGTCACCTATAGAGCTAAAACATTGTTATAAACTCTTTATTTCAGAAAACACTTGAAACTGCTCCAAATCACAGTAGAACTCTTCTGTGAATAAAATTAAAAGAAAATAGAATAGTAAAATTACCCAGAAATCAAAAAAGAGTAAATTCGATCAGAGGTTAACCCCCTTGAATGAGCCCAGTTGCACACCACCCTAATCATATTTAGAACCATTAACATAGACTCTCTGTTTCTTTCCGCCATTGGAAGTCTTCTAGCCAACAATTTAAACTGCCTGTTATGCCATATCTTCGCAGTTTGTAAATCAGTCCACAATGAGGATCTGTATCAAAGGCTTTTGTGAAATCTAGGTACAATACATCAAAAGAGTAGTAAGCAGATTTATTAGACAGGATTCACCTCCTCTAAAGCCACGTTATTCATCACATAATATACTATTATCTTCAATGAATTTAACAATTCCTTTCCTGACAAATTTCTCACAGATTTTATATTCTTGTGAGATCAGACTCACTGGTCTATAATTACCAGTCAAGGCTTTGTAACCATTTTCTGTGTCTCAGCATTTATTAAAGATTCATAATATAAACCATCTACTGATTCTTTAAACACTCAGGTCTCATTGCCTTACTTGGGTTTATTGTACTTGAATTTCTTTTTTTTTACATCTGTAGACATGGAGAAATTGTTATAAACTAATTTATGCTATAGAAAAATTAATATGAAATATAATGAATATGGAATTTTAAATCATTTTGAATAGAATGTTCAGAACTGACTGATTTTGATAACAATAACAATTTGATAACATTATCGGTGATTGTATTGAATGGCCTCTACTACATGTAACTGAAAAATGCCACCTTTATTCCTCTTCACTATCAAGTTTCAAAATGATCTTCATTCATTCAGGCTGGGAGTGCACATGTAGGTGTGCTTTAAATTCTGTGGCCATTTTGAATACATAATGAGGTCATACAGCCATTCTATTTGCCATAAATGAATATCTTATAACCTTCAAAATGATATATGTATAAACAGTATCTTAGAAAATGAGAGGACTTAAGTCCATCCATTATGTCTTTGCTTTATAACTCTCAAAAAACCAAGCCTTGAATGAGTTAACAGACTTCCTGGAATAAGAGAGAATAGAATCTTTTGAGAAACTCAAAAATGCATAAAATCATGTGACCCTAAGAATGCATTCTTTTTATAATCATTATTTCACAAATAAATTTGATCTCCGCTATTTTCTAAAATCACCAACCAGTCCTTTAAAGATAATTGTTGTTTTCCATATGTAATATTTTACTTGAATATGTAAGATAGATTCCAATGTATTTTAAATAAAGATCAAAAGATTTTTATTGGAAACCATAAACCAAAAGGGTCATCAGAGGTTTCTTTCAATTTCAAGTTGCTCTCTCTCTCTCTCTCTCTCTCTCTATATATATATATATATATTATATATATATATATATATATAGAGAGAGAGAGAGAGAGAGATAGATAGATATATCATGTGCACAGGCTGTACCAATGGAGCTAGAGGGCTGAAAATTCAAAACATTTAGTCTTTATGTCTAAAAAAAACTTTATTATTGTTTTTTAAGAATTTAAAGGGAGGCTAATTTGCAATGTGAGTTTATGCTAAATTGATAACCCACTCTGTGTCCTGTAGCGTTCATGCATGTTTGCTGGAAATTCAGACTTTTTTGTCCAATGATCACTACCCTATAAAAGGTGAAAGAAGTAACTTATTCACTGATCAGGCCTCTCCATCAATTTTTTCATTTGATAATTCCCAACTCTGCATACTGCCTAAAGATGTGAGTCATGTGATGGTTTCTATTGAGTGACTAACCAGACCGGTTATCTATCATTTCATTCAGGAACCATTTTGATGTCTTTTTAGATCTTATTTCAGCATTTATTATCATGTTAGCGCAAAGTGGAGCAAATATCTTTGTCGATGATGTCTGCATTCAACAAAGAACAAGTCCTGCTGCTGCAATTAATGATTTCTGACCTTTTGAGCCAAGCAGCTGCGGTTGGCAGATATAAAAGTTATCTTATTTATGGAAAAACTTCACTTTATATGGTAGAAACATGATTTATCATCCACAAGATGTAAAGGAATGCATATTTATGCAGATGCTATATAAATGAAACAAAAAAAAACACACACACATATAGGAAAAGGACTCCTGAGTGCCGTGGCAAATTCCACTTGAAATTTAGTTCATGTTTCTGATACACAGGAACTGTTGAAATGACAAATACCAAATGTCATTTCTTGATAGAAAAATGCAAATGAAAGCAATTGCTTTGCATCTCTATCTATGCTGAGGCCTCTCTGTATGATATTGTTTAAAAAATCAGCATCAAATCACCAGCCATTATCAGCAGCCTTTTTCGTGTCAGTCCTTAGACATAGACCTTTCCAAGATTCGCCAGACCTCTCTGCCATTGGTGTCACTGTGCCAGTACTTTCTAAACTTGTCTAGCTAGTAACACCAACTTATTTTTTGTTGGCCAAAATTTCACATATGATCTCTGGGGATCTACACTGTGAGTTGTGATGTCCAGCAGTTGTCTGCCATTCCCGCAATATGACCAGCCTATCACCATCTGAATTTTCAAATGGATTCTATGATATCTCTAACTCTTGTTTTTTCTCTAACATACAGTGCTCTTCATGTGAGATTGAGTATGATTCTTTCTTGTGTATGCTTAATGGTTCTCAAAAGTGTAAATAACACCAGTTTTTAAAATGACCGACCATCTCCCCAATGACAGAAAAACAGAGTGTAATGGCTTTGAATGAATTTAATTGCTGAATTGTTTTTATTCATGCGCTCTATTTAACATCAAGTAGGAAAGTGTGAGAAACGTAAAAGGTTTGTAAGGAAATGGGATTGTTTTTGTTTTATTTGTGCACCATTTTGAACATCAAGTGGGTGAGGGTTTTTCTGTTTTAAGTACTGTTGTTCAGAAAAGGAAAATAATCCTTAATTGATTTCTAGTCTCACAATAGCTACGTCCATTTTAAGGACACATTCTATGAATCAATCCAGTCTTAGATGTCTCTGGACAACCCTATGACCCATTCAGTCACCCATTGAGAAAAAATCAACGCAATGTGATGTGACCAAAATCAACCCTCATCATTTCGGCTTGTACAAGTAAATCAATAAGGGAGACTACTTTATAATTGGCATTCAAAAGCTATCCCCCATGATAAATCAGTTGTTTTGATATAGATAGGGCTGAATATAAATGCAGACCTCACACTATTATTATTAAGTTGAGAATCACCCATATTTCTTAGGCATTCTTTTAGTTTGCTCATTTTAGGGGCACCATAATTCAATAAATCTGGTTACAAAGCAATGTTGCGGCTAACTAGTGATTGAAAATAGATAAACAGATGATGATTTTAGTAATATATATATATTATAGGTATTTGCATTTATAATAGTCTGGCATTTTAGGCTTTGAAAAAAATCACTCCTTGAGTGCCTGGGAGAATAAATGCTGAAGGGATAAATCCATTGGTTTCTATCCCTGGGTCTGTAGCTGGGAGTTCTTGGCAGTTTGCTATTGTGTCATTCCATTGGTCTGAAAATCCTCTCAGATATTAAAGAAATGGTCTATGTTATGGTAAAAGCATCGTAGCTCTCTAAAAAAGAAAAATTGCTTATCACTTGTAACAAGGCATTCAAAGTATTTTTTTCAAGGAAACAAAGATTTGGAAACTGGGGAGGGGGGCTTGGATCCATCCCTACTTATGTAAAAAAATGATAGACCATTGTCTGTTCCTTCACGTGCCAGATATTACATGACTATCTTTTATAACCTGTTCTACAACGTAACAATAAAGAGCCATGCTGTTATTAAAATGAAAATAATAAATCATTGTTAAAAACCGTCAACCAAAACTCTCACCATAGGTTTCTTCAGTTTTGAAGTGATTCTGGCTGGCTCTCTATCAGTGTGTCATGCTTACAGTCTGCACTAATAGAGCTAAAGAGCTGGAAATTTCAACATTTACTCCTTATAATGTCTAGAAAATTTAATTTTTAAATCCCCACCTAACATTTACAATGGATGTTCTAGCTAAATTGGTCCCTTGGATAATGTCTGGCAGCAGAAAATTGAGACTTTTTAGTGATCATAACACAACAAAAGGTTAGAGATAACATTCATTGATCACTGCTTTTTCCAACTTTTTAATTGATTACCCCCAAGATGGTATGCTGTCAAAAGACATTGCTCATATGACAGTTCTTATTTAGTGACTAAGAAGACCTGCTGTCTTCATTTTTAACGACTTGACAATGCAAATTTGTATTGGACAACTTGACAATCGATATATCTATTCATAATACTCTCGTAAAAGTAGGTCATTTGAATTTCTTAACTGTTACCTATTGTCCTAAAGATAGATGTTGCTGATAATTAGAGCTGTAAGATTCTATATTTTCATATTTTGGCCTTTTTCTGAATCTCACTCGCAGAACAATAGCCACCATTATCTCTAACAATGTATCCGATTGATTAAGTTATTGTCACATTTTTATTCTTAGAATATTCATATGCAAATTTTCATCTTGATATGCAATTAATTATAAATGATAAACTGTTTTTATGTTCTGATATTGCATATATATAGGCACACACACACACACACACACACACACACATATATATATATATATATTTATATACATACTGTAAAGCCTTGGAAGTTAAGGGATACATTTACCTAGGTGTAATAAAGCTTGAAAAAGACCACAGAAGTGAAATAAGATGGCGCTTAACGAAGGGATGGAAAGCATTTGATATGAATAGAGACATGCTGAAAAGTCAATGGCCTGAGGGCTTAAAACTTGATGTATACAATATGTGGAGGGTAATGGAAAGAGCAATATTAGGAATAGCTCTTGGTGTTAGAAAATGATCATTATGGATATGAGAGAGGTAATTAAACAACAAAAATGGATATGGGCAGGGTACATAGCGAGAAGAGAAAACAAATGGAACAAAGAGCCTTCTGATAGGTGCCTGTGGGACAGTAAACAGTAGGAAAAGACCAGATGCAAGATGGGGAGATGAGATAGAAAAGTTTGCCGTAAAGACATGGCAGGAGATGGGAAAGGCCTTTATCAAGTGGTGGACATAACAGCTGATGATGTTGGTGATATGCATATAAGAAAAATTCACACATGGTACTATGATATCTAATTCTGAGTAAATATAAAAAACACTGACTAAATTACATAAATTACATTAACAGATATTGAGAAATACTTGATTGAAATTTTTTGAGAAAAGTTTTTTGCACACTAAGTGTTTAAAGTTGTAAAGCTTCCTAGACTATACTTATATGAATAAATGAAATAAAAGACTAATATATAAAATTATATACAGACATGATAACCTACATTTCTTTACAATATATAGTATATCTATCATTTTTTTGATATATCATAAATTTATATACCATATCTCACATTGTATTATCTGCTACCACAGATATTCTGCATCCCCCGATTCAGCCTCAATTTCAAATGAAGAATGTATTATCCTGTGTGTACAATTATAATACAAATAAGTATAACAATTATGTTCACGTAGATAATAGACATCTGGATATCTCAGCTCAGAATTCTCGGAAGGAAAAAAATTTGGATTATTCATGGTGAAATATATATGCTGATTACTCGTTGGATATTTTTTTTCGAAAAGCATACCACAACCCCATTGTGTCTGTTATAGATAACCGTAGCAAATACTCTTTTCCAAGTTACTAAGCTTATCTACGTAAGTATTATTTAGTACTTGCCTTTCATAAAATCACATGACCTATTTCAAATCTTTCTTCATTAAAAATAAGCCATGATAAAAGGAAAGAAATTAAGGCAAAAAATGAGTAGGATGAAAACCAAAATTTCAGGAAAGGAAGAAGAATGGAAAGATCAGGTCTGGTTAGTTACTAAATAGAAACTGACTCATGACCGACGTCTTTTGCCAGCATGCCATGTTGGGATGATCAATTAAAATACTGGAAATAGGGTGATCAATGAATAGGTTACTTCTCTTGCATTTTTTTTTTGCATGATGATCTCTAAGATGAAGACCAAAAACGAACCACAATTGCTGCCAGACACAAATCAAGAAACCTATTCAGCATAAACTTATATTGCAAATTGAAGCCCCTGCTAAAAATCTGTTGGGGACGGGTAGAAAAAAATTCTCTTGAGAAATAATAATGAGTAAATGTTGAAATTTTCATCCCTCGAGCTCCATGGGGCAACCTCTACACATGATACATACATATGTAGCCAGCCGGACTAGCTTGAAAACTGAACAGTCCTATGTTGACAGTTTCTAATGGTGGACAAAAGGAAGACAGTAATCTGGAGGAAGTGACAAATTTCTCTCTATCTCTATACATATGTATTTAAAGCATTTAGCTCTCTTTGACAGTGTCCATTCCTCAAACATTTGTGCAGATCAACCATATTTGGCCTTCATATCTAATGGACCAAGGAGAAAGTTTTAAAGTAAAAAGTTCTGAGAGAAATTAATCTAAATGCTTTAGAGGATGTCACTTCACAATGTTAAACCGAACCCTTACTTTCTGTTCGATACACATATCATATATTTCTATTATTTAAAACAACTGATTCTGTTTGTTACTGCACCCCAACCTTAAATATTGGTGTAGATTTACTGAATTTGGCATGCATACTCAATAGACCTAGGGTTATGTTTTAAAATGAAAAGTTTTGAGAGAAAATCTTTTTAAGAGTTCTAGAGAGGGTTTTATTCACAATGTTGCTGTAATGCCAAACTTGACCCTTCCTTTCCATTCAAGATACATTTATACAAATACTGGAATAGCTGGAATCCACTCAATGGGGGGAGTGTTAAGCTAGTAAGAAATAGAATAGTAGAATCGAGAAAAGCAGAAGCATAACAAAACTGACCCTTGACCTATGAACCAGAATAAAATTTATGTGAATCTGTAAAGGTTTTATGAGATTATTGCCAATAAGCAAATTTCTTGATGTCTGTCCAAACGTTACTGGCTCATGGCATGGGTTTTTGCTCTCTTTCTTCACTGATTTCGCGCCTCTCTTTCCTTTTCCTTTCTTCTCCTTTTCTTGCCTAATCTATTTTAAGCCTGTTTGGTGAATTCGGGGGGGGGGGTAGTAGGGGGCTTGGCAACAAACTTACTGAAGATGCATCAAATCATCAAAGTGATCTTGATGGAGCAGCACCTTCCTTGTGTCGAGCCAGTCAAGTTTCTATTTTAACTCATCATTGACTGCAATGATGACATAACTCAATGACCTTCCTTGTTTGAAAAGGTGTGGCCCAACCGAGACCATTCCTAACACAGGAGATCACTCAGTCTCGGGAGAAAATCAGAGGGGGCAGCTTTTGATTAAGTAAGACGAGCACGAATGGAAAGAAGGGGTGTTTTGTAGGGGAAGAGGAATGTACTTCTGACATTTAGAGTTCACTAGTCTGTATATTGCAAGGATGGAAGTAAATTTGGAACAGTTCACTCATGTCACTTGGGGTCTTGTCTTGTTTTTAATGTTGTTTCAAATTGTAAGCAAATGTTATTATTTACTTGAACAATAGACAATGCCAGAATTACTATGTAGCAAAAGAAGCATATGCTACGGGTCCTGCATTTTGAAGGGCCCCACGCTAAACACTTGCAAGCTATCAATTCCAATTCATTGATTATTTACTCCATTATAATAGCACTATACAACTTGGAATATATAATGTCAACAGTTTTAGTCAATTATTACAATTTGAAGTAAATATTTTAATACAGTAACTAATGCAAGTGTGGTATGTATATAATACATATACGATACGACGCAGAAATATAAAGGTATTTGAAACTGAAGTCATCAGCGCTGTACAAAGAATGAAATGAAAAGGTAATATCAAACATATTTGTTGCACTATCTGGCAGTAAAGCAAATGAAAAAAATTACTATGCAAGTTAAGATTCTATGCGTTCTAACATTTATGTATATTTTTAAAATTTGGGGCCCCTTTATAACATATGCTACCGGTCCGTTTCCAGGTTAATCCAGCATCAACAATAGTCATTTAGTAATCTGCCTTTTACTTCAGGTCATGAAAATTTCTAGAAGATAGAAAATTATTTTACCAACAATAACTGGGGCTCAGTGAATTATCCTCAAGCCCCATTCAAGAAGACTTGGGATCAGGAGAGATTGTAAGTAGAATAGAAACTATTCAAATTATGGTTCCACTGAGATAGCAGTAAGGGACATGCTGTCACTTTGTTTTTTTCTAAATTTAAAAACGTTTGTTCAAATTATGGTTTTATATACTTTTAAATTATAGAGTTACGATGAAGTGTAGATTTCTTTGCTTACACCATCTACATTATAAAGAGGCTTAGATAAATAACCAATCAGCAAGGCCAGCTTAAAAACTGAAGAAAACATTGTTGATGCTGACAATTTTGTTTGGCGATTTTTGATAATGCAAAAGTTGCATAATTAAGTTAATTTTTACTGAAAAAGTCACTGAAAATGAATCAGATAATTATGTTTGTTTCCTTGGAAAAATAATAATGTCCTCCAATATGATAATGGGTATCGGGCAATGTTTGCCACCATTTTGTATGATATGGAATTTATTCATGGTTTCTGTAAAAATTGTACATTTTTATGGGGCTTGGATGCTGGCCTGATGCCCAACACACCCTATTCCTCAACTGAATTGGGGAACCGCTATTGATATAGTCAGTTTGGACCCAAACTTGTTTTGGACTTTTCACAACTATTTTCTTCCAATGCTTTCCTTACTTTCAATAAAAAAAATGGACAAATCCCCAATTCAAAATTTCTTTTACATCATAAACCTACCTAATAAGGAGAACTTATATCACTGGGGTATAACATAGTTTGTAAATAAATTATATATACTTATTTAAACCATGAGAGTTGGATCATCTTCATTATTACAGAACTGACCACTACGGAGAAAAAAAGATTCATTGTTTAAATTGAAATCAAAGTTTTCTATCTGGTTATTGGGCTCAAAGCAATAAGTTTTGTAGACAAGACACTTTTGTTGCGGCCTGAGACTTAATGTCGTGCTGTCTTATTCAATTCTGAGCTGAACAGTTGGAGTAAATCAAATGTTTTGTGAACATAAATTTTCATCATTCTCAATGTTTGTATCTCAGTGGAATGTGGTTTGATGTACATTGTCTGCTGGCTTGATTTGACAAATCAACATGGCCGACTGCCTTTCATCTTGGCTGCTCTCCAAGTTACCTGTCTTCATATTCTTTGAATGTATCTTACTATTGTTTTCTGGAATCAAATTAGAGACCACATTTACTGGCTTACTGTTTGACAAATAGTTCAGAAGGATCTTCAACCTTCAGGGTCGTAACATAGGTAATTTTGTCATTGGTGATAAAAGATTGGCTTGGTTATTACAGGTTGAGGTTCAGTCCCTACATAAGACAAACATGTAATTTCCAACTCACCCAGACACACGCAAATGAAAGTAGTAATCTTTTGATACTACAAATTATTTCTTGTACAATGAATCAAAAACTTTTTTGACATGACTTTGAACCCTGTCAGAAAAGAGAAAGTGACTGTTCATCGGTCTTTAAGATATACATATATATACATATATATGTATATACTCACACACACACACACACAAACACACAGAGGCATGAATCCATTGTTTGATTGGTGTGGCCTGGATGTGCAATACATACATAACCAGGCAGAATAATTTAAAAATTGAAGAAGACTAAGTTCACTGTTGCGTTTGACAGTATCTACTGAATAACTATTTATTAAGCTTACCTTAGTCTGGCTGGATGGTATGAAGGAAAATGAAGTTAAAAAAACTATGTCCAAGTGTGGAGAACTTGACTATCTGCTCCCCTGGGAATTTTGACTTGAACACTGGCCTCATTAAGTTGATAAGTAGTTATAGGCTCCCCATGTTATAATGCGATTCATTATAGCTTGGTTAGCGATATAATGTGGTTGAATGGTGAACCCAGAAATGTTAATCTAGCTCCAAAAGAGTTAAATTGGTAACCCTGGTTATTGCAGCTCAGATATGATGCAGTTGGTTTTTTTGGACTCTGTTTTATAAGTGGGGATGCCTATAATAAAAGTATTCCTTATAGTTTCAACATAATTTTAGCAAACAAGTTCTTTTCTTTATCATGTATGGATTTGTTCTGATAACAGGGCACTGATACATATGTATGTTCTCAATAATTATAAATTCTTTTTTCTTGTCTTTTCTAAGTTATTGATTTTATTGCATTA
The DNA here is from genome assembly GCA_963457665.1 of Thysanoteuthis rhombus. Lineage (NCBI taxonomy): Eukaryota > Metazoa > Mollusca > Cephalopoda > Oegopsida > Thysanoteuthidae > Thysanoteuthis > Thysanoteuthis major. Next base: position 19,409,623 of record OY735212.1, on the reverse strand, counting down.
TTGTTTTGTCTCAACATGGACACTAGGTGCCAATGACATATACTATTATTTTTCTTTAACTTCTCTCTGCTGTGGTGAAAATGGGTTCTTGGAGCTAAGTATATGGTAATGTCTCAATTAGTAGATATTGAACTTACTTCTCAATTTCTAAGTTTCTTATAAGTATTTGCTGGACCCCCACATACACCCCCATTCTCGACTATCTGTTATGACTGCCAAGGTATAAACTGCAGAGTTGCATGATTATACCTTTCCCTGAGCAAATTTAAAATTTGGGCAAGCAAATCAAGAAATATGGCAAACAAATTGTGAAAAATGTCCTGTAAATTAGAAAATACAGAAAGCTAATTAAAAAGACATACAAACTGAATCTATTAACATTATTTATCGCATATCAATGTGTGTATGGACATTAGCTTTTGGTGGGCAGTAATGAAAAAGACCCATGAATTTCATTAAGAGATAAGTTCAATTAATTTCTCTTAAAACAATTAACATTTGCAGCGACTGTCAGGGTAACTTTATATAATATATGATTACTAACATTATTAGATTCAGTTTGCTTGTCTTTTTAATTCTCAGGCTGTACTTTTTAATGTGTTTGCTATATTTTGAAAATTGTACGGTATATCTTTAGAGTTACTCGGCATATTTTAGAAATTGCTTATCATATTTTTCTAAAATTTATTTGGCATAATTTTACATTTGCTCCTGAAAAGATTCAAAGTGATTTCTAGACATTAGATCATTACAAAATTTTATCAAAAATAAAACTGTTGATATCTCATCATCATCAGTCTTTGGACATAGACCTTCCCCAGGGTTTGCCACAATTCTCTATCATGGGCGTCACAGAGCCAGTATTTCCTGAATTTGTCTAGTTCATCTCTCCATCTTGGGTTCTGTTGGCCTCAGTTTCTCATGTGATCTCTGGGGATCCATGTTGTGAGTCGTGATGTCCATTGGTTGTCTTTCATGCACCGTATTTGGTGGTATATAAGACCCATCCCCATTTTCCTCCCTGATATTGCTCAAATAGTAAGCATTGGCTAGAAACTGAGGGGGAAATTGGGTGATAATTGGGGGTAAGTCACATAAATGTGTTTTTTTTCCTTAATACTCTCTTCAGAAATAAGGCGTACAATATTATATGCTATCAAATACCATGTATAGACTATCTGCTTTTTTAACAAAAGATCTGTTGGTATAAAATATAAGTCTTTTTCTATTGTATCTACAGTAAGAAAATATTTCAAGAATATTTAAAGTCGATTTCACAGTTTATGAAATGAACTGTGGCAGTAAGTCATTTTAACAATAACGGCCCCCAAAATATTAAGAAACGCATCTCAGACTTATAAAGTGAAACTTGATTCATTATAACATCTGCCAAACTGAGTAAGTAGATATGGCGAAAAAAATCTACTCGATAAAGTTTATAAATACAAAATCATACAATATAATCCTGCATAGAATGCAATAAATTTTCAACACAGATGAATGACAATGCATTATTGTAGCTGTCTTTTATAGAGACAAGACTAGCTTTGGCGTTCAAGCGAGAAGTTTTGAAAGAAAGAAAGGAAGAGAGAAAAAAAACATTTCTGGAGGAAATTGGCCAGACATTTAATTGCAGTTGAAATTCTACCTCCGAATATCATATTTGGAAATATAGCTCTTCCCCAATGCAATTCCAATGTGACCACTGTCAAGGAGTATTTTTCTCCCCCGTGATAAAAATGATTGATTATTTTAATTTCCTGTCTACATGATGAGAATCGGGTGTGGCTTCAGGAAGGGTCAGGCTTTTATGAAGATAAAATCAAGAATCTCCTACCAAGAAGTGGCGGTGGTGATGATGGGATGCAAGTTTGAAAGAGGGGACTGACTTTGGACCCCTATCAAGAGGTGTTCAGGATCCGGTTTCGACAAGTTATATATTTGCAAGGCGTGAAGTATTCTTTCTTTTTATCATTATTTTGCATTTGCTGCTTTAGAAATAATAATGACAACAACAAGAACAAGAACAGCAATGAAAAGAATGTGGAAAAGAAATGCTGTTGCTCAGAACAATGATAGTTGTAATTGAAGCAAGGGAGAAAGATTGTGATAAAATGATTACAAAAAGTAAGGTATTAATAACACAATGGAGAAAAAGTGGTAACTGATAGGACTTATTAGCCGGTCAATTCAAAACCTTTGCATAACCAATGTTTTTTACCAGCATACTGTCTTCAAGATGATCAATTCAAAAAAGGGATGATCAACAAATAAGTTTCTTGTCTTGCCTTTTGTTGGACATTGATCGCTAAAAAGTCTAAATTTTGAAAGAAATAAACATGAATGCTGCCAAACAAAAAACTACCGAAAAAATTTTGCAGAAACTTACATTGTAAGTTGAACAACCCCCCCACACACACACTTTAAAACTATTTTGGAGAGGATTTGAAAAGAAAAGAAAAACGTTTTTTCTTTGCATAATGAGGATTAAATGTTCAAATTTTCATCTCTGTAACTCTATAGGTGTGACCTGTATGTATGACAAATGGATAACTAGCAAGCCAGAATCACTTAAGAACTGATGAAACCTTTGTTGACAATTTTCAACAAGAAAGATGATGATGATAATGTTAATAATAGAAAGAGGAAACTGCTGATGATAATTGTTGGAGGAAAAAGGAAAGAAAATTATGGAAATAATGATGATGAGAGAGGCAAAGGGTGATGATGATTATAATAAAAATATAAGAGGGCTTTTGCCTAGGAGCTGCGAAATGTGCGGATTATGAAGGTTAGGGTTGTTCCCATAATAGTAGGCACACTAGGAACCGTGCCCAAAATACTACAATTAAGATTTGATGAGTTAGAAATCAGAGGAAGGATTGAGACTGTACAGATCAGTGTTGCCAGGGTCTGTGAGGATACTGGGGAGAGTGCTGGAGACTTAAGAAGTACTGCCACTCAATCTTCAGGGATGAGACATCTGCAGTGATCATGCAGATGCATGAAAATATCAAGTCTGGTCGGTCACTTAATAGGAACTGTCATGTGACTGACGTCTTTTGACAGCACGCCCTACTCAGGTTTTTCAATCAAAATTCGGAAAAAGGGGTGATCAGTAAATATGTTACTTCTCTTGCCTCTGGTTTTCTATCAGAAGGTTTTAATTTTCTGAAGTGAGTGTGAACACAAAGTAGGGACCAATTTATGATTTTGATTGCAAACTGACCCCTGCTTAAAAAAAAATTAAAGATAAAAAAAAAAATATTTGGGGTTGGAATAAAGAAAGCAAAAGTACAGAAAAGTAACAAAACTTCAACTGGAAACAAAAGCTGTGAAATATGAAGTTTAGAAATGTACATTTTGAACCATGCCAAAAACTATAACAAAAAACTATGATTTCTGTCAACACTCTTTAATTTCACACACTTATATGAGTTGTGCTATTAAATTCTCCTTTGTTATTGTTCAAAATGTTTGCTTCTTATTTCACAACAACCATTTCCTTATCAACATAGTTACTAACTTGAGCATGAGCCATAACCTTATATCTTCGAAAAAAAAAATATTGCCCTTATGTTGGCTATGCCAAGCCATCCCTGCCTGTGTATCACATATCACTAGTTTTATCCAAACCTTGGATAGAATTTGATGCTTAGCAATACGTGGCTTAAAAGTGACAAGCATCTGAAGCATCATCATTTTCACCCACTATTTACCCATAGCAGAAGGGAAAGGATGGATTAATGCTTTTCCTAAGGGCACTATTTCTTCACTTCTTAACAGTGGAACTCTTAGGTGAATCAATTAAATATTAGTGGGGCTCTTCTATGAATATAATTGAAAAAATCTTTTAAAATTTACCTGAAAGTTAAAGAGAAGTAATATTAGATATAAATTATTCCCATTTAGATTTGAGGTTTTTTTTTCCATATGAATCTGAATGTTGAACTATCTTATATGAATTTACATCTTAGCAAAGTTTATCTGGTGATAGAAAACAGATTTTATGAAAATAAATGATGTGTTTGACTGAAGTCTGAGGTAATCATAAAGCCATATGAAATGGTTTTTCTTACCAAAACATACTCAGATCTTTGTAACACAAGAAAAGAAAATGTGGATTATCTTGTTGTCTGTAATTGAAAACGCTGAGGGCAGTCATTTTTTGCAGAAGAATCTTTTTACAATCAATCATTTTCTTGTGGAGGAAAGTGACATTTACAAAGTTATTATCTCTATAATCCTACAAGAACCACTTGTAATCAGTACTGGATTTATCTAAAGACTGCAGCCCAGGGCTTTATAATCTAAGAGGGGGGCTTCGGCCTCCTGCCAAAAAACTTTTAAAAATTACCTTTAATTTCATTTCATTTGTAATGATAAAAATGAGCTGCATATAAGTTTTACAATTTTTATAACAAGAAACAATTATTTAAAAAAACAAAAATTTGCTAAAATGTAAAAAATCAAAATGTATTTTTAAAAAAATCAGTAAATAGCATTGAGCTATTTACACAATAAGCACCAGAAGGGATACGTTTTGGTATAGAAATAGTAAGAAAATAACATTAATTGCTTAATCATTCAACAAAAACGATTTTCAAATATTCATGCAAGCCCCAATAATTCCTATGAGACCCATGGAGGGGTCCTGATGTCTACTTTGAGAATCCCTGTCCTAGCCCAGGGCCTTGAGTTGCTTTAATCCAGCACTCTTTGTAGCTGTATAACCAGGATTAGTAGGGGATACTAACCCTGAGATGGGGGCACACATTTGATTATTAGTATAAGAATTCTTTCAGAACTTAAGATAAAACAGGTTTCGAGAAGTGCATTTTTAAGAAAACTTAACTTCAGACTTTAGCAACCTTAATTATGATCTGAATTTGAGATGATTATACATAGACAGTTTCTCAAAAGATTACCAACTATAACTGACGCCTGTAAATGGCTGGAGGATGTAATGGCAAAAGTATTGTGACCATAAAATCAAAGATGAGGACACTAATTTTTCATCTTAGAAATTCATGCAGAATCTTAGATTATAAAAAATTCAGATCTTAAATCAAGGTGAATAACTTCTGCTCAGATTTACTTCCCTTGCACTTTCGAGTAATTGTTTTTTGTTCTTTTAATTCAATCCACAAAAGAGTTCCATTTTGAAAAAAATTCTATTCATTGAAGAGTTTCGAGGTGCTTTTTTTTTTTTTTTCAATTTTAAACTCTTAAATTCATGAAGCGCTTGAAACTGCTCTTAAACTATGTGCATTTTTTGCTTTTTGCCGATGATGGAATGCTAAATTTTGTACATTATTTTCTATTCTGACTTTTTGTCTTCAAGTTTGGCTGATTCAATACTCAGTGGGTGAAAAGTTTTTGTCTTTAATTACATTAATGATTAAAAAGAAATGTTGATTTGTTTCCTTGTTGCTGAGAGAGTCAATAAAATTGATTGAGTGAAACAGCAGATTTTAAATAAACACCAAATAAGGCAAGAGATTCATGCTGAAAAATCGAAAAAATCCAGAGAGAACATGCTTGATTGCTGCAGGGTCAAACTTCACTTCTACTCTGACTGAAAATGTTTGCTGTAACTTTTGTGTTGACGAGATTTACTTATTTTTCATTAAAAAAAAAAGTTTGATTTCACTTTGATTCCATAAACTTTTGGTTATGAAAAATAGTCCCTTTATATCCTTGTTTGAATTGGATTTTTTTTTATTGAAAAAGTGTGATTTCACAAAGTTTTGATTGTAAAAAAAATAACTGTTTTACATCCATGTTTTGATTAAATGAACTTTTGATCATATTGAAACCATATATGTATCTTTTATAAAAAATTGTTTAAATTTTGCCAATTAGGCAATTACTCCTATTCAGTATAGATATGTAGGATAATAAATAAAAAAAGATTTAGATATATTTATTCTTAGAGTGAAATAAACCCTTCCACATTTGTAACAAATTTTCATGTTAGTTTGGCTCAGTTGGTAAGAGAGCTACCTATATATCACTTGGTTATGATTTCAAATCATAATTGGGGAATGTTAATTTCACATATTGGTTTGGTTTAACATGATGAGATAGAAAAACTGTGAAGTGTTTACTACTCTAGACAAGGTGAAGATTATTTGTCAGACTCTTGTCAAAACTTGGATTTGACTTTGTTTTTTTACCATTACAAGAACAAGAAATTCATTCCTCATGAAATTTAAGGAAGTAAAAATTAACTTTTCTCTGCTTTGATTTGAAATCACAGCTCAGTGATTGATATCTGGCTCTTTCCGATTGAGCAAAGTGGACAAATTTTACATATGCACGAAACTGTATCTCACTGATATACAAGGGCTTATTCAACAATAATAACAAATATATTTATGCTAAAAAAATATGTTTATATAATGTTTTCATTTATTACATAAACAAAACAAAAGTTGCAGTAGTCATTTTCAGTCGGAACAAGTAGGAGTGGAGTTTAACCCTGCAGCTGCCAGGCTTGTCTTGTTCTTGTTTTTACAATGGAAAAACAAGTCCAATCCAGTTTTTGACTTGGACAATTAAGTTCTAGCATGTTTGAGTAATATCTTCTTGCATGGACATTGGAATGAGAACAATCTACCCTGCTTAATTAAATAAAGGGTCCAGTTCAAAATTCAAAGAAGGTTAACAACTACAATAGGCACCTGGAAAAATTTTTCGGATACAATAACCTCAAACAATCAAGATGAGGACACTAAATGGAGTAAATCAGTGTCTAGAAGATTCCATTTGAAATCCTTAGACTTCTCATGAAAATCATTGATCTCAACATAGCTGTTGAGCCACAAGTGAAACAATTGCTTTGATCAGTCAAGGAACTGTAAGCATATTTTTAGAAGTATGTTCTTGGTGGGGGTGGTGGTTTCAATTTTAAGTCCAACCACCGGGGCCCAAATGGAAGTGCGGGAACAAAACCCTTCATGAATAGCACTTCATCTACTGCATTTCTACTTATATTATACATGAACTAATCTCACTAAATATTGGAGAGGATACCACTCAAGGGGCCAAGGGGCCAAGCACCAAAAAATCTCCAGCTATGCACTTGAGCATGACATTAAACTGATTGAATCAAAATTTTTTGTTCATCCTTATAGAAATAAACACATGAAATAACAAAGAGAACCATTTTGTGCAAGTGAGCGAGTAAAACCAGGAAAGAAAGATTTATGACTGATTCGCTTAACCTAAGGATTTTTCTTGGTGGTGATGATCTCGAAAGATTTGCATGTAGGTTTTTAAAATTTTAGTCTCAAAGACATGATCAAAGTATTGTATAATTAGAATGATTTTGGTTTTTAGTAAGATTCATCATTATTATCATCAGCCTTTTAGCATCCGTTGTTAGATATAGACCTTCCCCAGACCTCTTTATCATAGGCGTTGTAGAGCCAGTATTTTTTGAACTTGTCTAGTTCGTTGAACCATCTTATTTTCTGCCAGCCTCAGTTTTGCATATAATCTCTGGGAATCCATATTGTTATTGTGATTTCCAATAGTTGTCAGCCATCTTTGCATGACCAGCCTATTGCCATTTAAGTTTTCTAATGGTAATGATATCTCTGACTCCTGTTTTTCTCTAATATACTATTGTCTTGTATCATTGAGCATAGTTGCATAGTTCCCAGTTTGAGGGTCAATCTTTTGGTTAGATCCTATGTTTCAGCTCCATAGATGGCTATCAGGAGGATGCATTGGTTGTATACTCTTCTTTTAAGAACTAATGGAATTTTTTGATTCTTAAAAATTGAGCTTGCTCTACCAAAAGCTTGTCAACTTAGAGTGATTCTTTGCTTCATCTTTCCACGTGTCCACACAATGTTTCCAAAAGTACTCGATGAATTCAATGAAATTTTGCTGAAAAGTGGGCAAAGACTTGAGGAAAAACTGGTTAAATTTTGGAGTGGATCCAGGAATATTCATGTATATGCTCATGTTAGTTCAAATGATATCTCGAAAAGTTCTGATTGATTTTAAATCAAATTTTGTGGATGGATGAGCAGTAGGCTACGGAAGACTTGATTATATTTTTTATTGGTTCAAACACAGTTACCATGCCAATGTCGTAGTTCTATGTCCACACCATTATCACCAAAAGTTGGTTTCTGTCCACGTGATATCTCAAAAAGTTCTCAATGAATTTCAACAAAATTTTGTTGAAGGCTGTGGAAAAAATGATTAAATTTTGGGATAGACCATGCACAATAACTTCCCCTGACAATGGCGTTGGTAGAGGTATGCGTTCTGTGAATGCTTTTGATTTTAAAATATGAGACTGAATTATTCTTGTATCAGGTTGGAGAATTTCCCAAGTTGAACTGGTTTTAAAATATTCAAAATTGGTCTTGAAAATAAAAAAAACCATTACAAATAAAAAGCAGACAGTCAAGAGAAGCATTGAATAATTTTTTCTGTTTTCTTTTCAGCTTAATATGATTTTAAAGTTTTTAAAAAAATAATGTTCTTCCAAGGCCATTGAAGTAAAATATCTATATCTATCTATCTATCTATCTATCTATATATATATATATATATACATATATGTATGTTAGTAAATTGCATAAAGAAACTCTTATTTGAAATGATCACCAGGTGTTAAATAGTTAATGTATCACTGGGCCTAGACAACAAAAATAGAATGAATAATTAAAGAAAATAGGGCTTCAAGAATATACAAATATATAATAAAAATTTGGGCAAGCTGTAAACAACTTTGAAAATGTTATGAAAAATAGTTTCATACAAATAATCTCAACAGATAATCTTTTTTATTCATCTTAGATCAGAGGTTAGCATCTGTTTGTGTGTATGTAAGTATATACATATATATATATATATATGTGTGTGTGTGTACATGTTTTATATGTTCATATCAAAATATATTTCTTTACAAGTTATGTGCACATGAATGAAGATATACATATTATTTATATTATTTTTTGTGTTATCTTTTATATGTACAAAAATGTATTTGTATGTGTATATATAGCTTTCTAGACATATTTATACATAATGTGTGCACACAACATATATTCATGCTAAAATATATAAATTCAAATTTAAATGCAATTTGGTCTCATCAAATATTTTTTAGCAGTTTCTGTTGAGAAATTGTATTTCAAGAAGAAAGATCAGAGAAAGGTCATATAAACATGAAATAATTTGATTGCATAATGTCTAGACTTGATAGAAACTTCTTTTTAAAATTTTCAAGTATGAATTTAAGAGTTAAACATATTATCCTGGCATTCCATTAGTTCTTTAAATTTTCCATTCCAATCAGTTTCACATAAACAAATTACCTATGTTTACATTGTACATCCCTACAGGCACATATCTGGGTGCTACACATCATAGAAATTTTAAAAAATATCTGGATAAAGAAATTTTATAAAAAATAAACTGAAACAATTATAAGTAATCATAAATTTGATGACAAAAATATTTTTGTGTTTCATCTAATATGAGTGAGATGTTTTCTGTGTTTTCACTTATTGGTTCAGTATTAAATGTCATCAATTTTTTACTGTATTTTCTTGTCAATTCTAGTGCTAAAAAGCATATATACTCCTGAGTGTAAGTCGAGTTTATTCAAGAATAAGATTGTTTCACTCTTAATTTATGTCAAACTGTACATAGATAACAAGTTATGTATGTGTAAAAATATTTTTTTTCATTAAGACCCGCCTTACTAGAAATCCTGGGTCTGTCCTTGATATATTTAACGAACTTGATTTAGTATAGCTCCGCTTGGTCCCCTCACTACCATTGTGATGTCATCTCCTAATACTTCTTATTTAACAAAGTGCCCAGAGAGAGTCATATTCAGGAAGTGAGAGGTTGTGAAGCCATGTTTTGAAGTTTAGTTGATGATGCAAATCATGAACTGAATAACAGTTCAAGTAACCAGAAGTTATTTCTTTACTTTGTGTGACCAGAGACAACAAGGATATAAATGAAAATCAGTCTGTTAAGATAACTCTGATATAAATCAGAAATAAAAAGCTTTAAGAAAAAAATTTTTTCTTAAGTTTTTTGGGGCTGGGGGTTGTCTTTCACAATGTAACTCAAATGCTAAACTGATCCTTACTTTTCGTTCCATATACATGGACAGACCATCAAGTATATAAGTGTGTGTGTGAGCATGTATATATGTATAGAAGCATATGTAATTAAGAATGTGCACATATTTACAAGATTAGTATGTTTGAACTAACTCCCAAAACAAGTTAAAAAAATAATTTAACAGTTTTAACTACACCATACTGTTTTAAAAATTATCTTCAAACACCCTCTAACCATCCAAAATAGAACATTGTAGTATAATTCTCTTTAAGCATGACAGCTAAGCAAAATTTTCACCCATAGATTGAAAACAATATCTTATACTTAGTTTCATGAATTTGTACAATAACATCTTAACCATACTACATCGAAACTCTCACTATTTAATGCATATTTTATACACACATAGGTATGTGTGTGCATATTTTTGTAATACCTATTTTGCAATTATACATTTTTTTGTGTTTTTTCCTTTCAATGTAGAGTTCACACTTGTAAATATGTTGGTCTCATCAAATCTCTCAAGCTTCCTTTTGAAAGAAATCCCAAATCAAACTAAAAAAAAAACAAATTCAACATCAAAGAGTCAGTTGCAAGAGGGATGGAAAAGACTGGAAAAGAGGGAGAGAAGAAGACAAAGTAGGAAGGAGAGAGAGAGAGAGAGGAGAAAAGACAGGAGGTTGAAAAATAGAGAGAAGGGAAAGAAGGAGAGAAAGAGAGGAGAGGGTGGGAGAAAATATGGGAGGAGTGATAAAGAAAAAGACAAAGGGGAAGGGAGAGAGGAAAGAGAGAGAGAGAGAAATACAGAAAAGGAAGGAGGATGAGAGAGGAAGAATACATGTATAAATGAGTAAAAATCTGAAAAAAAAAGAAGAACATTAAGATGAAAGCTCGTCAAACATTTTTGTCTATCAATTTTTTCTCATCTTGAGTAAATGGTTTCTAATTACAAGAAGAGGGACTAAGATTGGAATCACAACAAAGTCATCTTCAAGAGGAATTTTTTTTCCCAATTTCCAAATCATTTCGGGGGGGAGAATCTATGTACTTTTTAAAAAATTTATTTTTTAAAAATTTCTGATATATCTCAAAAACATCATTCCTAGCAAAATATCTGTGCATATATGAGCACATAGAAAAAGGGGGAAAAATGAAAATAAGCACAAAATAAGAATGATGGTAAAAAGAAGAGATTTTCAAGTTTGTTTATCAGAAAAAGTATTTTTCCGATCTCCTTTCTATGTCAGGGAAATAAACAAAATAGGAAGTCCACAGAGGAACACAGATAAATCAAATTTACCTGAGAAATACAGAAAGTGCAAAATGTCCTTACAGATGAAAGAAAATAACCAGATGATAGAGCCAAGAAAACAGTTTTCCTCATTTAGGTTCTTTTCTCCTTCTGTCAACTAAATACATAAATTCTCTATTTGGTTCATTTGAAGGATTCCCATTCAACCCTTGACTCACCAATCTCTGACAGAATATTTCACCAACACATAGGCATTTAGTATTTGCTGCATCAAATGTAATAATTTGATATACGAAGGTGTACAAGGCAGGGAAAGGTGCAACTGCCCCTCCCCCCTAATTCTAGCAAAACAATTGGAAAAAATTCAAGCAATTGATATTTTTGCTGCTAAGGAAGAAAACAATAATTCTTTCAAGTTGCACATTGTGTGGTAATTACAGTGCATTGCTGATTGATAAAAAGATTTTTTTTTATTGAAAATTAGTACTTGTATTCTTAATGTGTATAAAATTATGGGGAAATCAAGCCCTCTACTCCTCCCTCTAATTGTGTTTTTAATTGCCTCTGCCTCACCAAAGAGTTCTCATTGCCCATCTGGTTATACCAGGGTCATTTGAAAGGTTTTGAGCCTGACTATGATTCCTTTGAAAATGACCTCAAATTATTGCTTTATTTGATTGTCTCATTCTGATATATGACTGTTTATATATACTGTTTCCGTAATATTAGAAAAAAAAATAAAAGTATTCTTTCCCTGCTGTCATATCATCAAAAAGCTTTGGAGTAAAGGTCTGTAAAGATGAAAATACTTGTGATCAGTGCTGGAGATTGATTTTGGGAACAAGGTATATGGAAGGGCTGGGTTTGAGGAACTAGGTACATAGTAATGTCTCCATTAGAACATATTGAACAAACAAAAGAACTGGAAATTGACAGAGACATACACCACACTTTCCATCACTGCTTGCGATAAGGCTCAATACTACTGATTCAGCTCATACGAAATCAATATAAAGTTCCAAGTTGAAAAATATGAATCAAAATGTATAATTTAAAAAAAAAGAAGTTGAATGTATTAAAACAAGTAGATTCTACTCACCAGTGATGAATTCATAACGTGCCAGAAATCCCCTTCCCCGCACAGCTCCATGAGTATTAAGGATGAGCACCAGTCGAGGGTTCTCACTTGTTAGCTCAGGAGGTAGCAGTTCACCACAAAATTTGTCATGGTATTTTCTGGGACTAACCTGTCCCTGGAGGTTCACAGCCAAGTATCCAAGCATGCAGCTGAAATGAAGAGACAATTATGTTAGAATGAAGAATTCTACATATGAAACTTAAATTCATATTAAGGAATTCAAGTGCTAAATCAAGGGGGGTATCCTCTGAATAAAGTTACTTCCCTTGTAATTTTTTTCATTTTTCTCAAATTCAATTCACAAAAGAATTCCATTTTATTATATACTAGAAAGTTGACCACTACATCTATCTAGAATAACAAATCTCCATGAAAGCCTCAAAAGAAGAAATCAAGCAAAGAATCACTCTAGGATGGCAAACCTTTGACAGAGCAAGCTCAACCTTCAAGAACAAGAAAATCCCATTAGTCTTAAAAAGAACGCATCCTCCCTATAGTTGCCAATGGAGCTGAAATAAGGAACCTAACTGAGAGACCCTCAAACTGAGAAGCATGCAACGTGCACATAAGAGAATCATGCTTAATATCAAATGGAGTGATCATAAGACAGCACAATATTTCTGGGGAAAAACAGGGGTTTGAGACATCATAGAATCCATTAAAAAACTCAAATGGCAATGGGCAGGCCATGTTGCAAGGATGAAAGACAACCGATGGACATCATGATTCACAACATGGATCCCCAGAGATCACATGCAAAACCGAGGCTGGCAAAATACAAGATGGTGAGATGACCTAGACAAATTCTGAAAGTACTGGTCCCGAGCTGCCCATGATAGAGAGGTCTGGCAAATCCTGGGGAAAGTCGATATCCAGCAACTGATGCTAACAGATTGATGATGATGATGATGATGATGATGATACCCTTTCTGTCAATAAATGACCGCATTATTTAGGGAATTTTGCAAATGAATTGTACTTCTAAAATACCAAAAAGTCTGCATTTTCTTGATTATGTTCATTATTTTCTGATTATTAAACTAAACAAAAGATAGAAATAAGTAAAGATACATCAAGAAATTTGGAAGAGTCCAATACAAACAGAAGGGTGAATTGCCAAATGTCAGATTTTTCTCTTCTGTGTGTATCAATATTGATAAGTGTGACACAAAAAATATGTACATATATATATATTGATACACAGTTTATCGGATAAAAAATGTTTTAGTCCCAAAAAGTTAAAAAGAAAACATTCAATACACCATTGAATAATCATGATGTTTTATTTTTCAAGCTTAACATGATGTAAAATTCTATTTTCATTTTGTCATCATGTGGTGATGTAAAAATAGTAATAGAATAGAAGACAAGTAAATGAATATACAGTGTGTTTTATGAAAAGTGGAGATTGAAAATATTTTCTTTTACTGTAATGTATAATCATAGGCATATGAAGCAATGGACGGGGTGAAAATGCCCCAACCCCAAATGCAGCCAAATTCAGCATAATTTGGATAAAACCGTGTAATATTTTGGGCTAATCAAGCCTTTTACCTCCCTTATAGAATGAGTTCCAATATGTTTATTTCAATCAATTTTTTGTCAAGTACCACTAACCCTTTTAGTACAGTGATCAGCTGGTTACTTTCTTCAACATATCTAGTTAGATACTAAAAAAACATCTTTTGGCAGCATGCTATGTTGGGAGTCATCAATTAAAAAATTGGAAAAGGGTAGATCGATGAATGATTTACTTCTCTTGCTTTTTGTTGGATGGTGATCACCAGAAAAAGCATGAATGCTTCCAGACACCAAAGCAAACAACAAATTTAACATAGAATTGTAAATAGATCACCTCCCACTAAAAACCTATAAGGTAGGGGGATTTAGGGAAAAAAAAATGTAATGTAGTCTGTATTTCTAATACATATGCATACAGTCAGCCAGACCAACTTGAAAACTTATGTAGACAGTATTTTGTTGATAGTCTCTTTTAACAGAATTATCCATTCCGGTTTCTCACGCTATCCGTGAATAGAGTATTCCTATGAAATCTTTCATAAGCCAGAATTGGGTAAAGTGAAGAAGCAGTTACCATTGATTTAAGAAAAATTTTTGAGAATTTTTAGATCGCCAAAATAATCTTTTTCTGTGTCTGCCAGTCTTACACTGAGTACAACATCCTGACAAACTCTCTTATGCTTTTCTGATATCTAAGGACACATCTTGCAAAGAGATGCACAAAATAAAGGTACATATGCTCAAAGACAGTTCAACATAATGGTAGCAACAGGTCTTTGATACAAGTGAAGTGGTGTAAATTAAACTTTTGCAAAGCAGAAGATAATGCTACTACTTTGAGGTGCTAAGAGCTACCAGTGATCTCTTATTTTCATTTAGACTACAGCTACTTGAATACACGCGTCATGATCTTATTCATCAACTATTTTCTTATTCACAGTTATGGCTCTCTCTCCTATCCCCACCACCTGTTTTAGACCTGTATTATACACTAGTGAAGGACGAAGGAGTAAATTTGACCATATATGGTTGGTTAGACATTTGTCCACCATTAGAAACCTTATACTCAATAAACGATAATGGTTTTGTACAACTGATTTATGTGACTGCAGCTTAATGTACCCATATAGATAGATGGTACTCTTCTTCATTGGTAACAGGAGGGAAAAAAGCTTTTTGGAATGATTTTAAATTTACATAACTATTGTGGCAAGCTGTTCAACGCACCATACAGTCTTCCAAAAAAGCACCGTTGGAAATGCTATTGCCCAAATAATTTTAAATTTGAATTCCACTGCAATGGTTTCATTCTTGGTATCAGAAACTGTTCAAGGTCAAATATTTGCTTGAATTTTGTTATTCATACTAGTCATTCCTTGTTGATTATTTTGCCGAGAGCAAGAATCGTTGAGCACTCGACCGCAACAGCAGGTTTTATAGGGTTTTATCCTTCATATATTTTTTCCTCTTGACTTGTCACTCACAAGCCATTCAATTGCAAATAAAATGGAATAGAAATAAAAAATCTTACCCTGATAAAAAAACAAACCATGATAAAGAGAAATATTCACAGCATCATGATTTTAGACAGGTATTTTCCATATAACAACCTCAGGGTTTTTTTTTTCTCCCCAGTTTCTGCATTTTTCTTCCCCGGCTTCTCTATTTTTTTCTATCCTGAGGCTTTTAATAACTTTCTTGCAGTCGAGAGTCTGGTTATGAAGATCTTTATAAGGCAGCGATATTGCGATCTGCAGTTTAGGTGGATAGTGGGGGGAGAAGTATTAGAAAAAAATGGAAACGCTCAGAAACATGATTTAGTTGACTTGAGCTTGGCACTGCCATCACGCAATAGTTTTGTCATTTTTCCAAAGACAGGATTCAGCATGTTAAATTACCTCTTTTATTGCATTTTCATGATCTTATGGTTACTGCCATACTATCGAAACTGTTACATGACCAACATCTTTCAGCAGCATGCCATGTTGGGGATGATCAATTGAAAAATTGGAAAAAAGGTGATTGATGAATAAATCACTTCTCTCACCTTCTGGTAGCCAGTTATTACTGATAAAGTTTGAATTTGAAAAAAACAAAACAAGCAATAACACTGGCTGGACACAAACTAAGCAACCAATTTAGCATATACTTACATTGTTTATTGAACCCCCTTCTAAAACCTATTTGGGGGGAAATTCGCCCCCCCCCAAACGTTTTTATAGACATGATAAGGAGTATATGCTCAAATTTACAGCTCTTTAACTCCACTGGTGCAGCCTGCACACCTGATATGTATATACATACATCGCCAGCGGGACTTGTTTAGAAATTGAAGAAACCTATGTTGACAGATTTTGTGACAGCTTTGGTTGGTGGTTTCTAATATACATCGTGTCTATTCTCCATTTTCTTTTAAACTTCTGCATAGAAAAAATATTGGCAAATTTTCTCACTTATTTTAGAACACAATTTAAAAAAAAAACAGAATTGAGAACAGTTTCTTGCATGCTTGTCTAACCTTTATTGGATAAAACTCATTTTGTATACTCAACCAAAGTGTAAATGGAGTATTTGTATATGGGGTACCAACTTGGGTTTTGAAAAAAATCTTCTTTTACAAGTTTATTACAAAGAATGATTGGGTCTTCATCGATCGTTCATGAAATGAAGACGAAAATCATGTGTCGTACAACACGGGAATCAATGTAGCTTTGCTTTGCTTATAGGTCTCAATAAAGGAGGATTAAAAACAGAATGAAACTTGACTGTAATATGTAGTGCGATAATATTCCTACGGCAATTACCTAAAGGGAAAGATCTCATATAAAAAAGTGAACATTTCTTCTTTTTAAATTTTTTTGTGCTACTTCTGACTTGGACACATTTCTTTTCCTAAAAGATTTTAAAAAATCTAACTGCCATTTTCTCATCAATCTGAATTCAGAATTCAGACATAGCAAGTATTTTCCTTCAATACGAATGGCTTCCATCCTGTCTCGATAGACAATAGATTTTCCCTCTTAGGCACAAGCCTGGCTGAAGGGTATGGAGATCCTGGGATACCCAGCCATCAAAATCTCCCTCTTGGCCTTGCTGATGTAGTCTAAAGGAAAGGGGAGAACAATATGTCTGGCATCAGTTAGGCTGCAGGAGCAGCCGGAAGGATGTTAAATTGGGCATCAAACTGCCTGAACAGGGGATCCACTACCTGGTTTTGGAATTGGAGTTGTTCTTCTCCTAAACTGGTTGCGTTCCCAAGACTAGAGAGACAAATCAGCCCCCCTACCCCTGTTTTATCCATAGCTGCTGGGGGAAGTAAGTGTCAGGGAGAAGTAGATTTATGCTTTTTTATTTTTTTCAAAACTCTGATAGGAATTTTCTTCCATATCATGCACTAATAAATATAGTATATGAAAACTGGACATCTACTTAATTATTATCAGAAACTGTCACAGTAGGTTTTTCCAGTTTTCAAAGTGGCTGGCTTTTTATGCATCGTGTACTCTGGTTGGACCAATGGAGCTAGAGGACTTAGAATTTAAACATCTTCACCTTGCAGTGTCTAATAATTTTTTTTCACCCCCCACCCACGCTTTTAGTTGGGGACTTCAATTAGCAATGTAAGTTCATGCTAAATTTATCCTCTGTCCGTGTTTGGCAGCATTCATGTTTCTTTTAGTGATCGCTGACTGACAAAAATCAAGAGAAGTAACTTATTACCCCTTTTCCAATAGTTCAATAGAACACCCTCCCAACACGGCATGCTGCCTGAAGACATTAGCCATATGACGGTTTCTATTAAGTGACTCACTAGAATTGTCATTTATTTATTTATTTATTTACTCATTCGTTCATTCATCTTTTGGTATATGCTTACAGGTCGATTAGGAGTCAAAAATTCAGTGTAGGGATTAATGGTCTAAAAAGTTTGGAGTTCCCATTCTGAATCAACCAATTTAAACAAAGGGAACAAACAGACAAGGCAAAGAGAAATGTCTGCACATTGGACAATCTGAATAGTACTTGCAACCATTACCACTTTAGTTGTTCTCTCTGTTTCCTTTTTTTTTGTACACCAAGCAACAGCAACAGGTGGGCAATGGTCCACAAATTGACCATTTAGGTGTTTCCTGTGGACCCGGGACCTTTTCTGAGAAATTTTTGAATTTCATGCATGAGTGGGTCATAGAGCTTATTCATGGCTTTAAAAAAAACTCTTTTATGTCACAATTCATTTAACTTTTGCTTACATAAGCGTTGCAATTGCATTTTATAATTTGGCTACATAGGCATGTCCACAGACTTTAGATAAATCCCGATGTCGATATATCTAGATTTCAAAACTTTTATATGTAAGATCTGATAAAATATAATATACATGTGGGCCATAGGAAAATGAAAGAAATCAAAAGTTGGCCATTGCAAAAAAAAAATTTCTGATCCCGACTCGACACCTTTCAAGTTTCATATATCATTTTTATCTCTTTATTCTTTTGCTTTTGAACTTTAGATAACTATTAAAAGCAAATTCATATCAGATATTAGGAAGTGACACCCAAAACTATCAACAAAGTGTTTCTTCAGTTTTGAAGTGATTCTGGCTGGCTATGTATGTATGTGTCACATCAGTAGAGCCAGAGGGCTGAAAAAGCACAATATATCAGAGGAGAAACAGGAGTCCGAGATATCATAGAAACAAAAACTTAAATAACAATGGGCTGGACATGTAGCGAGAATGATAGACGACCACTGGACATCATGACAATGTGAATCCCCAGACATCACATGCAAAATGGGGGCCAACGAAATAAAAAATGGTGTGATAAACTAGACTAATTTGGAAAATATTGACTCTATGATAATAGAGGAGTCTGGTGAATCCTTGGGTAGATTTATATCCAACAATGGACACTAAAAGGCTGTGGCTGCTGCGGATGATGATATTTAGAAAAAAATTGGGGGGCAATTAACAATGTAAGTTTATGCTGAATTTATTGTCAGCTGTATTCACATTATTTTTAGAAATTTGGACTTTTTTTGAGATAACAAAAAGTAAGAGAATTGATTTATCCATTGATTATGCCTTTTTCCAATTTTTTCTAATTGATCATCCCCAACATAGTATGCTGTCATTTTCCTGAACACCCTCTTAGCTATGCCTCTGTAAGTACGATAAGTACATGCAAATCTTCAGTCTTGGACTGCATTATGTCTGTTCCAATTTTGAATTCACCGGACAAGAAGCATTGATAATGTCCTTCAGTTTTAGGCAATAAAGGTTTGGCGTTTCATTGAGTACTTGACGTTTGCATGTCATTTCTCCTCGTGCAAGTCCAGCTCACGTTCCGTCCCTGCGAGTGTCATTTGGCACTTTTAAGCCGTCAAGGAATTTTGAAATATGCAAATCAGGCTTCGGTTGTTGTTGTTGTTGTTGTTATTTAGGATCATATGCTGCTTTGTTCAGCTCCCTCCTCCCCAGAATAATTTGCAAGGATTGACTGGGATAGTACCACCTGCAATATACTGAGGTAAGGATGTAGTTGCTATGATGATGATATGATCAACAGAGCCACCAAAAATTAATAACTGTCAACTGGAGGAAGATCAGCGGCTTCATGAATTCATGAACGAGAGATTAGACAGATGAAAGCGGAATAAGATGAGAAGAAAGAGAGTGAAAAATTGAGAGAAGGAAAGGAAGCATGAAGGAAATAGAGAATGAGAAAAGTGAAGATGAAGACTAAACTCCAACATGACATATCAGTCCTGCCTCAGATACATGTTAGAAAATTGTTAACAAAAGTTCTTCGGTTTATTTTTTTTTTTTGTGATTCTGACTGGTTATGCATAAATCTGTCACAGATATAACAGTCCAGTAAAAAGTGTAATTTGACCTCTCAGAGATTGCAACAAAAAAAAAAAAAAACGAATTTTGTAACCTCAGTATGTTCTGAATTAGAGAAAAATAGTCTGCAAAAATTGTGTGAAGGGAAAGTTATAATTAATCGTAAGAGGAAAAAGTCCAATGTGCCATTCCTTACAAATAACTATCCAGATGAAAAGTTGCTTATAGTCTGGTTCTGACTTTGGATAAACTATGCAGGTCAAGGCATTTTAGAGTAGAATTTGTCATACATCTGAAATAAGATGATTCAAAGGTGCTGATTCTAAACCTGCCATTTGGTAGCCATCATTTGAATCATTGTTGGGATTGTTAATTCAAAATCAGTGCCAAAACCAAAGTGATCAACAGCATCGCATAAATGCTATATGAAAACCAACCATGGAAACAAGCTGGCTTCAAGAAAGGTTGTGTATATGGATTGTAGATTTGATTCTTGATGGATATATATATATATCTCAGCTTTTCAATAGGGTACCTTGGCATTTTGTATCCACTATGAATGAAAAGTTACAGCCAAAAATGTGAAAGACTGTATCAAAAATTGAAACTCAAATAGCTTCACCTATGACAGACCATTGTCATGAGAGCAGATGCCAGCCATTTTGAACTTCAGAATTTTCCTTCTATACAATTTTTGTAGACTTTCCTTCTCATTCAGAATATACTGAGGATATAAAATCTGTTGATCTTTTTTTTGTTGCTATTCATGGGAAGTTGACCCCCATTTCCATTTTTGTATACAATGCCTGGACTACCGACCATACCGTTAGAGGGCCAAAAATTAAAAATTTTACTCCTCATGATGTCAAAAAATTTTTTGTTTTTATTGAAAATTCCCCCAAATAAGTTTTGAGGTGGGTGGCATTCAATTTACAACGTAAGTTTCTGCTAAATTGACACCCTAGTTTGCATTTAACAGCACACAGCGCTTTTTTAAAAATTTGGACCTTTTAATAATCACTTCCCAACAAAAATCAGCCTTACTAATTTTTTTAACTGATCACTCTAAACACAGCAAACTTTGGTCATAGGATAGTTTCTATTAGGAGACTAGCCAGACCTGTTTCTTTCACCTTTCCTCTCTCTCTTTCACTTCAACATCAGCTAGTCCAATAGAACCACTCAAAGGGCTGAATATTGAGGTCTCATGTTAACAAGGAAGATTAGATGTCATCATCTGGTTAACTCCTTTTGTAGGAAACATCAATGGGTTCCTGATTGCCTTGTTTTGACTCATTGTAGGAGGCTCTTAACAGCTAAAATTAGATTTTCTGTATACTAGTCTCAATAAGATGTTAAAATCTACATGATTTGCTCATACATTCATTTTATTACCCTGTAATGTGCACTGGTTTTTCACCTTATGGATTTCCAATCATCTTACCAAATTTATCATTTTGGCCTCATTCAAGAGAAAGTCGGTTTTTCTTTTACACATGTTCTGTTAAGCCTGATTAAGTTGTTTCACCCAATGTAACAGCTTTCCAGGGTTCTTATTTTAAAAAGCAGCATGTTTCTTTCTAATATTCTTTGCCTTAGCTGCATAAAATGTTGCATAAGTTGCTTTTGGTTATATTTTTACTCTTGTGAAGGATTGATCTGAGAAGAGAGATTTTGAAGTGTATTTCTACTATATTGTGTGACTCCTGATCTTTTTATCAACATTTCTAGTGTAGAGTAGAGACACTAATTTTACATTTGGTATCCTTAGAATTTTTCTGTTTTTATTCATTTTGAGGAAAAAAAAAGTTCTTTGTGATGTATGAAGTAATAAGGTAGTGTTGTAAGTTGATATCTGACAGAAAGTCTTGTTCACTGCAAAACACAAAAACAGATATCTTATCCTTCTGCTTATGAAGGGAAACAAAAAGACAGCCTTTCTCAATGTGCAGTAACTCCTTGATTATCACTGCTTCAACATTGTTTCATTATAGCGTTGTTGAGAAAAAAAAGATATTGATATAAGATAATATAAGATATTGCAAATGGAATTGCAGATCAAGTGATTTTTCTGACTAGACACAAGTCAGTTACAAAATTCCTATGCTACAATAAATTGAATAACTCCTTTCTATATAATTGTGTCCATGGTAAGATTGGTTTCACTTAACATTGTTTCAGTTGATATCATGTTTTTTTAGGAAGCTAATCATTACTTCAACAGGAAGTTCTAGTATACTTTTATGAGAAAAATGATGCTTGGTCAATTAGACCAGAATTGATGACCTGTTATCTTATTCAAAATATATATCAGTCGTTACGGAAGCAAATAATACTTCTAGACCATTGAAATGACCTCACAGTCATAAAAGTGATGAAGTAAAAATGTTGGAATTTTCAACGCAGATAATTATTTATGCAAAATCAATCAGCAGTTGTGTACGTAAGTTTTCTCTGGGCCCCATATTGATGTTAGTATGACAGAAATTGTATTTATTGTGATATCTTTCCTGACTGATCTACTTTGGATGAAGAACCTTAGGCAAAGTAGAAATTTCCTCGCGGCAAATTTAAGCCTGGTGATATGATTCTTTTAAAAAAACAGAAAAGAAAATAACCACTTTTTAAAAGTACATTCCCCCCTCCCCAGGAAATAACAAACCAAAAAATAAAGAACATCTGAGAATATTGCCTTTCTGTTATTGGATAGGGTCCAATTTCTTTTGTTTCAATCTCAAATACCAATTCTGTGTACCTATGTGGTGGTAAGTGAATTGAGCCTAAGATGTAAAGATTGGTGTCATATCACCATTTGAGCGAAAGTGTGTCTCATGTCTCTCTCTCTTCAGCTTGGATGGCTTTAATTGGCTAAAGAAGATTGTAAAACAAATCAAAGATAAAAGTACAAATTAATTACCAACTAAATTCAACCTATACCATCAATAAAAACAAAAAAGTAAAAATAATATGAATGTTTTAGTACTGGTTTTAAATGATAAAGATCTCTTTATTTTTTGCTTTCATTTTAGTGCTGACTGGGGAATACACATTTTGAGTTTCAAAAAAAAAATCTATGAGCTTTTCTTTCATGTCTGTAACTGATCTCTTTCCCTGAATTACTTAGTCAATAGACCTGTCAATATAATTTTACTTTCAAAGTGTATTTATGGAAGTCAGAATTGTCTTTAACAGTTATTTCAAGCTTAAAAACATCAATTTTTATTCTTTTTTGAGGGAAACTAGCCCTGAGGAACCGAAATAGTTTCCAGGAAAGACTAATTACTAAAGAGAGCAAATGTTAAGGATATTTATTGTTTCAGTAACTGATGGGCTCATAAAAGTAATTTATTCTTTTACATAATGCTAAGAAAGTTATTATAACCTCTGGAGTCAACTTCAAAACTTTACAGATTAGGTTCACAGGTCTGGTTAGTAACTCAATGAAAACCATTACATGATCATTATCTTTTGGCATGATGCCTTGTTAGGAGTGATCAATTGAAAAATTAGAAAAAAAAGGGTGATCCCCATAAAGTCTAAATTTTCAAAAAACAAGCATGAACACTGCCGGACAAAAACTAAGTGACCAATTTAGCATGAATTCACAGAGTGAATTGACTCCTTTAAAAACACATTTTTGGACGAATTTTCAAAAAACAAAAGAAAGAAAAGTTTTTTTCTAGACATAAGTAAACATGAATTTCAGCCATCTACATTCCTTGGTACAGCCAGTGCATGTGGCATACATATATAGTCAGCTAGAATCACTTAAAACAGAAGAAACCCATGTTGACAGTTTTGGTTGAGAGTTTCAAATTAGGTTTATAATGTTAGGGTAAATAGAGTTTGCCATGTTCAGTTTGTTAATTAAGTATGAGCAAAACATGAATTATGAAGGTTTAGAAATCAGAGACTGTTATTTCATGGCAGATTCTAATTAGCTTCTGTTTTGTGCCCAAAATTAACTGAGAAATTTTGATTAGATGAGGGAAAAGAAAATGAGAAGAGGAGATTGTACAAAATGATAAGAATAAACACATTGATGTTTATTTCTTGATGGTGGCAGACCTATGGTTAGAGTCACCCAAGGCGGTAACTCCTAGTATCAACCCCAACATCTTCCAGAACTTGGTTTCTTCCTAGGATATCAAGAATTTTGGTGATTTTTAGTACTTATACTAATCATTATTCATCATGATTCTCACATATTATTGAATGTGATGGCATAAGCCTAAAAACTGAATGAGAACTTCTGGATAAATTGTGTTGACCTCTATGAACATTTGCCAAAATGTATGAAAAAAAAATGGGCTAAAATCTCTCAATCAAAAACTAATCTTGAATCTGTCCCAAAATTTAACCAATTTTTCCTTCCTGCATTGGCTATCCTTTTACAAGATTACATAAAAATTCATTGAGTACTTTCGTAGATATTTTGTCGACTGACAAAAGTTTTATTAGAAAAAAAGGATTACTAAGTACTAAGAAACTAGATGGAAAGTTTTCAGGCATTCATCTCAATGTAACCCCCTCTCCCTTCGCTTGGTCCACCACGGTTTTTCTACAACTAGAGCGTTGAATTTTTTCCAACTGTTATTTTGAAAATTTGTTCCTTGATGTCCTGGTTTCACCCGGGAGAGCAATTTCTTTTATTTGTTTCGTTCATCTGTAATTTTGTACCATTTCTTAAGTGATTCTGGAAACCTACTTTGAAAATTATATAAATTTGGAGTTAGCAAAAGAAATCTTTTAAAAAGAATCAGGCAAGTTCGATGTTGAATTTCAACCTTTTTTTATAATTAGGTTCCTCTAATATTTCTTCAGTTCCTTTTATGGAAAAGAGATATTCTCATCAAGTAAAATGAATTGAAAGCCATTTTTATTATGACTTGCAAGCCACACGAGATGAAATCATTTAATTTTCTAACACATCACAAGTTGCTTCCCATTTTAAATTTAATGGAAGAGTTCTTTTTTTATTTTTATTTTTATGAGGAATAAAACCAAACTTTTGCTTGTTAACACTCCTTTTTTTTTTTTTTTTTTTTTCTTTGAAAATATTAATTGATTTTCTTTTTGAGTTTTGATAATGTTACAGCTCAGGGTAGCCAGATCTGGCCGGAAAGGGAAATAATCGAAGCTTTATTTGGAATTTTACAACTTTCGATCAAGTTTTTCTCCCGATATAAAAGAACTTTATCATTTGATATATTTGTAGAGAGAGATATATATGTACACACACTTAAAAGTTGCCCTGAAATTAGTTTTACCCAAAATAAAGTTCAATGTCTCAACTTTGCGAATTTTTTTTCAGACCTTCAGAATTCATAAATACATCCATTGAACAAAACAGGCAATGTAATTGCATTGAATTGGGTAAGTCTGGGGGCAGAGGTTCAATGCCAGCCTTCTTTGAATCTCTGCTTCCTGATACGTTGAATTTGTAAGTGTGAGGCTATTCCATTGACTGTGTTGGGTATAAGTCTGTGTGATAAACCTCGAATTATCTCCCTTTCAGGCCAAATCTTGTAACCCTGTAAGAGCTTATTATATATCAATTTTTCCGCTGTTGTAAAAGTCATAGCGGGAGCAAAAGACAGAAAATCAATGCTCCATATAAGGAAAACTTGTGCCACACACTACATTTTTGCATGAAAATAAATCCAGTTTCCATTGAGTGATTAACAAGCCCTACATATATATATATATATATATATATATATATATATGTATATATATATATATATATATATATATATATATATGTATATATATATATATATATATATATATATATATATATAAATATGAATGGGTATATTTATGAATTAAGAAGGTCCGAAAAATCAAACTTGCAAAATTGAGACATTCAAATTTATTTTGAATAAAGTTGATTTTAGGACACTTTATATATATATATATACATATATATATATATATATATATATATATATATATATATATATATATATATATTCACTATATTCAATGATAAAGTTCTTTTATACTGAGAGAAAAAATTAATAAAATATTAAAAATTGTAAATTTCCATCTTAAATTTTGATGCAATCCAAACGTGTGAAATTATTGAAGATTCACAGAAAGTTTCCAAGAATCTAATCGATCGGAATTTCCATTTGCAGTTTCTAAAAATAAATAAATAATTTAAGTTTGAAACTCAGTGATAGAAAGGGGAAAAAAAATCTTTTGAAATTTCAGCTTTGTTGTGTGTTAACTGCTTCTTCTATATTCGCTATTGGTTGGGAAAATAGCAAGTAAAAACCAATGAAAATAAAATAAGATAGAATGATAAATACAGAGATTAAATCAAAGTTTTAAACTTAAAGAATGAAAGGGACAAAGATTTTCCAATTTTGCTCGGTATCAGTTAATTTGGTAAAAAACTGGGAAGAAAAGCGGGGAAGATGATTTATTCTGATCTGCATGCCTTTGAGACGGTTGTTGAATACATCCGTCTTCACGTTTCAAAATTCATCTTGGTAAAGTGTGTATGATTTTTTAGAAACCCTCAAACAAAACTGTGAATATGGTCAACATGGGTTTCTTCAGTTTTCAAGTGAATCTAGCTGGCTATCTATCAATCTATCATGTGTATGGCTGATTATACAAGCAATACAGAGACTTTAAGATTTCTCTATTTTTGTACAGAAGAGACAAGGAATTTTCACATCAACCTATAACAGTAGTCCGTCCAATTTTGTGGACTTGATTATGTGCATATTTTTTTCCATGATAGAAAGGAGGCTACTGTAATAAGAGAAAAGTTTGAATATTTGTTCGAGGAAGAAATTTATATTAGTAATAACATAGAACTGGGCTGTTTTGATCCAATGTTTCTGTTTACTCAAATTTTCCTGGTAAAGCATCAATAATGGGTTTGACAGCTTCATAGCAGTTAGAAGAATAATCAAATTTTAACTTCAATTGAAGAAAGCATAATAGTAATAAACATTTGACTATATAATGACATTCCAACTGTAGACAAAAGGACAGCTCATTCGATAGTACATAAGACCCCTTTCATTTCAGCAGGGAATATCAAGAAAAAACAATGGTTACAAGAAAGAATGAAAGTAGCGCAACTTTGCATATTAGACTTGGGATATTTTCAGATCTATTTAGGGGATAAAAAAGTGGATTGTATGTCATCAAATGCATAACTCTTTTTGCTCTCTTTTGTAAAACCATACTTTCTCAGGTAGAAAAAAAGAACAACAGAGAAAAAATCTTTCAAAAGTATTATTTCACAAGGTAAAAGCCTGGTTGCTGCAGAGTCAAACTCCTTTCCTTGATGATTGCTGTGAGTTTGGTGATGTGTATATAATAATTAAAAATTCAAAACATATTTTAGCAGATATGTATGACTTATGAAGTTCGGCTCAGTCGTTAAGAGAGCCACTCACCAATCACCTGGTCACGTTTTCAAACCACGGTAGGGAAATGTTAATTTCATATATAGGTTATGTTTAAAAATGGGACAGACAAGTAGTGAAAAGTTTACTCCTGAAAGTTAGGTAAGGATTTTTCTGCTTCATGTAGCTCTTGTTCTTGTTCATGTTACGGTGGAGACAAAGTCAACTTCAGCCTTTGACATGAGTTTTACGAAAACTGGATGAAGAATAACTATATCATCTTTCATCCTTCCATATTTTATTGCTTCAAGACTTTTCTTTGACCTTCAACATCTTCTGATAACCTTTTCGACCTTTCTGCTAATCTGATCAGCCAAGATGAATAATTAATGTCCTGTTGGTTCAGAAATTCAGCTTTGATGCATTTGTTTTTCTTCCATCATTTTTGGATCCTATTGTTGATGCTGTTTTTGTCATCATTGTCATCAGCATTGGGACATTGATTTCCGTTTTTCTTCTAATTCAATTAGAGTTCTTAGAATCAATAATTAAAAGAGTTCTTAAAATCAATAATCAGAGCTGACACATCCTTGAGCAGAATCTTACCACAAAAAGGTCTGGTTAGTTACTCAATAGAAAGCGTCACATGACCAATGTCTCTTGGCAGCATGACTTGTTTGGCATGATTAATAATAAAATTGGAAAAAAGTGGTGATCAAGGGATTGAGTTATTTCTCTCACCTTCTCTCCAGCAATGATCACTGAAAAGTCTGAATTTAGAAAGAATCAACCTAAATGTGAATGCTGCCAGACACAAACTAGGGACCTATTCAGCATAAACTTACATGGTAAATTGAAATCTTCACTACAAACTTAGTAGTAGTTTTAAAAAAAGAAAAAAGAAAACATTTCTCCTAGACATAAAGAGTAAATGCTTGAATTCCCAACGCTCTAGTTGCCACTTTTCCTGAGGGAAACCAAAAGGATATATTTTCAGGAGGATAGTTACCTTGGAGACAACCTTGTTACGAGTCAAAAAGTAAATCAATCTTTTTATATGTTTACATCAAGTTGGGGTTACATAAAACAATTGTACAGCATCATTATCCTTTATTGACTATAATGTTCCAATTTCAAAGCCCCTCACTCTTGGTTAGAAAGCTTCATCCAGTGGACAGCAAATGCCTCATTCCCCCCATCCCTGAGGACAACCATGTATAAATTCATTTATATATATATATATATATATTCTTAAACATACGTGTAGTTACATATATTCTGTACTGGGACAGTGAAGAACAAAAACAATTTAAATTGGCTATTCTGATAACAAATACTGTTGTGGTCAAAAAGTGAAATGTTTCTGAACTCGGGGATATTTTTGTTTTGCATCTCTTATAGCCTAAAATCAATTCTCTGCTCCTTTCCTTATCTCTCAACTCTTTGAACTTTGTTAGAAATTTTTCTAAACAAGCATCAGATCACAAACTATGCAGTACCATTTTGCCTGTGGGATATGGGGTGCCTACCATGAAAATAATTTGAATATTGACTAAAGTGACAATAGAGCCATTTAAATGGCATCCAACTATTGAATTCATATAAAAATTAAATCAAGGGGAATAACTTCTGAACAGAGTTACTTCCTTGAGTATTTAGAAATTTTTTCTATTAAAAAAAATTCAACTCATAAAAGAGTCCCAAAAATTCTTTCCATTGAAGAGTTCTATCATGTTTGAGTAGCGGTTTCAAGTGGTTAATGAATTTAATAAGTTAAACCTGAATTTGCCTTAATCAAGGTCATGGGATAAAGAATATTTTCTTTAAATCAAAAACTATCAAGGTAAAGTTATGATGGGAACTGCAAGTCGATCCCTTCAACCAGAAAAGAGAAGCAGTTTATCAACAAGTGGTCAAGTCTGAAGTAAATGCCTTTAAGGCCACAGACTATTTTGCCAAGTTTATTTGTTTGAACTCGTGTCAAAAGTTGAGGAGCAAAGTTAAAAAAAAAAAAAAAGAACATCAAAGAGTGTTTGACCTTATCAATGAAAAGATGCTCAGAAGCCTTGAAGAAGAAAGAAACAATTTTTTCTTGTCAAATTTAAATTGACTGTATAATCGAATGTCTTATATCAAAAGTCTACAGACAAGTCAATTATAATTTTTGTCTGAATTTCTGAGACGTACAATTATCATCATTTATTGTGTGAATGTGTATGTCAGTATAACTGCACACTCAGAGAAGAATGCACGTATGAAAATAAGAATTATATTTTCTGAAATCCTAAGACAAAACGTTCTCTGAAACTTTTCCCTGACTTCTTTGATGAAAGTCAGTAGTCAGGAGAACAAAAAACCTGAAAAGAATAATGGTCTCTTTTTGACTAGTATTTTCTTTCAACTTTATTTTTTAGTTGCTTTTTTCACAAATAAATGAAGATAATATCGTCGCCAGAGTGGAATACGTTTTGAAGTTTATTTAATCTGAGGTAGAATTCTAACTAAAATATCTTAATAGCAGCAGATCTTGAGAATAAGATCAGATTTCTTTTCCCTCTGGCAGGGGAGATAACTAAATAGACTTCACCTCTGGACAAATTCCTGTTCTATGTGAATCATGATCTTTGGAAAACAGTCAATTTAAAAGAAGATCAAAATCTTTAGAGAATCTTGGTTTGTCATATCTAAAGAATCATATAATATCAGTATGTATGTGAGGCAAGAACTGGAGATTTATTACTATGAGAGAAATTCCAAGATGGATGCATATCAAATGTTTTTCTAATGTTTCCAACTTTATACAATGGCGCTTTTATATTTGGCTTATAATAAGTAATGTGTGACTGTGTGTTGATTCTTTTATTACAAACTACCAAAGATTCTACTAGAAAAAGGTGCCGCTTAGCATTAAAAATAAGTCTAGAACCTACTATCCCTAGATCTATGCCTTTTTTATATTATATCATCAAACCTTAACTGGAATCAAATTTATAAAAGTCTCCAAAAGATAAGGTTTATAGACTGTATCTTCTACAATATTTTCTAATCAATAAAACTCTGCATTATGGCTGTATAAAAAAAAATCTAAAATTGCTTGTATCAATATTTGAAATTACATGCTTGGAATATTACAGAATAAGTTCAGAAAAAATCAAAGAATAACATAAATGTAAATAAATTGGTTGAATCACAAATTAAAGAAAAACTCAAATTGCTAATTTTTGTAAGGGTCTGCCTCACCTTTTATTGACAAGCATAAACAGAAAACCTGGCAAAGAGATGTTTTATAGAATTTCTGCTGTTTGTATTTTTTAATTGGTTTAAAAGCCATAAGCGAAAGAAATTTACAGTTTATTCATTTTATTTATTAGATAAACATGCCTCTATGGGCACCTCCATATACAATTAACATTAAAATATACATTAAATCAAGTTATAAAGAATTATGAAACTTGATAAAAAGTACAAGCTTATTAGTACAGAGAAACATTTATCAGACATTTTATCAATTCATTTTTCCTAAATTTTTCTATATATTTCTGCCGATGACTCCCGAAATTGCCCTACAAATTTATTTTCTATCCCAGATGATCTAAATTTATTTAAGTTATTCTTGAAACTATTCATACTTATTCATACTTGTACTATGTTTTAGCATTTCAAAATTCTCTGGGAGAAAAAATCAATTTGTTTTTGCGACAAACCTAGCTAGTGAATTGCCGTCCTATCTGACTTATTAAACATTATAAGGAAGAAAAACGACATACAAAACCTAGAGATTATAATGCCAGAGAAATTCATCTCAAAGAAGCTCTCAGAGTACTTATGATCAGAAAAAATGTAAAAACTTAGTACAAGAAATAGAAAATATAACTGAGATTAAAAATTGCCCATGGGAGCATTAAATTGAAAACTCTAAAATTCCACCACCTGATTACATTGCAGGTAGTGCAAAAAGTCTTATCCTCTGATTCAGTAGATGAGGTAGACAAGCAACATTGGGTTCTAAGTTTATGCTTGTGAATAAAAGAGTTGGTTATATGTATCTATTGAGCTGCCTAGCTTTTAGTGCAAAAAGTCATCTGGTTCAGTGGAAGATGTGGACAAGTGACATTGTAAAGATGAAAGTAAGAATTAACGCAATACGATTGATATCCTCTGGTATGGGTGGTGGGATGAGAACAGTTTATCTCCGTGGATTGAATAAAAGGTCCAGTCAGAATTCCCAGAAGGTTACCAACTATGACAGGGACCGGGAGAAAGGCATAATGTTAAACAGACAATTTGTTGTGACTATAGCAACCAAAATAAGATCAATAGTCTGAGGAAATCAGAGTATGAAAATTAAAAATTGCAGTTTAAAACCATTTTAGAAATAGAGATAATAATTTAAAAAAAACAAAAGACGACAAAATAGTCTCTTAATAGAGACCAACGTCTTTTGGCAGCATGCAGTGTTAGGGGTGATCACTTAAGAAAATTGGGATAAGGGGTGATCAATGAATTAGTTACTTCGCTTGCCTCCAGTCTGGCAGTGATCAATAAAAAAGTCTGAATCTCTAAAAAGCAAGTATCAATGCTGCCAGACACAAGGTAAGGGTCCAGTTTAACATGAACCTATCGTGCAAATTGTACCACTGGG
This sequence comes from Thysanoteuthis rhombus, assembly GCA_963457665.1. Classification (NCBI taxonomy): domain Eukaryota; kingdom Metazoa; phylum Mollusca; class Cephalopoda; order Oegopsida; family Thysanoteuthidae; genus Thysanoteuthis; species Thysanoteuthis major. Next base: position 19,377,745 of record OY735212.1, on the reverse strand, counting down.
GGAATTTTCAAATAACAAGAAAAATTTTTTTACTAGACATAAGAAAGAGTAAATATTTGAATTTTCGTCCTTCTGGCTCAATTGATTCAGTCTGTACATGCAATACATTCATAGATAGCAAGCCAGATCAACTTAAAAGCTGAGGAAACCTGCGATGTCAGTTTAGATTGATCATTTCTAATAAATGAAAAGAAAGGTTAATCAAATTACCTGTTAATGACTTGAGTTAAAAAGTACGAGCTGAAAATAATCATCTTTTAAAATTTACTTATTATGAATTGTAAAATAGGGAGATGGAATTTTGAACACAGTGTGTGTAACATGAAAGAAAAAAAAAATGAAAACTGCTGCTGACTTTTATTTGCCAAGACGCTAATGTGCCTTTTGGTAGCAGGACAAAGTACGACTGAGTAATAGTAAATCCGAAAGGACAGAAAGGCCCTAGAGGTGCACACGTGTGCATTGGAAAGAAATACCAGTTTGTCCCTTAGTTGACTTGGCAAAGATACAATTGAATATCTCAGATTGAATCAAGCTACGTAAATTTTCTTGCAAATGACCAGCGACATGTGGCAAGAATGACAGCTACTGTCTCATAACAACTGCACATGTCATAGTCAAAAGTATTTAAGCCTCAAGTACTTCATTTTGATGTTTAATGCTGTAGTTATGGGGGAGAAGAAATATTTGAATGTGATATAAGCCACATTGTTATGACCATAGGTCTCGGTTATAGCATGCCCAAAATAGTACAGTTAGTCCGTTGATCAGTTGCGATGACTATTTATTTGCCATGGCCCAAAGAGTGAAAAATCACCAACTGTCAACAAGGCATTGGGCAGTCAAGACTTATCGATGTGAGAAGTAAGCAAAGTTTCGTTGATAAGTATGAACTAATAGAGCTGTTAACATCCTGGCAGCAGATCGCGAGGAAATCTTTATTGGTTGAGAGAGTTCATGCCTGAGCAGTTTTTCCACTACATGGAGGATTAGGTAGGTGTTATAATGTTTCAGCTCTTCATTGTAAGTCTGACGATGGCTGAACAAAATGAAATGGATGAGGTACAGATAGTCTGTGCTGCATAGTTTAACTTTTTTTGTCTTATTTTCAAATTGATTAAGTCTAAAAAGTATGGAAAATATCAATTATCTATTACAAACTTTGCTTTCATGATCAGGACAGTGATAACTCGGAAACTACATATTTGCAATCGGACAACAGGTGAATTTGCACATTCTCAATCACATAAAGGAAGAAAAACAACTATGTATGAATATTACTATCCTAGCCACAAAAAACAAACCTTAGATTTGTTGACGACATTGTGAAGGTTTTCCGGAAAAAGGACAATCTCATAGTCATGCAAGATAAACTGAACAAAGTGAGCAAAAAAAGTTGAACTATGCATGAACTTCATCAAGACAAATGTCATCTACAACAAACATGTCGAGGACAAAGACAAAAAAAATAAGAATTGCATTGCATGGTATTATAAACAGGTGGCAATGCTAGAGATTGAAGCAATGGTGAGAAACAAAAAGTCTCAAGAGAGAAGTAATAAATGTACAGAATGAATAAACATAGGAACCAAATTTATGGCACTAGTTGAAATAGAGAAATAGTCAACATAAGTGGTGCCCATACAATCATTAGAGTTAGACAATGTCAAGATACAATGTACACATGAGAGAATCATGCACAACCTTACATGGAGAGATCATAAGACAACATAGTGTTATAGAGGGAAGACAGGAGTTTGAGATATGGAAAATATTAGAAAATTTTAATGTCAATGGGCTGGACATGTTGCAAGTATGTCAGACAACCACTGGACATCATGACTTTCAACGTAGATCCCCAGATATCAAATGCAAAGTTGGGGTCAACAGAAAGTAAGATTGTGTGATGAGCTACACAAATTTAGAAAATACTGGCTTCATGATGTCCATGATAGAGAGGTCTAGCGAATCCTGGGGAAGGTATATGTACAAAGACGAGCACTAAAATACCAGTTGCCCTAACCAGCTGGGGAGGCATCCCCTGCAGCCATGCTGATTTCCAAACACATGGAAGCCTTTTGCATGGTGGAGAGTTGAGAAGTGGAAAAAAAGGCACAACACTTACTCTATACTCAGCGCCCAGATATAGCAGCATATTATCTTTTGCAACGTTTGAGAAAAATTAATGATAAAGCAGTTAGATGTGTACCAAATGGTTTTATCAAGTTGAGAGGCAGGCCTCTAATTAGCCAACAAAGCGGCCAATTAAGGGGAAAAATTTGCCAGCAGAATTAGCGGAGGGTGGGTACCACCTAAGCCCCTTTTTGGTGCACCCCTGAATGTAGTTTTTATCAAGTCTCTAAGAACTCATAATGATTGTCTTCAAGATTTTTTTATGTCTTGAGAAATTATCTGGTAATTATGCATACGATAATTAATATCAACAGTTTAATGTTATCTAGAAACAATCTCTTCCTTGTGAGAACTCTTAAGTCATTCGAATTGTTCCATATTCGAAATATAAAACCATCACCCCCAAGGCTTGAAAGGTAAACAAAACGTTCATTTTTCAGCCCCACTCAGGCCAGAATTTGGGGAGTTGAAAAAATAAGTAAAACTGAGAGAAATTCAAGAAAATGCATATTTTCTGAATATTCCAAAGAGTATTTGCTTAAGATGGTTTAGAGATTCTTTCGACTCGTTCAGGCTTGTTTTTTTTGTTTTTTAAGGATTACAAAGCAAAGCCATAATGGATGGATTTTCTCATTTTCTAAGAAACCCAGGGAAGTCATATATCATTCTTGAAGGTTATAAGATGTGGATTTCATTTATGGCAAATATAATGGCCATGCAATCTCATTATGTATTCAAAATGGTTGCAAAATTTAAAGCACAGTTATGTGGGCTCACAGCCTAAATGAGTTAAAGCTGTGAAATGAAATCTATTCAAGTTTTTAATATTAATAGTAACAATGTGGAGAAACACAAATTGTTTGTAGAATAAACAATTTATTCATATCTGTAATAAATATTACATGTTTCAGCTTTGTCAGAATAAAATGAAATACAAATGAAACAAATCATTTGTGTTTTTCCACATTGTTACCGATAATATCTTGTTGGAACTGGTTTATGTATAAATGAGATGAATTAGATTATTTCATTTCTTTGTCTGCATTTTTGAGTTGAGGAATTATCCCTACTATACACAGATTTACTCTGACTAGTGTCCTTATCTTGGTTGTTACAGTCACAACATTTCTACTGTTATACTCTCCAGCTTTTTTTAGGTGTCTGGTATAGTTGGCGAACTTCTGGGAATTTCAAGCCAAACCCTTCATTAAATCTACAGGGGTGGATTGTTCTCATTCCACTGTCAATTCTAGGGGAACCATCTACCAAAATGGATTGAATGAAAACTTCAGTTTGGAATTTCCAGAAGGTTACCAACTATGACAGATAATTGAAAAAGGCTGGGGGATATAACGGCTGGAATGTTATGCCAAGAACAGCCAAGATAAGAACACTAATCTGAGAAAATCAGTGTCTGATAATCTCATATTTGTCCACATCCCTTACAAGTTATCTCTAAATGGATTGGCTATAATAAGTTTGGGATCAGAAGAAACCTATCTAGCAGCAATTTCCCATCATAGTTGATCATTTGTATTGTGTGCAAGGCTGATTAATGAAGCAACGTCTTTATTGTCCCGTTTACCTCATTTACCTCAGAGCTTGTCATCATGTACTGATAGATGAAGTAAAACTTTGCATTAGCCCTTAGGATAGCATCGAGGTGAGCAACTATCTAATTCACTTGTGGGTTGTAGTTTCAAGCCATTATCTCCAGTCATTCAATTATGAAAGAGAATAAATCCACTCGAGAAAAAGCCTGTAGGTGTGTTGCCGAGACAAAATGAAGTTCTAGATTTCCAGAGTAAACTGGAGAAGCATTTAAACTTTGAGAATACAGTTGGGGGCAAGATGATGTTTGTTTTAAAATACCTGTTCAAAGTTGCCTTCAAGATATTACAAAGAAAGTTCCCAGGTTGGGATACAGAAAGTATATCCAAAGTTTTGCTTCTCTCATATGTATTGTCAGATTTCAGTCAGATGTTGTATAAATTTTACATTCTAACTAAAAAACCACAAAAAAAGAGATTTTGTTACAATTGATTCATGTTAGAAAATAAATACATTTTCATAATTTTATTATTAATATTATCATTAATAGAGAACCATCATGTGACGAATGTCTTTTAGCCAACTATACAGACCAGCTCAAAAACTGCAGAAACCTTGGATGACGGTTTTATTTGACTATCTTTCTGAAAAATGCAAATGTATGTAATCATGAACGTATATTCACAGACAGACATGCATATGAATATCCAATTTCACGATTATAAAAATCTACAAAACTTTATATAAAACAACAGGCTCTTCACTGAATCCCCCACTAAACAATGCACAGCTCGACCAAATTCAGAATGCATACTTAATGGATTAAGGGAAATGTTTTAGAGTGAAATGGTTTGTGAAAATGATTTTTAGAGTGTTTTAGAGGGAGGGGTTATACTTACAATGTAACTATATCAAACTCTTATTTTCCGTTCTGTTCTATTCAATGGACATTTTGACATATATACAAATTAGCTGGAACATTGGCCACTTAGATAGCTTAATAGCTAGCACATCTGCCTCACAAGCAGAAGGTCTTCATCAAAAACAAATTTCCCTGTGCACTCAGTTGATGATTCAGTACACAGCTGTTGGAGTAGGTTGGAGGTGACCCTTGGGTGGATCTGCATCCAGCCAAATGGAGGGTCATAAGAACTGGCAGATTTGTTGCTTGCGAAGATCGCCAAGCTGAAGTATGCGACAGAAACTTGGACTTTGTCCCTGGCCTATATTTGGCATAGTCTTCCTTTACTTATACTACCTGGAAACTGACTAATAAGGGGAGTTTCAGCTAGTATGTGTACATATATATATATGTAATTAATGAAATAAGTGACCCTTAGATCCAGGAGGTATATATCTAAACTGTTATAGAGTTTTGGCCAGAAAAATGCTTGATAACTGTTTGTGATAAAAGCAGAGTTTTTTAGATAGAGTTTGTCTAAGCGAATATTGTGAAAGAAGAAAACTTGGGAAAAAGTTCACAATATATGTCAATGCTTATGGCCTTTCTTCAGAAGAATGGAGTTACCTCCCCTTGACTTGAGGTTAATTTGAGGAAGTTTCTAATCTGGGATGACCCAAAATAGGAAACTTAAGATCATTCTCCCCTTCCCTAGAACCAACTTCTTTCTGGATGAGAAATTTTTTTCTGCTTTTACTTTTGTTTATATTTTATTCTGCATTATAGGTTTGGAAATGTGTATTTTTATTTACAGGTTGGTAAAGACATATATATACTGAATAAAGATTACATACATAGAGAAACCATGCAGAGATCACATGCTTCTATTAGCACCATAGTCACTAAAAACTGAATTAAAATCGATTCATATATAACTACAATGTAGGGGAGGTAGCAGTGCAAGTTTCAATTCCCCACATTTTGTACTATTGCCTTAACATTAAGAATATCTCTCAATTGGAAGAAAAATTCTGTGTCTGTCCCCTAATTCTATCAATTTTTACTCTCTGGTCCATAAAATTTCATTGAATTTTATTGAGATATTGTATGGACAAAGATAAAGACATGAGCGATTTCCATATTGTAGACTGCTTTATCATATGCAAAGAAAAGTCTCACTTAAAAAATGAATCCTAGATCCGGCCCCAAATTTGATTAATTGTTCCTATGACCCATTGTTCGTGTCACTGAAATTCATTGAGAACCTTTGGAAACATTGTGTGGATAGACAGACAAACATAATTGATGTCATAGACCACTTCCAATTCCATTGGCAGAGATGAATGATCATATTGCTTCCTATTCACACTGTTCCGACAGCATGAAAAAATTTAAGCAAGAAATCTGTTCAGCTGGTCGAATGGATCAATCAAAGAGCCAAAAGACTTATATCAGCTGAGCTGACATAGCTAAGTGCAATCAGAAAAAGAGATGATGAAGGTTGGCATTGTTTGAACTTTGGTCCTCATGATCTATGGTTTAATGCTCTATCTAAAAGTTATTTCCCAAGGGCACATGCCTTATTGCAGTTCACAGGAGTCAAAAGCTCTTTAACTTCAGGGACTTTGAGTAGAAAGTGGGCAGGGAAGTAAACAAGAATAAGAACAACCTTTGGGCCTCATTTTTATCACTTTTATTTGAGATTGGCTATCAGGAAGACTCAAGGGCCACATTTGGCTGATCTGGGAGGAAAAAATAGGGCCTGCCCTTTTAGATGATTGATAGCCTAACACCAAGTGACCTGACATGTTTAAGGAGGTTGAGTTGCAGCCATAAAATGCAGGTTGTATTATAAGGACACGAGGAGCGCATCACGAGAAGATGAAAGAAAAAGAGGTGGACACAGGGCCATCTGCGATGAATGATCGTTAAAGTCCGGAGCTGTGGATGGCACAGCAGGAAGGGACAGCTGATTGAAAAGACCGTTATCAAGTCGGCACTTGAAATTGATTTCCCCAGCCCCGGCAAATCGAAAGTACTTTGCCTTGGAAAATGATTTCTGTGTTTAAAGAATAAAAAGTTTGGCTGCGTGAATAAAGACAGGAGATTATCCATTGAAAGGTTTTACATGTTAAAACAGAAAAAAAAAAGACGAAAGAAAAAAAACAACATTAAGTGAGATCAAATCACATTGACGGATTTGAGCTTAAGCCGACATGATCTGCAAGCTAGAGGTAAAAAAAAAAAGCTCAGAGGAAAGAAAAAGAGAAGAATTCCGATGAGATAAAAGGGGTTGATCTATAGCCAAGAAGACTCATTGTTATGTCACGGCTTGCACTGCATGTCTGAACTGAACAAGAGGCTCATATCCACACAATCCACGACTAATTCAACATTACACATGCTACATCTTTATTCTGCACAGCTTCTGAGATAATAGACGACTGTCACGGATTTCTTTGCCTTCCAGCAAGGCTTCTTGTTCACCCGGCTAAAAAACACTGCCGATTCAAAATCGGAAGGAGGGTCCTTGACTTTGGTCAAATAAGATGGAAGGCCATCAAAAATTTGATATCAATAAATTACCTAACAGATATGTCTCAATGTCAATCTAATTGCCTAGGGCTATATCTGGCTGCCAGCATTAGTTCAAAGTTGGTTCATGCCTTATATTCTATGGCGGGTTTCTTTTTTTTTCCATTTTTCCGTTCTTTTGGTTGGAATTTAATCTTTCTTGCCAAAAAGATTTCTGTACAGAGAACGAATGCAAGAAAAACAGGTCAGGTAGTCACTCAGCAGAAACCCTCACATAAACAACATATTTTGGCAGCATGCAATGTTAGTGATGATCAATTAAAAAATTGGAAAAAAAGGGCATATCAATGAATAAATTACTTCTTTTGCTTTTTGTTGGATCACTAAAATTGAAAAAAAAAAAGACAACCAGCTGGACACAAAAGACGGCAACAAATTTAGCAAAAACTTACTTTGTAAATTGACCTCTCTCTCCTAAAACCTTGTTAGTGGTGATAGATTTAAAAAAACAAAAACGTTTTTTCCAGATATAATAATAAGAAAATGTTGAAATTTCCATCCTTCTAGCTCTATTGGAGCAGCGTGCGTGCATTACACCTAGATAGATAGATAAAAAGCCATTCAGCCAACCAGAATCGCTCTAAAACTGAAAAATCCTATGTTGGCAGCTTTGGTTGACAGTTTCTAATTATCTAAACAAAAAAGTTATTTTCTCCCTTGAAAAAAAAATCTTTCAGGCAGGTTGGGATGCAATCAAATTAAGCAATACTTGTTCTATTTTTTTTGTTTATTCTTGTAGACACCTTGCGAAGCATAAGGCTGCAATGACTCTGCTGCTTTTCAGTAGCAAGTAGGTTTTCTAGAGAGGAGAGACTAGCTCTATATTCAACCCTCCTCCTTTACCCAAGCTCAATGGTTATGGCAACTGCCAAGCTTGTTAGGAGTAACCTTCTCTTAGAAGGTTCTTTTTACACAGATAAAAGGTTAGAACTGCCTGCTATTTACCTGTAGCTTGGAGGGTGGATAGATTCATGCCTCTCCCAAAATCGTTAATGTGTAGAAACTCCAACTCACACTGCTGATTCTGTTTTCCATGCCGATTAACCATTAGGCCACACCGCACCTCCACAAAGCAATACTTAGCTCAGTCCTCGACTGAGGGACTATTTGTATATTCATAAAAAATAGATAAATAGTGAATTAGTCACTCAATAGAAACTGCTGCCTTATCAACATCTTTTCGCAGCATGGTGTGTTGAGGGTGATCAATTAAAAGATTGGTCAAAGGGGTGATCATTTGATAAGTTACTTCTCTTGCCCTTTGTTGGTTAGTGACTACTAAAATGTCTTAATTTTCAAAGAACAAAATGTAAATGCTGCTGGATACAATCTAAGAGATCATAAACTTACCCTGAAAATTGAACCCTCCCCCCCACTAAAAACCTATCTGGCGGATGGATTTTCAAGCTGGACCAATCTAGAAACTTATTTTGATAGTTTTGGTAAATGGTTTCAAATGAAAAGACAGTGAAATTTGAAGTGGGATAAAATCTTGGAGTATGACTGGATTCACGGGCTTCATTTGTAAATCTTAAGTAAAAAGCAACTTCTGTTCGAGCCTTTTTCATTTTTACTGTATCTCAATGTATATCTCAAGTAAAACAATATTAGATTAGTGAGGTCAACCCACGGAGTCCTTCTGAGGTTTTCACTTTCTGTTCTATTTGCTTTTCATTATTTAGATTGAAAATCCATATTCAAACATTTGGTGTCTGACATCTTAAAGATTCAGATTAGATATGTTTATGGTTGGAGAAGAGACTGTGGCATCTGATAACTTGTTCAAGATAGGAGTGGATCTTTCTGAGAAGTGCTTTCTAACTCTTGTGGCAGATTGAATTTGTTACCTCTTGCTGTGACCTCTGGTTGCACTGCTTGGGGATGGCTGTAACATGATTTTACCTAGGCAAATGCTGCACTTACAGTCTTGGTTGATGGTATGTAGACTTGAGGTTATCCTGTACATTTGTAATAGATTAGCATAAATTCTCCTGAAGAATAATGTGTCATTATTTACTTATTTATTTACACCTTGTTCTTATATATATATATATATATATATATATATGAAATAGGGAAGAATTTTTATAATATTTTAGAGCATATTGGAAAAACAGCAAACTGGATGGTCTTGAATGTGAGACATATCACCAGCATCTAAAAATATTTGAAAAATCTACAGCTAGCAGAGACGAAGAGACGGATACAATGTTTTATATGCATTCAAAATACAGAACGAAAAACATTAGTGCCCAACGTCAGACTACAATTTGAATTCAGACATAGAAAAATTTAGTTCCTTCCTCCCAAAATGAAATACAGCAGTCATCATGCTAATAGCAGCAGCAGGTCACGGATGTCACAACTGATCAACTCCTGTACAGTTAAAATAAGAAATATTCCAGATGAGCCAATACTTCTTGAATACAGTAAAGACACACCATTATGATTTAAAGAGGTTAACTCTTCTGGAAGTCACACTATAGAATCACCACTTTAGATGAATAAATAATCTAATAAAAAGGAATTTTAAAATCTGAAGAAATTTTGAAATTAAAAAACTTTCTTTTTTTTTTTAGGACAAGCATATTTTGAGTCAAGATCTCTGATCAAGTTCAAAATTTCTACATGATTTATTAGATTTTCCATTTGATGTTTAATTATTGCCATTAATTATTGATGAATTTGAAATAGTGATTTATTCTATTGGTAAGAGTTGATCAGAGATGTAGCGACATTTGGAAAAATTAAGAAATTATTCCAATGCAAAAATTGAACTTCATCCTGATTAGTAAAGATTAACATGATTTTTTGGTGAGAGATTCAAGTTGGTGAAGAAAAATTTCCCAAATTATAATCAGAAGATATAATTATTTCATTAAAATTGCCAATTTTGATGAAACTGATTTTTGATTTGCTGAAAAAGCTCCACAAACCAATTTAAGGTCACGTTCACAAAAATCAGAATTCATAGTATTCAATGTAACAATGAAGAAAATTTATTTCGCATTTTGTGAATATGACAAAACGTAGATGTTGAGCATATACAAAATGGTTGAAAGATCAAGGAGAGTGCTTCATATTATATAAGCAGTTTGGGTGGGATGCTTTTCCCATTATTTTAAAAAAGAAGTTCTTCAACAATTTTTCGCTTGCACCTTTAGTTAGAGAGACTGCTTGGCCTTATGGTATTGTATATATATATATATATATATATATATATATATATAATTTTAAAACCTTCCCCATGGTTCATTGAGTATGTATGTGGACTTTGGATGAGTGAAATTAACTTTTAGTAAGATATAGAAATAGATGGGAATAAGATGATTCTTATTTAGATGAGAGAAAACACATACCTTAAACATCTTTTTTGTAAAGTGGGGGCCCCCATATGTGAATTTTGTACACATATTCAGCCTATTTGGTACCTACTGGGACTATTCTAGGTATTGGGTTAAGTCTCCTCCCCAGTAAAATCTAATTTTGTTTGTGTTATTTCTAAAAAACAAAAACTGTTTTCCTAGACAGATTAAGGAGAAAATAAAAAAAACAATTAAGTTTTGACAAACCTAAATAGAAAAGGAAAAACTTTGAGTAAAATTACTGATGTTAATAAATAGATAAATAAACAAGTCTGGTTAGTCACATAATAGAAATTGATCAACATTTTTGGCAGCATGCTTTGGTGGGGGTGATCAATTGGAAAATTTGAAAAATGGGGGATCAATGAATAAGTTACTACTTGCACCTTTTGTTTGGGCTGTGATCACCAAAAAAGTCTAAATTTTCGTGTAACAAGCAGGTACAAACTGTGGGATTAACTTACCATAACCCTACATTGTAAATTGAGATTCCCCCCCTCTAAAAAAACCTATTCAGGGAAGGAATCTGAAAGGAGTAAAACTAATTCCAGACATAATGAAGAGTAAATGTTGAAATTTTCAGCCTTCTAGCCCCATTGGTACCAACTGTACATACGTCACATACATATGTAGCCAACTGAAAAAAAACTGACCAGACTGTTTCGTATAATGCCTAAAAAGTCTGGATTAGCTAAAACTCCAAAGTCCATGAAAAGATAGAAGCCACAGGGAGGAAACTGTAATATGTCCTACCAGTGAATATGATAAAGTCCTGGTTAGCTAAAAACTCCAAACCCTATAAATGGACAGAGGATATTGAGAGGATACTGTACAATGTCACAGTAGTGAATGCAATAAAGAGCGAGACCAGATTACAAGAGCATCTACTGGTAGCTTGAAAACTTAGCCAAAAAACTAATGTCTAGTTTCTTAATCTAAGTTCATTGGAAACTCTTGAGATGAACTTGTCTTCAAGAAATTTACAACACGAGTGTCAGTCCCCATTTCTGTACCTCAAATGTAAGTATACCTCTCGGCTATGACCAAGTCTGTCTGCCTTAAGACTCACGAGACTGATTGTTTTTCACCCACTTGCAGGAGTTCGTAGATGAACTGGAATCTTTAGTGCAAAAGAAGCCAAAAAAATATGGCCAAAGAATCAATAAGTAAAACAGGTCTGGTTTGTTACTCATCAGGAGGTGTCACATGACCAACATCTTTTGGCAGAATGCCTTGTTGGGGATGATCAATCTAAAAAATTGGCAAAAAGGGTAATCAATGAATAGATTACTTCCACTTTTTGTTGGACCACTAAAAATAACGAAATTTCAACTAACAAGAGTGATTAAGTAGACACAAACTAAAGGATCAATTTAGCATAAATTTACGTAAGTAATGTGGAAAAAAATGAAAAAGGAAAAATTTTTCCGAGAAGTATCAAAGAGTAAGTGTTTGAATTTTCAACTATCTTGGTCTATTGGTGCAGTCTGTGTGCACAACACTTCCATAGATAGATAACAAGCCAGAATCACTTATAAACTGAAGAAACATATGTTTACAGTTTTCATTGATGGTTTCTAACATAATGCAAAACCTGTGTTAAGTTTAGGTATTAGTAACCATCATTCAAAACAGTAAACATATGTTTCTTCAGGTTTTAAGTTGATCTGGATGGCAATGTATCATGTATACAGGCTGCACTGATGGAGCCAGAGGGCTGAAAAATATTCACTTTGTATTATGTTTTGACCCCACATATTTTTTTTGTTTTTTTAAAATCATTTTGTGTCTTGCAACATTCACTTATACTTTCTTTGAAAATTCAGATTTTTTAGTAATCACTGCCCAATAAAAGGTGAGAGGGGTAACTTATTTATCGATCACTCCTTTTTTCTAATCTTTTTTCTTATTGATCACCCCCAACGCTGTATGCTGCTAAAAGATGTAGGTCATGTGAAGGTTTCTATTGAGTGACTAACCAGCCCTGTTTTTTCTTTGTTTCTAGTTGAAGCATTAAGACATTAGCAGGGAGGATATTTCACCATAAAATCTTAAGTCTTTTATATGTTTTTGGCTGCAAAAGCAAATCTTCATTTTTTTTTGAGTTTTCATCTTCTTTCCTTCACTGCAATTTTAAGTGCTGATAAAGTTTATTAGGCCAAGTAAAACGAACTAGAAAAAAATCTCTATCATCCAGATGGATTAAACAATGCAAAGTTATCTCTTTTCCTCACAACTTGATTCGATGAACTGATGGGTCATGTGATTAAACTATATCAGTTCTAAACCAGTGATCTCCAAAGTGGGTGCTACCACTCCTTGGGGGTCCTGGAGGCAGTGTTGGAGATAAGTTTGGGGAACTGGATATACGGTAAGGCTTGGTTTAGGATATTAGGTATCCAAGAAGTAGGTATACACAGTACCCCCATGTACCTCTCACCCATTTCCACCGCTGGTGCAAATTGTTACAAGCACTACTGAAAGCAATTTTGAAGTAATCTCATAATTAAAAATGAAATTTGATTTAGTTAAGAAAAAAATAAAAGGCCTGGTTGGTCATTCAATTGAAACCATCACACAACCAAAATATTTTGGCAGCATGCCATGTTGGGGGTGATCAATCAAAAGATTAGAAAAAGCAGTAATTAATGATTAAAACACTTCTCTTGTCTTTTGTTCGATGATGATCCCTTGAAAAGTCCAGATTAAAAAAAAAAACAGTTTGAGAATCACTGACCTAAATGATGGATAAGGTGCAAGGAGCCAAGTTCTCTGAGCCCAAAAATTTCCAGGTTCACCCCATGACATAGTCAGGTAGTGTTATCATGTTGGAATTGTTCCTACAAACTTTTATCTCCTATTTTTGTTCACCATTTTTTTGTGTTCCACTTTGTAGCAGGATCAATAAACCTGAAGTTGCTATATCTGAATATTGAAAAAAAAAAGGCTGTTCCCAGTCACATTTATTAAAAAAAAGAAGCTGTTCCCAGTCACTTTTATCCTAATAAGGCTGTTCCCAGCCACTTTTATCCCAATAAGAGGCTGTTTCAAGCCACTTTTATCCTGAAAAGCAGCAGCAATTTCCAGACACTTTTATTTGAAAAAGAGGTTGTTCTCGGTCCCCATGAAAGTTGTGTACACACGTAAATAGTATATCTACATTGGTTGGATTATAGTAAGAAATTGCTAAAATGCCTCAAATGTTGGGCAAAAAAACAAATGCAAAAGTATAAAAAAAGCCACAAAAAAAATGCTTTACTTTCAACATTTCACTTATGGCTGTGACAGCAAGATGAAAAAAATCATTGCGCATAGCTGAAGAAAAAATTAATATGCATAACTGAAGAACATGAAAAAGCAGTTCATGGCATTACATACTAGCCCTAAAACTAAAAAAGTTGACAACACTTTTCTTCCTCTCTCAGACCTTGTATTACAGTTCCATGTTTTTTTTGTTTTTTTTCTGAGGAGAAAATGATAGAAGCTGAAATTCCACACTCGTGAAGAATTTCAAAACTTTCCTCCAAATCAAGATACAAATAGGAAAAACTTGTCTGACAAAATATGGATGTATGGCAGCCGTTTAGGATCAGTCTCATGAAAAACAAAAATAGAAAATTTCAACTCTTCTATGAACAGAAAAAAAAGTACTGGAACTCTTTTATGAATAGAATAGAAAAAAAAGATTTACATGAAGATCGAAGGGAAGTTACTCCCCTTTACAATATGGATACAAGAGTTAGAAATTCATATTTCTACTCACTATGGCATGGAACCAGGAATGTCAAAGTCCATGAATTTGATTCGAGCTTTCTCCAAGTTTTGCTTATCCATCAGTCCGTCGATATAATAATGGCAGGTGACATTCGAAGGAAAGTTGCTGTGGTAGCCTGGCGAGGATATAGTTCCGTTCGATTCCTTTGTGCTCACAACGCGAACATCACACTCTGGAAAAAATTTAAAAAATCAAATTATTGAAAATTAGTGTAGCACTCATGAAAAATGACAGCATTATTTACAGACTGAGAATCAGGGAGACCAACAGAAAAGGTTATATACATTGTCTGAATAGATACTGTCAAATTACCCTAAAAGGTCAGTTGATTCAATTTTAATCAACTTGAGATAAGAAGATCACTAACTCTGCTCTCTCCCTCCAAATTTTGAAAATGAGGATTTGATTCAGACTTTATGAGCCATTCATATACTTAAACACACTTTATTTCTACATAACCCATTTCAAAATAAAGTCAGTGAATGTTATAACATTCCTCAGAGCAGTGATGTGATTTGGGTATTAATAAATCCCCATTTGCACTAAAATTGTCCTCTGTTTTGAAAATCCTAGACCATAGGTGCCAAGGAGTGTTTCAATGGATGTATTAAACAAGATAATTCATTTTTATGGTGACATGGGTTTTCGAAATATAAATGAACCATGCAGAATGTGTTGGAATTATGGGAATTTTATTGTGCACCGCAAGCAGTTTGAAACAATAAAGTAGCAAACAAGGTTTGATGGTAAAGTCTACAGGTCTAGTTAGTCAAATAATAGAAACTGTCACATGACCAATATCTTTTGGCAGCATGCCATGTTGGGAGTGATCAATTAAAAAAATTGAAAAATAGGGTGATGAATGAATTAATTACTTCTCTCACCTTTTTTGTGACAGTGATCACTAAAAAAGTCTTAATTTTCAAAAAAACAAGCATGAATGCTGGTGGACAAAATCAAAAGACTAATTTAGCATACACTTAGATAGTAAATTGAACATCCCCCACCTAAATCCTATTTTCGGTGAATTTTCAAAGAAGAAAAAAAAGTTTTTTGTAGGCATAACGAGGAGTAAATGTTCAAATTTTCAGCACTCCAGCACCATTGGTGTGGCTTGAGAATGCAATAGACAGTCAGTCAGACAGAATTATCTAAAAACTGAAGAAACCTACGTCAACAGTTCTGGTTGATGGTTTCTAATGAACGACTGCATGAGTTTGATTGTAGCCTTCATATTTCATTTCCTGTATGACACTGCATTTTTTCTCAGTTTGTTTATCATGTAAACAAACCATAAATCAACATATTGAATAGTGTTACATTTTCTGTTTATTTCTCTGTAACAATTGACTCTTCCTCTCAAAGGTAACAATTCTGTTGATAAGATATCTCTTACCTACTGTTTAGAAATGAGAAACCCTACCACTTAAAAGAGTCCAGTCACTTTTCAATAAAATGGCAAACATTTATTTGCACTATTAACAGCTTTGAAATAATGAACTGTAATGTCTTAAAGTGAGAAGGGGAATGTAAAGAAATTGCTCAAACTCAACTGAAACACTGGCAGATATTTTTACCAAATGATCTGCATTACAGCTTCCTCTCTTTCTCTCTCTCATATATATATATATATATATATATATATATATTATGAAGGCCTATCATGTATTTGTTAGTAACGTATTGCACTCTTTTCTTTAGGAATCATATTTAGAAATTCAAATATATCTTTGGTTGGTTAGTAATCACTAAAACATCTAAATTTTCAGAAGCAAGCTTCAATGCTGCCAAAGACAGAGTAAGGAACCAATTTAGCATGAGTTCATATTGCAAATTGTCCTCCTCCCTTGAAAACCTCTTTTTAGGGGCAACTTTTAAAAAATAAAAAATACTTTTTTTCTAGACATAATAAGGTGTAGATGTTTAAATCTTCAGCCCCCTAACTGCATTGGTGCAGTTTGCAGACACAACAGATAGATAGACAGCCAGCCAGAACCAATTAAAAACTGAAGAAAGTTTTGATGACAGTTTGGTTGAAGGTTTCTTGGTATATTTACTTTGTTGGTAGCAGATATCATAATTTGAGTGTTAATTCAACCTTTTTATAAATAATAATGATCAACTAATTCATAATTGTTTGCAATACAGTCTCTCAATGATACAAATTACATCTAGGAGGAAATTTTGAACATCTGAAATAGAATGTCATACAAACATAAAGATTGAAAGCTTTTTCCAAAATGAATTATTTAAAAGTGTGGTTCGGAAAGACGATAAGTGCAGTTTAAATAATAGATGTATTTGACTGAATTAAAAATCAAATTCTAGATTTAAATTTTTCATCCTATCAATATATTCATCATCATATTTGTGGTGTTTTGAAACCACACTCTCAATGTTTTTATCATGAATGTGTTTAATTGACTTTAGGGTAATAACCTATATGTGCAAATAACAAATTAAATATGTATTGGCATCCACTTGGGAGAAGCAGGTGCAAATGTGGCATTTACGATCAGGCGTTCTCACTGAGGGTTTGGGGATTTGAAAGTTCTTGTCAATATAGGATAATGGTGAAATATAATTGTTTTCTGTGAACCCAACATAATGTACCAATAAAAAAAGATAGTATCATTATTATTTGCTGGTTACAGGGTTGCTGCTTGGATATATTCTGAATATGTCCTTTTGTTTTCCCTTTCCTTCGTGGGTAAGAGCATATACATTTCTGTTGGAAACCTTTAATCATGCAGAATTTTGTAGATATCTTTGTTGGACATGTCAAAAAAGATTCTACCACACTGAGGTTCAGGAAAGATCAAAGAATTCCCTTCTGTCTCACATGGCAAACATGCAAATATACCACTTTTCCTGATCTTACTTCTCTTTTCTCTCCAATGCAGTAGTATCTCCTATAGCAAAGGAGTCTTATAATGAAGCGAGACGTCCCAATTACCAAAAAAAATCTCAGGAAATATTTTCAGTTAGTTAGAAAAAAACAAACCCTGCAAGATTTCATTTAGCAAGAGGTCTGCAATTACCAACGTTAAATCTATTACCAAGGAAATGACGATGTGAGCCTGAAACCATTAACAAAGAAGACGCACGTATAGTCTCATGCCATTGAGCATAGCCAACCAGTTGCTTCCCTTTCAAAACTATGCCATTATCTTGCATCATTTTTTTTGCAATGATTATTAAATCATGAATCTTAAGAGATTTTCTTCTGTATGCGGTTAACCAAAGAGGTCCATAAAGACAATAACAATCAAAATTTAACAGGAAATTGTGCATAAACTCTACAACAGAACTAGACAAGGATTACAGCATGGCTTTGAGCAACATTTCCACAATTCTAAAGAAGAAAGATGTTCTAAAAAATCAAGGTAACATATTTATTAGCATTTTTATATCACTTAGAAAGTAATTATACATTATTTACTGGGTAATTATTAAGGGTTTGGGGATCCCATATTTTTTATTCAGGATGAATTATTGAAATCCCGACAGTTCAATTATTCACTGAACGAATTTTCATCCAATGAGATATTTTGTTCAATGGAATGACTTCGTTAAGTGAGGTATCAATATACTCTGCAAAATAATATTACTCAACACAGAAGGATAATAAGGTTTTTTGTGAGTTGAAGGATATCAAAATGATACCCTGTGCTGCAATATTTGGTTCGTGATATTGATTTGTGTTGAGATAATGTGGTGTGGCACAAGTGTTTTATGACCTTCATCTAATAGTATTCATTGCTTTTGCAATTCTTGTAATGATTTGTTGTATTGTTTTTAATATTTCCTACAAAGCAAAGATATATATTTTTTGTGTGTCCTTCTCTGTTACATTACACAATATTCCCTTTATTACGTAGATGTCAATGTGGTGGGAGATGCATGCAGTTGGAAATATACACATAGCAAAATAATAAATAGAAAGAAGAATGCTTGAATATACATAATTATATGTAGCTGTTGGATATGATAAATATATATAAAATATCCAAATCATGTATACATATATATATATATATATATATCAAAATATCCAAATCATATATACATAGATATACCAAGAAGAACCAAACTGGCTGCATATGCCATCAAACCCATAGCCTGGCTTCCGTTGGAACCTACCCACATTGTCACAACCCACCTGCACAAACATTTGAAAAAGCAAACGTCCAAACTGCACACCTGCCCACACAATTGCAAGCTACCTACACAAATATTCGAAAAAGCAACTGTCATCCTGGAATAAAGGTAGTGAAAAAGATTTCTAACTGTTGGTAAGAATTGGATGAATTGAGAAATAATCAGTTGCTCAAATGATTGTTATGAATATTTATCTATTTGTGCTCTATTTTTGAAATCATCATACATAAAGCTACCCCTAAAATCAACAATAATATATACATATTATTAGGAAATGGATATATAATCTGAAAGAAATATCATAGATGTGTTATATTAATTTGAAACTCAAGTAGAAATAATCTCCCAATGTATATCATGAGGCTTAGACAGCATGAATAGAATAAACAAATGGGACTGCTGCTTGAAGCAAACCAACGACTGATAAGGTAGCCGCTTCATCATAGCATTGCTCTTACTATTGAGCTACCATTTGCATTTCCGGCGGCTGTTTAGCTCAGAGAAATATGCTGCTTTGAATTGGCTACTTAATCACATTCAATTCCTGCAGCAACCTCATTTTCTTTAATTGTTTATTCTAGTCATACTGTCTTGGGCAAATGATACATAACAGGAATTCATTTCAAACATAGTTTCAAATTAATATAATGCATTTAAACACACACACACACATCTCTCTCTCTCTCTCTATATATATATATATATATATAAATCACCACTACCCACAACAGACCATTTTAAACACTGTTACTAGATTTAGGTTATTCATTTGTTCTGACATAATCTATTTACGTATTCATCCAGATTTGCCCAGCAAAGGAGGGAAATTGTTTATTTATTTTTTGAAAATTCCCCTCCCAAAAATGTCTTCAGGGGCAGGGTTCAATATGCAATGTAAGTTTATATAAATTTATGCTAACTTAGTTACTAGTTTGTGCCCACTTTCTTTTTGAAATTTCAGACCTTTTTCAGTGATCATAGCCCAATAAAAGGTGAGAGAAGTATGTTATTGATTAATCATCCCTTTTTCCAACTTTATAATTAATCACCCGCAATACAGCAAATGTGGGTGGTGGTAATTCATAATTTACTTTAATTAGGAATGCTAATATACTGAGTGATAACTTTAAACCAACTGCAAAATGGAAAATATTAAAACGAATGTACTTGTGCAAAAATATTGAAAACTCCATGCTGCCTATGCTTAAATGAGAAATTTGAAAACCTTACTTTTTCTAAAAAAATACAAAAAACATAAAACAGGTTTATTAAAGAGAAAAAACAAAATAGCATTAAAATGTAGGCACAGCTCAAAATTTCTGTTAACAGACCTAACTCAATAACCTACATAAAGATATACTAATAATAACGTAGATATCTTATTCACGAAGCCACCTCAAAGAACTATCCAATCAACGTAATTACCTTAGACATGAGGAAGTAGACCAAACACAAGATAATCATATAACCCACTAAGGTCATATTAATGGGATCTTAGCATGGGGAAATAAATTTAAGAAATTTAAGTAAGAATAAAACACTCCCACAGAGAATACACATCAAAAACTGATTGAAACAACCACTTAGTGATAATGTAAACATTCACACCATACCCCCTGGTTTGTAATTTATAACCACCAGCAGACATACACAGAATATGAATAAAATAAAATAAAAGGAGGACCTTCCACTAAGAGTGGTAGATATCCCCCCCCATATTCCAAACAGGAATCTAAAATTGCCTGAAGAAGCAGGGCAGAAACATAAATGTGTTTGTGTAGTGAATCCTCATTCTACTATGTATATATAATGCTCTTCTAACATGGAATGGAGCACTCTGGTGGACGGGGAATATATGCATAAATAAATATATTGCCTAAATTTAACCTTACTGACTGTCCAGTTCAGTTGAGTAGAGAGAGGATACCAGCCTCCGGGTCTGAAGCTAAGGTTTCGATCCTACCTTGTGGTGCTGGATGGGATAACGGATAGTCGATAGCCACGCTGAAGAGTTGTAATACAACGAAATAGCTGTCTGTGGATGACACAATGATATATATATATATATATATATATATATATATATATATATATATATGTGTGTGTGTATGTTTTGGAGAAGTTCAGATTGTTTTGGCACCATGATGCTTGGAAACAAAAAACTTGGAAGACCTTGGAGAATATCTATGTCCAACACAGTGTTGGTGATATATATGTATACATCAGTGTGCACAAAAATGTATGAATATGTATGTGTGTATCAGTACCAGTACCCATACACACTAAGTGAGGGAGCCCCAAAAAGCTTTATGAATAGCAGTTCAATAACTGAATTTCTACTGACAGATCTCACTAAATATTGGAGGAGGCTCTTCAAAGAGCCAAGCCTCCCCAGTCTCTAGTTGAAAGTAACTCAGGAAAACATACTCAGCAATCGATGAAAATAATCAATATTTAATGAACAAAACTTAACATGACTCATCTTCATTACTTGAATATTGATCAGTAAGAATCGGTTGAGCTGAAAGACAGCTCTTCCATGATTGAGGTGTGTCAGCAACACCTACAAAATTTCTAATTAGTATCATGGTTGAAGGAATATGCCCACATACTATGCTCAGTTAACTCAATCAGCAGAACAAGTATTGTCATTAATAGCTTGTGGGAACTGTTGATCAGGAGGGAGCCAGCGATGAACTTTGAATTCCGCAGTAATGGTCAAAGAGATGTGAGCATGTGCAAAGCTCAACAGGAAGTCATGATGCCATTGCAGAGGTCAAGAGGAGACAATCCTGAAAATGCAGATACACACAAACCAGGCATGATGTGTATGTGAGGGAATGCAAATGCACTCTTGGAAATAGACTAAGATTTTCAGAATCAAACAGACAACCAAGGGAGGCTGTTGGGTACACAACTGAAACATTGTGAAAAACAACAAAAATGAGGAGAATGTACCAGATTCCTCATCCACCCAGACACTCACACATACGATTACAATTCATCAAAAGTTACTCATGGTTTGCCAACTATCCATTGCAGAATATAATTTTGGAAGTCTTTGCTGGCTTATATAATACAGGCCACCTCATTGTAATGCAGTTAGTTAACTTATTCAAGCATATGTTTTTTTTAATGATCATAAAGCAAGGACAGCAAAAACATAATTGATTGGAAGTCATACATCATTTCAAAGGTTATGAGATATAGATTGCTTTTATGGCAAAATTATACAAGTATTACAGTCATGTGACCCCATTTTTTTACTCAAAATGGCTGTCATATTACTGAATTTTATCCATGTGTGTCATGAAATTTCAAGTAAACATATGTGGGCTCCTGGCCTGAATGAGTTGAAGCACAATTTGCATTATACTGGGACTAGTTGAAGGAAACTAAAATATTAATCTAGCACCAAAATAGCTCAGTTTTAGTGTGCCTCAGTTATAACTTGACTGGCTTTCTTGGACCCCAACACCACATTATAACAAGGAACACCAGTTATAAACAAAAATGTAACAAAACTAATTATTAAGGTCGGTTTTTGAACATCAGGTGTAACTGACAAAATTAAAAGTAGGCTCAGAACTTGGAAAGTTTTTTTTCCATAGAATTGGATTTGAATGTATCAACAGAAACTTCCTATCAGTTCATCAATGATTTCAAGCTGTTCTTTTTTTTTTTTCATGGTAGATTTTTCATCAAATTTAGTATTTTCCTTATTCTATTTACACGGCGTTTTTCCAAAAATTTTCCTTGACGAACCAACATTTGCAGAGGAGCATCAATGACAGACATCCTTGTCTCTTCTTGTTTGGTAGTTAATTACTGTAAAACTGACTTCAATTTGCCCATGTCAGCTGATGACACTTTATGATATGGAATTCTTTTATGGTAATTCATGACAGAGACTTTTTTTTTTGGCTCGGTAAATTTTGTTTTTAATGCATTTGCGCTCGAAAAGATGGGAAAAATTTCTGAAACTATTTTTTTCCTAATGTTACTTTTTACCGAATATTGTTAATTAACCAACTTTTCGAATGATGATGAAAAGTACTATAGATAAAGTTGTCTACACTAATAGACAACTTGTGTTATGAACAAGTGCTGATAAAAAGAAGAGAGTATCTATAATCATATGTTGGTATAAGTATGTAGACATCTATCATATTAATTCACAATAGTCAAATTTTGGTTGAACCACTTCTTTTTTGAACTACTGATTTTTCCCAGTGCACTGTGATGCAGCACCTCCCCTCAGAAGCCCCGGTTTGAACCTTTGTCAGTCAAATGTTGAATAAAAGATGGATCATTGCCCAAGTTCAAAAATGTTTGACTCGTTATTTTGACTAAATGAATCTGCAAAAATCTTTGAAAGAAGAAATTGAATGAAGAATCACACTAGGTTGGAAAGCTTTCAGTAGAGCTAGCACGAACTTCAAGAATAAGAGGATCCCAATAGTACTAAAAAGAAGGGTCTACAACCAATGTATCCTCCTGATAGTCACCTATGGAGCTGAAATGTGAAACCTAACCAAAGGATTGACTCTCAAATTGACAACTAAGCAACATGTGCAGGAGATAATTGTGCTAAACATCATATGAAGAGATCACAAGACAGCACAGGACATGAGTGGGAAGAGGAATCTGAGATATCATAGAATCCATTTGAAAATTCAAATGGTAATGGGTTGGTCATATTGCAATAATGGCAGACAAACACAAGACATCATGACTCACAGCATGGATCCCTAGAGATCATATGCAAAAATATTGGCTCTGCAACGTGCATGATAGAGAAGTGTGGCAAATCCTGGGGGAAGTCTATTTCCAACATTGGAGGCTATAAGACTGATGAAGATGATAATAATGGTATGGGTTGCCATAACAAAAAAATTATCAATTTGAAATTAAAAGTTCTATGTCCACGATACATATGTAAAAACCCAATTTCAACTATTTCTATCTTAAACTCAATGCAACTGACTTCAATGAAAAATAGTAGTCATTATAATTACACACTGTGTCTCCATCTTGGTTGTTACAGTCAAAGCATTCCAGTTGTTGTATCCTCTGGTGTTCTGCGGGTGTCTGTTATAGTTAATAACCTTAAGGGTATTTCAAACCAAATCTTCTATTCAATCTACAGGGATAGATTTTGTTCTCATTCCATTTAACAATCTACTCTTGTGGATTGAAGATTACCAACTATGATAAATACCTTAAGAAGACTGGAGGATGATTGGCCAAAACAATATGACTATAACAAATAAGATGAGGACACTAGTCCTAGAAAATCAGTCTATATTAATCATAATAACTGAGTAGCCACACATGATAAGTGTCCAATAAACCACTTTTAAAAAGTTGATATTTTTGTAATTTTCAGAGCTACAATACTTGGGCATTTTCTCATTTTGAAGCTTGAACACTTTGCATGAACAAAAATATCAACTTTTTAAAAAATGGTTCGTTGGGCACTAATCATAATTGGCTACACGATTCCTCATCTCCAGAGTTCAGGTAAAAGTAGTGATTATAGTTTTACTCCCACAATTTTAATCCACAGCTAAAAATGGAATTATGCTCTTTGCTTCAAGTAAACTCAATGAATTCATGAAAATAATTTGTAGACTGGAAGAATTATCTCTGTGTTATTTAATACAGGAGATACTCCAAAATATATTTCAGAGGAAGATTTTTTTTACACTCTATAAGTTTAATCTGAGGGATCGAATCACAGATCTTACACTCTAGCTGACTGCTATTAATTGGACAAGCTGACTTGAAATCTCAACTATTTGAAACAATGTTTATTGCTGTGTTTGTCCATCTCAGAGACAGGAGAGAAGACAACTTCTACTTTCATCTCCTTCACTGATACCTCACTATTCATCTCTTGCAATGGCTGCAATTTACTTGTCACATGATAGAAACAATCATGTGACAAACATTTTTTGACTGCATGCCATGTTAGGGGTCTTCAATTAGAAAATTGGAAAAAAATTTGATCAATGAATTAGTTACTTCTCTTGTTTTGTGTCTGTCAGTGATCACTTAGAAAATATGAATTAAAAAAAAAAATCATGAGCACTGCTAGACATTAACTAAGGGACCACTCAAGTATAAATCTATATCATAAACTGAACCCCCTCACTAAAAACCTATTGAGTTGGGGAACTTTCAATAAACAAAAATTTATTTTTATTATTAATATAATAATAAATAGTAAATATTTGTCTTTATAATATTAGCGTTTCAGCTCCATTTGTGGGGCTGAATGTCATATAGATAACCATCAAGCTGAACCAACCTAAATACTTTAGAAACCTATGCAATCAGTTTTTGTTGACTGTTTCTAATAAACAGTGCTATGAATAAATCCTGTGAGTTTATATATCATCAAAACACATCCCTCATCAAATATCCTTCTCACTTTCTATATTGAATACAAACAAGAGAATCTAGAGATAATATGGAGTAAATGTTGAATATTCCATCAGTGTAGCCTGTACATGTGGTGCATAGCCAGCCAGTTGATTTCTATACTGAACACAGACAAAATGCATGTACATTACAAGAAAAACATCCTGGTTATAATAAAACTATACAAATGTTCATCCTATATTTTTGATCATTAATTCTCTATAATTATTAAAACAGTCTTCATTTCTGACAAAATGCAGACACTAGTCTTTAAATAAAGAATAACTTGGTTAGAATATGTGTTTTACAAGCAATAATAGACGAAGGAAAAGGCAAAATGATTTCAGCAGGAATGTATTCGACAGCCTCAAGCAATGATGCAATGGTCACATCTCAAATGATTAATTTGTATTTCTAACAATTAAAACACCCTTGAGGCATGCAATTCTGCCCCGGGGAATGTTTGTCTAGGCCTTAAAGGAGAGTGACTAGATTCAAAAGTCACTCAATCTTTCTCCCCATGATAATTTACTTTAAAAATTGAAGCAGCTTTAATAATAACGGAGAAGGACAGAAAAACAGTTTTTCATCAAATGTTTTGTTATCAAATATTCTTGAAACCCTGTTGGGTACTCATTCCTGTTGATAACAGACAGAGAAGTGTAGCTTAGTTGTGGGTACGGAGAGGGCTATCTGGAACGTACATTCCCCCATCCCCGGGCACCAAAAGGGTATGCATTCCCATTGATAACAGACCTGTCTCTGCATCATTCTAGAAAAAAAAGAAATATCCAAAGATTAAACCCTTCAAACAGTTAAAAGCAAACCTGTGTAAAAGACAGCAGTATTTTTTGATCTTGATAACAAAATTTAGTGTACATACATGTGTATATATGTTGATATAACTGTTCTGTTTTGAAATCCCCAAAACAGTTACATGGTAAACAACTAATGATCCCAACAAGAAAAATTAATAGTACCATAATATCTAGTTCTGTTGAAAACATAAAACCCTTTGAAAAACTTATATAAATTGCATTATTAGATATTTGAAAAATAATTGACTGCAATGACATAAATTCAAAAAAGAGTCTTTTACATCTTTAGTGTTTGAAGCTGTAAACCTTTCTAGACTATATATATGTATATATATATATATATGTGCATGCACACTTCAAATACTAACATAAAAGCACCACAAAGTCTACTTACACAATGTATTGATCAAACATTAAGACAATAATGAAAATAAAAGCTATACAGTTATATAGAGCTTTTATTTTCATTATTGCATTAATACTTGATCAGTACGCATGATTATACTCTTTGGAGCCTTTATGTGAGTATCTAAAGTGTGCACATGTGTACACACATGCACACATATATATTTATTCGATTTTTTGTGATTGCAAATCATATAAGTAGAATCCTCAATTTACTTACAGATATAGCTTTTATTATGATGATAATAGTAAGATTATGTTACATATATTTATTTCACAACCTCAAGTTTCATGCATAAATACCAACATATATAAGTGTCTCCTGCATTCATCCGGTGATAAATTGATGTAACTTATAATCTTGTCATCATTATTATTATCATAGAATATATACATAAGATAAGTGTGTGTGTGTATATATATATGTAAGATAAGAAAGAAATATATAGATATAGCATTTTATGTACAAATATTAGAGTGGCTGAACTTGCTTAATGTATGAGTCACACATGATAAACTTCAGATGTTTGTGAGCCATAAGACATGAACAAAATTTACACACACGTTTTTATTGTTATATACGCATTTTGTGACAAAAATTTTATGTAAATATTTACAAATACATGCAATCAATGATATCTATTCATGTATATAGTTTTTTTTAATGTTAATTTGTATTAGATACAATAATCAATAAATACAAATATATACTAAATGGTTTCAAAATCTTCACTGTTTGAACAATATTAAATCATGTACTAGAATTCAATATAGTTAAACATTTTTTCTCACCATAAACATTGAACTTACATTTTGATTAAGTGGGTACTCATACATACATATACTTCCACAAACCACACAATAAATGTCAAAAAGCCACAGTTTGGCTACCCCTGATCTATACTCATAGCATTTTATTTAGAAATATAATCGAGACACTCTTGGTTATTTTTTTAAGCCAGTCATCAAAAGATGTAGCTACTTTTATCCATTTAAAATGGCAAGTGTCTTCTGGCCCTGTCATACCAAAGATTACCTAAAATATGACATGACGAAATATTTCTTTGGTAATCTCTCAATTTGACATGAGAGAGCAAGAGGCATTTGCTGTGAGAAATGCATACATTGAATTTTGAAGTCAAACAAGTAGCAGCATAATATTTGCATGTGTCTCACCAAATTCCAGGAGCAGAGAGTAAGGCAGTTAGCAAGAAATCTCCCGAGGAAACCAGATTATCAGCAAGAAGTTAGAAATTCAGTACGTCAACTTCCTATCATTTTTGATTCGTCTGCTATGTAGTTATCATATTTGGGGTGCGAGGCAAACTTCTACGATAAAGGTGAATAAGATTATGTATGGATGGTAACAAGCCAGAGAATTCAACTGTCAGGCAAGAATCTATAATAAGTCTTTATTTGGTATTTGTTATCTCCCCCTGACCACAAACTCCATTGTCAATTCTTGCTGACAACGGCTTTATGGAAACTAATAGACTTTGAGAGTCAACATGGCTTTACCCCCAATCACCGTAGCCAAGTGAAAGAGTGCTCGCCTATTTAACTAGCTTTCTTTTCTCAACTCTTACTTTCTAAACTCTTATTGAACTATGTAACTTTATTCCCACCACTCTCTTCCAACCATATCTGTATAGCAGCAGTAGCGGCCATCAGTCAAGCCTGTTGTTGTACACTTGGGATAACTGTCAGAAAAGGAACAGGTCATAGATAAGTAACATCAAAACATATCCAGAGAGGTGTCAAAAATCTATCTTTGCTTCCAGGTGTGTGGGTGGGGGATAATAAGGATGCTCCCTGAGCCTCCAATGGACAGGGCCTCTCAAATTTTTATAATTAATAGTTCACCTTCTGCATAACTGACAAATCTCACTAAAAACTGGAGGGGGCCCCAAAAAGCTTTATAAATAGTAGTTCACCTCGTGTATTTCAATTGATAAATCTCATTAAATGTTGGAGGGCCCCCGTCCCCAAGGAGCGAAGCTTCAAGGCCTCTAAATCTCTGGTTATGCCTTTGTTTGGTTATTTCAACTCTTCTAATCTTTACTTAAAGGAAAGATATAATAATGTTCCAATTTTCTTCTTTCCCTTCCCTAACTTCATTGTTATTTAAATGCCAGAATGGAGCTTACTTGCTTACCGTTGCCAACATGACAAAAGACATCAACATCCACTCTACAAATCTGGCCCAGTAATTAATGAAACGGACTGGTAGCCAAGAGTTTTAACCCCACAGTGCCAAATGGCATGGTTGTGTGAGTACATTGATGTGTTGTAGTGCTAAGACCCAAAAGTCAAGCTTAGGTAACTCAATAGTTTATTCTATTTTTTAAAATTTTATTTATGAGTTACTTACCTTTGACTTTTGAGCCATTTCACTTATTACCTACCCTTGACTTTTGAGCCATTACACTATTAACTACAAATCAATGTACCATGTAACTGTGCTATTTGGTATGGTTGGGCACTATAGGGTTAGGGGACAAGCTGGTCTTAAGGAATATTACTACTAATTCTAAAGAAGGAAAGAAGATCTATGAAGGCCAATACAACCAACCAGAAAGAGTTCATCTATCCAAAAAACTTTTTGAAAAGAACTAGTCTCCTCCTCTTGGTTGCTTTAGACACAACCTTTCGGCCATTGTATCGTCAAGCCTTCTTCAGGAGTCTTTTGTCATCAGGAATATTGTGGGAATTTTGAACTGAATCCTTCATTCAATCGATATGGATTGAATGATCACATTCCACTGTCCATGCTAGTGGATTTCTTGCATCAGTTAATTCTTTCTCTTTAATTTGTTCTTGCAATCTTTCTTGTCAGCCTCTTCCACTGGATGGATTGAAAAACAGATTCAGTTTGAAATTCCCAGATGGTACCCACCGGGAAAGATACCTAGAGATGGCCAGATAGCACAATGGATAAAATGCTGTAGCTATAACAACCAAGATGAGGACATGTCCGAGTAATAAAGATAATTCCTCATTTCAAAAATTCGGACAAATCTTCGCTCATCTAGCTTCAGATGTGTAAGATTAACAATACTTCCAGGATGAGTGAAATCAACAAAAAAATGGTCTGGTTAGGCACTCAATAGAAACTGTCATGTGATGACCGTCAATAGGTGGCAAGATGTGATCGGGGTGATCAATTAAAAATTAGAAAAAGGAGCGATCAATGAATAAATTACATCCCTTGAATTTTGTTGGTTGGTGATCAATGATCTCTAAAAAAGTCTGAATATCAAAAAGAAAAAAAAAAAAAAAAGTGCTAACACTGCCGGACAAAAACTAAGGGATCAATTTAGCATAAACTCACATGGTGAATTGACCCATCCCTAAAAATTTATTTTGGGATAAATTTAAAAAAAAAACAAGAAAAAATATTTTACCCAAACATAGTAAGCAGTAAATGCTCAAATGTTCAGCCCTCTAGCTACATTGATGCAGCATCTACATGCAACAGATAGATAGCCTACCAGTCAGAATCACTTAAAAACTCAAGAAACCTATGTGGTGACAGTTTGTAATATGTTAATGATTATGTCTGTTGTATCAGATGTTGTCAGGGTTAACATAAACAGGAAAATGAATCAAAATAAGTTCATATACTGTAACCAGGGAAGGTAACTGTATTTCAAATTTTCCATGTTTTGGACTATTGTTTATCTCTTCTTAATACATCAAAAATATGTCTCATTCTAAAACAATCTATCTGGAGAATTTTATCAATTCTTTTTTAGCCCACAGCCAACCTTTCCACTCAATTTTACTAAAATTCATTGAGAACTTTCAGATATATAGTGCTAACAAATAAAAATGAGTGAATACATTATCTACTTCCATAAGGTCTAAAGATTTTGCTTCAGTCGAACTTCAGTCCAAACCTGGTGTTGACTTTGTTTTTCAAACACAACGAAAACAGCAGAAGCAATCCTTACCAGATTTGAGTGAGTAGAAATTAACATTTCCCAACAGTGATATGAAATTATGACCAACTGATTAGTAGTTGTGTCTCTATCCGTCTCAGCTAAATTGACTAGTCTTACATATCAACCAAAAACTATGCTTGGAATGCATAAGGGCTTGCTTATTCTATGCAAATTAATAGATACATCTATAAAACTAACATTTCTAAACCATGGTTTGAAATTCTGGCCAACTGAGAAGTTGTTGGTCCTCTAATTGACTGAGCTGAAATGAAAGTTTCACATATCTAAAAGATGTATCTTAAAGATATACAAGGGCTTATTTCATTCTAATGAATAAATATATTTATACTGAAAATATATATTTTGATAATATTTTATTTATTCCATATACGATACAAAAATTGCTCTGGTAATCTTCTGCCTGAATAGGAGTTGGAGTGGAGTTTGACCCTGCTGCAGCCAGGCTTGTTATATTATTAAAAGTGTCTCTATTTTTTTTATTTTTTTTTATTTTTATTTTTCAATAGAAAAACTTACTCTGCTCCCTCACCCACATTATCTAATTCTACTCCTGGATGATGACCAAAAAATATTCAAAAGTATATGAAAAAAAAATGATGCTGAAATGATAAGCCACCGAGAAGAGTGATATGTTCTCTGGTATCAGTTGTTCAGTCATGTTTTTTTTTTGTTTTCATTA
Source organism: Thysanoteuthis rhombus (assembly GCA_963457665.1). Lineage (NCBI taxonomy): Eukaryota > Metazoa > Mollusca > Cephalopoda > Oegopsida > Thysanoteuthidae > Thysanoteuthis > Thysanoteuthis major. Next base: position 19,346,971 of record OY735212.1, on the reverse strand, counting down.
TTGACATAAGCCTTGAAAAAGCTACTACCATTTTTACCGCGTTTTAGGGGTTAGGCACAAACATTGATAAGAATTTCTTATGTATGTCTTTATCTATTCAATTTTTTTGTTTTGTTTTGAGAAAACCTATTTTGCCCCGCCACAAATCATCCGATTCAACAGCAAATTTTTGGATGCTTACCAATAAACATTCAAACATCATTCAAACAAAGAATCTTGAAAATCAGATTTTGAAATCAATGAACTTGGACGCAGCTCAAAACCTCTTCAGATTCTCATGATGCGTTTTGAAAGTAGACAATGAAAGAAAACGGCATTACGTCTTCCTTCGATGTGAAATATATTTCCACAATAAGAGAGTGGGGTTCCGATCGGAGACAATCTCTATTTGCTAATGGCTACTTGTTAAAAACTTTTTCCTGCTTCGATTCTGATCATTGTTAGAATGCTCATTATCATTATTATTCATTGTGCTCAAGTTTGTTAAGAAGAAAACAGACAAAATAGAAGTATGCACTTATATACATATATGTATACAACTTTTTATATATATATATATATATATATATATATATATATATATATTTATGCATGTGTCTATATATTCTATATGAAGACATATGCCTATATATATATATAAATCTATCTATATATATATAATATTACATACATATATTCATTTATACATGTCTGCTTGTTTATACACACATATTACACGTTTATGTATGTATATTACATTTATAAACTTGCATATATATGCATATATGTGTTTTTATATATACACATATATATAACACGTACATATACACACATATATATAACATATACACACACATATGTATCAGATACACTTACACATAAATAAACAAATTGCATACACCCATACACATATATATTACATGCATACACACACATATTACATACCTATACATATATATATTATATACATACACACACACACACACACATGTATGTATATATATATATATATATATATATAAAACATACATGCACAAATATATTAAAGGTATTTGTATTGGTATTACCCTTCTCCTCCTGCTCCCACTGAATGACCCATTACACAGAAATATCCCCGTTTCTTTCTCCAATCCCAAACATGTAAACAACATAGAATTTCCTCTGCACTGCTGCAAGTTTCACTGAAAAGGATGGCTGACAACCATTGAAATGCATTGAAACATGCCAACATAATAATAAAAGATTTTGTGATGCAAGATCAGATTTTCTCTTGAATTTTTTCTTCTCAACTTTCCACTTGTCATTTTCATTAATATTCTGTCAGATCAGTTCATATCCCTATGACAAACATACATACACATTATATATATATATATATATATATATTTATGTATGTATGTATATGTATACCTATGTCAAGTATATATTAAATATAAATATGTCATTATATGTGGATATTTCCCAACAGATGCATTATTATAAATATTATATTGACTGTACTGAGTTATGAATTTACTGATATAATTTTACTTTGAGGTAAATGAAAGCTTTTACTATGACATATGGCATAAACTTAAAAATGTATATATTTACATACTCCAGGGCATATGTAAATCTACATATATAGATTTATCTATGTACACAAATATTTTTTCAAGTATATGTTCACAACACACATACTGCTGAAATATATCTGAAATAGTGCTCCCAACAAAGTATTTATTAGGACTTTTGGTTCAGGCATGGTTTCTAGCCAAAAGCTTGATAAAAACTGAAAAAATTCATGCAATATACATGGGTTCTTATGTATGTAAATATATGCGTGCAGGTATCAACATTCTCAATAAAAATGTATTGATATATTTTCATATAATTCAATATATTTTGATATAAGCAGGATATTTTCCTCAAGTGCATCTCCTTAACATGATATATATATATATATATATATATATATATATGTTGATATATACTTTTCAAAATTTATGGGTTTATTTATGAATGTATAAGCACTAAAGAGCCTAAAGCTATTTCATCTGGTAATTTGTTTTTGATAATTCAACTATCATAATCGAATATCCTAATTTGAAATTTTTTTTCTAAAGTCTCAATTCAACTCAAGCTCTTTTAATGCATGATCAGACAGCAAGTCTCTATGACATAATCTTCATATGGAGATATATTAACCCATGAGATCAATGTACCAACAGAAAAGAAATTTGCATATTTGGCTTATATATTGATAGACATATATATATATATATATATATACTGGCAAACTCATCACTCAAATATCCGTATAAAACTGTACATAAACATATAAAAGTTGACATCTGCCTTAGAATGCATTTAAGTGTATTCAGTCATGGTTGTCCACTGGGGGGTACAAAGGAGGCATTTGCTCTCCCCCAACCCTCAAGCCTTCTTGCCGAGGACAAGGGGGTTTCAAAGTTGGACTGGGTATCAATGGGTTACTATTAACAGCGACAACTTCAGACAAGTCACATGTTAGGCATTTCCCTTCATATTGAAATTCATAATTTTTATATGAATTTAAATGTTAACTTTGAATATTACAAATGTTCTATTCAAAGAAACTCTGTTGTAAACTATTATTTATCAGTCATTCTGCATGATACTCTTGTACTATTTTCCTCATCTGTATATTCATTTATTCTCATTATGTTGACCTTGCATCCTCGGGCCTTTGTCAGGTATTCTTGGTTCTGGAATATGGAATCACTTCCTTGAAGCTTTTTTTTTCACATCTGGCCGAAAGTTGAGAATAAATGAAGATATAGATGAGGTAAAGAGTCCGACCATACCATACACAATGATCAATACACCCCATCTAACAGAATCCAGCCAATATTATTTATTAAATCTATTTATCACTTATAACTCTATTTCATAGCCAGAAGCAAAAGTTGTCTTTTTCTTTGTATGGATTTTTTTCCCTTGCCAATATTAAGACTTTTTTCTCTAACGTTTTTTCCGGTTCCCATTCTTAATCCTCAATCCTCCTGCTTCTGTCCTTTGCTCCAATTTATTATAACTGCATTATTGATGGTCAAATAGATGAGCCAAAAGTGTTGTGACAAAAAGCCGCAAAAATTAAATATAATGAACCTAAAAATCAAATCATAGATGTGCTAGAGTGAAGGTCTAGTAAGGACAACATCTTTGCTTCAAACTTTACACCTAAAATTGAGTCAGAAAGCATCTTAAAAGACCTAGATACATCTAGATTCTCCAGATCTAAAGCCGAGGAAATATATTACATGTCAATAATTCGAATGTGACTACACTCATTAGCATTCATTTAAAAAGATATTCCTTATCAATATCAATTATATTAAAATATTACCAATTTCAGACATCTAGAACCCAAGTAGATACATCTAAACCTGGACAAAAAATATCTAAATTGGTAAAACTAACTCACATTGTGGTATGTCAGTCAGTGACAACAATCAATGTTTGAAATGTTAGAACATAGAAAAAAGTATGTGGAATAATGAAAATACTGAGATGAACAACTTAGATTCTTTCAATTTCACACTCCATGCATCTATCTTATTTAGGATTTATTTCTGAAACTACCTGACCCACTAAAATTGTCTGTGTGCTTATTATTAACCATCTTTTCTTCCCTTAACCGAGTCAGAAAGCCAGTGAGTGAATCCATTTTCTTTTACCTCCATGAAAAGCCAAAGTCATAAATGCCAGACTGATACAAACTACAAAGCTCTCAGAGAACAAATACCTCTGTTAATGCTATGGTCAGTGAGGAAGTAATCATTCATGGATCAGCCCCCAAATTTAATCCCTTATTCCCTAGCTCGCCCCCCCCCTTATACAAAGGTTTCAATGAAATCCATTGAGAACTATTGGGGACATCATGTGGCAAGTCATTATCACATACATAAATGTATGAAAGAAAAAAAAACGGAAAAAATCTCCCAATTGAAAAAAAGATTTCTGGAACCATCACTGAATAAACCAACTCTTTATCCTACTGTCCAAACTGTCATTGAAAACGTCTATAACTTTTGTTCATGTCCCCTAATTTTGATTTTTCAAATACATAGTTCTATTTGAGCATTGCAGTTTCATCATTATTTCAAAGTACTCGCTCATGCATTGTGCTCGTAGTTACTTTAAATAAACAAATATTTCTAATATTATTTCATTTAAAATTACCACTTTGATAAATATGAAAAGCAAAATATATTAGTAGAAAATTTTAAAAATTTACATTCTATTATTGTTTTCTTTCCTTATTGTCAACTACATGTATACATATAAATCCTGGAGACTATAATGCATTTGATAAAAATACCTACCTGTGTTTCTACAGAGTTCAAGCTGTCTCTTCACATTATCTTATGAACTTTAAGACTAAATTGTTCACTGCTCCAAACTTGTTATTCGTGTAAATAAATGTTTACATCTCATCAATTTCATCGAGATTTTATCAAAATATAACTGAACTCCTTTAAGTAGATATGATTATCCTTTTTTAGATGGAAGGAAAAAGATATTTTCATCAGCAAAACTGTTAACTTTATGTGGAAGTATCCGTTGTTGCAGACCGAGAAACAAACAGAAATAGTCGTACTGTTATATTATATAGATATAGACACACTTTTACTTACACAATCAGGTATAAACATGTGATGGGCAGGGCCAGATTAACTATGTAGCAAAAGTTGCGTTTGCTATAAGAACTACATTTTCAAGAGTTTCTATGTCTGCAACCTATTAATTCTGATTTAGCTAGACAAAGATCATGAACAATAAACATATTGGAAATAAATGCACAACAATCAAAATCGAAAACGCAAAGCTGGGCAAAGTGGACCACTACATCTACCTGAAATAACAAGTCTCTGTGATATCCTCAAAAGGAGAAAAAACTAAGTAGAGAATCACTGTAGGGTAGCAAGTTTTCGGTAGAACAAACTCAACCTTCAAGAACTGGAATATCCCATTAAAAAAAGAAGGATATACAACTGGCATACCCTTCCGATAGTCACCTATGGAGATGAAACATAGAACATAACCAAGAGACTGACTAGTAAACTGATAACCATGCAATGTGCACATGAGAGAATCCTGATCAACATCACATGGAGAGACTACAAGACAGCATTGTGTAACAGGGGAAAAACAGGAGTCAAAGACATCATAGAAACCATTAAGAAACTTAAATGGCAGAGAATGGCAGACAACCGTTGGACATTGCAACTGACAAAGTGGATCCCCAGAGATCACATACACAACTGGGGCTAGCAGAACACAAGATGGAGAGAGACAAACTAGACAAATTCAGTGAGTATTGGCTCCGCGACACCAGAGAGATGCAGCGAATCCTGGGGAAGGTCTATGTCCAACGACAGACGTTAGAAGACTGTTGATGATGATATTGCCTTTGACTCTTATGATTGACTGGGCATTAAGGGTTAGTGCTTTTAGCCAATTATCACCTTCAAATAGAACTATTATTTGAACATAGGCAGCGTTCTACCATTAATTACTATGTGATACATATACAATGCATAAATTGGAAGATATTGAAAATTATAAACATAGCTGCTGCTCAAAGATCAAGACAAAAACAAAGAAATACCATTACTGAAATGCAAGATATACTTGTTGTTTTATCTTTTGTATAACCAATGAAATAATTAATCACTATTCTATGCAAGTAGAAGATTTATGTGTTCTAATATTTATGTGTATTCGAAAGAAAATAGGGCCTGTATATAGTATATGCTACAGGCAATGCAATAGATTAATCCGGCCCTGCGGATGTGTCTTTCAAAATTCCGCTCATACATGTCAATATTCTTTGCAAAAGCCAGGAAGAAGTCAATTCATAATTTTGTTGAGTATTGTACACAGGATTTGAAAAAAAATTGTTCTTGAATAGAAATTCCTGAATAGTACCATTGTAATGTGCTGAAATATTGCTTGGACCACAGTTGTGGAGCATTGATTTAAACTTTTGACAGACAAAAAATAAAATAAAATAAAATAACAAACAAGTATTTAAAAGTAATTTTTCTCATCTTGAATACATAAATTTCTGTCTCCATTATCAAAACCTTTGCCAATTCATCTTTGGAAAGATTAACTGACATTTTCTCCAGCTTTTCTCCAGAATGATTTATGACCTGAAACTCAACAAACCAATACATTTCATTGAAATACAGACAACACTCAGTCAGATATACAAAAGTAATTTTCCGCCTGTCTATATTGCTAAAAGTTTGTCGAGTCATTGTTTTTCTTGTTTCTTGTTTCTCATGAAATTTATTGTGCTCTTATAAGGTGAATTTATTGAATATACATATAATGTATATAAAAGGTGAGCTTATTGAATGTATATATAATACATATAGGGTGAACTTATTGAAAATAGGTTATTTTTTTCAAACTTGCATTATTGAGATGATTTCCCCTCTTTTGGTAAAATATTATCATTCTTTCTTCTTTTTTTTTTTTTTTGACGACACTTTATTAATTTTTATTGCATTTCCAAGTCACACAGCTTGTTATAAGATATTTCTCTTTTCAATGTTGATTTGGTTGAAGAACAATAAATATATTTTTTATAACATATACTTATTATATTGTGTGAAATAGATACTGGTGTCCCTTGATGTAACACAGTTCTCTGTAGTGAAGTTCACTATGTAAGGAGGGTGAGTGGTGGCCCTCAATATTTTCACCTGTATTATAGCCCACTCATCCAGACAAACTTAAATAAATATAGAATTTCCCTTTGAAATCGTCGGCCTGATATTTTAATCTGAGCACCATTTTTTAAGTTCATTTGATAACAGACGTGACACAACTCCCAACCCTCACTAGGAAATGTATTAAAATTATGCTATTTAACACAATTCAAAAATTTGATTTACACAATTCAAAAAATGAAATAGATAAGATTAATTTGACTAAGTCATTTCTGCAGTCAATGAACAGAGCTTTTTTAAAAAATTTGAGGTTTTTTATTTCCAGTACTCTCGTGATAGAATCCTGAGTGTATCGGAACTCTTTGATTAATGAAGAGTAAAAGAGCTTGATTTACCTTGACAATTACTTTTGACCAAATTACACATATTGTAATTCGACCAAAATTTTAGACTGTTTTTTTTTCTGAATTGGATGGAGTTGGGGGAGGTTGCCCCCTGGCTTTTGCATCTATGGATCCCATTTGATACTTTACTTCATCCCTCACTTTGGGCCTTATGCCATACTATGTTGAGCTTTGTAGATATCTAATTGTTCATCACTGAGACCCTAACTATCATAGAATATCAGATTCTTTATAACAGTGTTACACAGTGAGGTTTCAAACTGTAGACACTGAAAGAGAGATGGGGAAGATAAGACATTTCAACTTCAACTCTTCCGTACAGTTCTTTGGAATTTGTAATCTGAGCCAGTTTTGTTAGGTTTTCAATTGCGATTCAAAACTGACAAGTAAATTTATATAAGTATTATCAGAATCAAATGAAAGTATATGACACTGGACGTACTGGCTGCCACCAGCTGTCTCAAACAAGGTCATGAATAGGTGTCCATTTTGTATTAGCTCAGTAGTCGAAGTCTACTGACACTAATGCCTCCTCAGTACGATTGCAGAAATTATGGCACCAAGTCAATTATCCTAACTACAGGGTTATACAACTTTGGGCTTTGAAAAATCAACACAATGTTTGATTCTTGCACCATTAACAGATGGTTTCCCAGCATGCAACAGCTTCTAGCACACAGCCATGGTAGCCATTCTTACAGTCTCTTGACATTAGATACGGTAAAAGAGGACAATAAGTCATTTAAGGAGTCCTTCAATAGAAAACTTGTGACCTTTCTCTTCCATTAGAGCGTAAAGAGGAAATGGCTCGAAGATACTATCTAACCACTACTTGCACGTAGTACAATAATCAGTGCAGAAAAGAAACTGATTGGTACGTATAAATGACTATATATATATATATTTCAGCAGATAGCTGAGCTGTACATATATAGTCAAATAAACTTTTCATCTTGTAATGCTAAAAAAGAAAAATGTTAAAAGTTAATTTCTATATATACTATTTAAACATTTTTTCTTATACATAAATATATATGTAAATATATATATATTAATCAATAATAGGGTCATCCACAAACAGCTGTTTTGTTGTATTACGACTCTCCAGTGTGGCTACAGACTTGATATCCACTCTAGTGCCGCTAGGCCGGATTAAAACCTTCGCGCCAGACCCGGAGTCCGGTATCCAACCCTTGCCCTACACAGAACTGGACAGTCAGTATGACTGAATCAGGTCATATGTTATTTAAACACACACACATATATATATATATATATATATATATATATATATATATCTTGGGTACCTTGAAAAGAAATTTTGAATATAACAACACATGATAGCAAATGATATTCTGCAGAGATTTCATAATGTGAAAAGAAGAAAGGATTGTCTTAGCAGGGAAATCTCTCATGAAGACTTTATGGCAAAATAACAGACTTGACATTTTTTCAAGTTGATTTTCTGAAATTTTTAGCTCAATTCTGAACTCGTTTCATATTCATGGTTGACTTATATTCAAAAATATATGATAAGTGTGAAGTATTGATATGATGATGATAGATTGGTGCATTGATTATTCAACAATATATGGATAAAGGCTCATCTAGCGATGTAATTTCTCTAGAAAGCTGCAAATATCTGAATTGAAGAATGCATCTATTTCCAGTTCTAGATCTAACGAGAGGGCAATCTATTTTCTATGTAAGACGACGATTTATGGAATAAAGATTGGAAGAGTGTAAAAGAAACTTGAAGACCACAATGTTTCACTTGGAAATCCTTTAGGATCCTTTATGAATCCATAAATCACAATCGCTAAAAATCTTTTTTCTAAAAGAGAGGGGGGGGGGAGAGTGACTGAAGGAAGGAGTGAGCAAAGAAACAGATCTAGTTTGTCTCTCAATAGAAATCTGAGGAGATGGCTGTTGTCAGACTGATACTTAGATCTAAAAAAACTAACTGGTCAGGTCAGTCATTCAATAGAAACTGTCAAATGACAAACTCTTTTGGCAGCATACCATGTTGAGGGTGAACAATTTAAATATTGGATAAGGGGTGATCAATAAATAGGTTACTCCTCTCACCAATTGTTGGGCAGATATCCCTGAAAAAAGCATGAATGCATTAACCAAAGGACCGATTTAGCATTAACTTGCCCTACCATTTTGTTTACAGACTTTGGCAGCAGTACTCCTCTAAACCCTTTCTAAATTTTTTTTTTTTTTTTTGAAAAAAAGCTTCTTTAACTTCTTTTTGGCCTTATTTTGACAAGTTTATTTTTAACGTCTAGATTCTCCAGAATTTTGATTACTCTATTCTAAATGTTTTCCAGTGGATGATGGCATTGATGTCATAAATAGAATTAACTCTGACGATATTCATTCTTTAATGGAATTTCTTTACATGATTCAAAATTTTTACTCTTGGATTGTTCAATTATCGAATGTATGATGAGTATTACTTTGTTTCCGTCTTGATTTTTGAGCGGTGGTTAGAACCTCAGTTTCAAATACCTTTGTATTTATGTCTCATATATGTATCCCATAGACACTATACTCTCATTAATTACTGTGTTAAAATGATAGTCAAATTAAAGTTGATAATTGGCTAAAAACGCTAACCTTAAATACCCAGTTCTTCAGGACAGTATAGTTCTATAATGGTTGAGCAGATTGCACAATCACTTAGTTGAAATTAATAGCTTGATAGCATTTAGAATAGGGCCCTAGAAATTAAGGGGCCTATAGCTAATGCTAATTTTGCTGCATAGTTAATCCAGCACTGGAGGAGAGCAATTTCTACGTAAGTCCTAAATTAATAAAAACATTTTTTTTCAAATTTGTGTATCTAAATCTATCAACATGAAAAGCTATTCATTGAACAGCAATTTCTGAAAAGAGAAATCATAACATTCGACAAGTTACCTAAAGACGGCCAGGAAACATAGCAATCGGAAGAAGAGAGTTTGAAAAACACACCTAGAAATATGAAGATCAATTTCCTCAATAAACAGTCATGAATTCTTAAGAAAAGATTCCTATTTGTGAATTCCAAATAATACAGGGAGGAAAAAAAATCGTCAAATCCAGAGATATGACATAAATGACATTTGTTAAGTGGAAGCCTATCAGGATTTCTTGACAACCAATCTCTCTATTACTGAAATCATCTCTGAGGGAGCACATTAGATGGGTAGTGACAGTCCACCCAGTTTGGCTTTCAACCTGAAGCTATAATGGACACCCAGTCAACTTGACCATCGCTGAGTGGATTCATCTATAATCTTCATTCACAGATGGGACCGAGAAATGTGATAGATGGCGGTAGGCCTGTCAACGATCAGAAATTAATGGGTGCTCAAAACCTTGTTGACCCATTGTGTGCAAATTTCTGCGGCATCTTATGTTTCGTTGAAGCAAACACTGCCATCAGCTGGAATGGCTCTACTTTTCCAGATTCAATTAGGCCTGAGAGAGGGCACTTTTCATTCTTGTGCTTTCTCTAACTTATTTTTGAGATGTTCCTGCCAGAGGTTTTAGAAAGCGAACATCAGCAGGACGGTGACGAGAAGGGAAATAAAGATAAATCATGAATAGAAACCCCGCAGTGGAACTCCGATTGGAGAAGAAGGAAAAGAGAAGAGAGAACAGACAGAAAAGCATTACGTTTGTAATGGAAACAGATCTGGTTAGTCACTCAATAGAAACCATAATATGACCAATGTCTTTTGGTAACATGCTGTGTTTCTGGATGATCAATTAAAAGATTAGAGAAAAGGGTTGATCAATGAAGCATACTTGTGTAGCCTTTCATTGGGTAGTATTCACTGGAAAAAAAATCAGAGTTTTCAGATAGCGTGCATGCTACTAGATACAAACTAAGGGACCAATGTAGTAAAAATTTACATTGCAAACTGAACCCTGCACTAAATTTTTTTTTTTTTTGCTGGGACTATCCAAAAAAAAAAAAAAAGTGTTGATTGAATTTCCATCCCACTAGTCACATTTTTCCCTAAAAAAACATCATATAGAAATCTAAATGTATCCACGATTTTTTTTCCGCTGATATTAATGAGTAGCTCAAATGAAATTAATGGATCAGCAAGCTGATCTCACTGACTGTTGTTAGTGGGTTTGATCTTCTTGGAATCTCCCTGTCTTGCTGGTTTACTAACAATCTATGCTAATTGAATCTACCTATAGTGTGATTTTTCTGTTTCTCTATCCCTAGTTGACTCTGCCATTTAAAGGGTAACAATTTTGCCGATAAAAGTATCTCCTAACCACCATTTGAAACTATAGACTCTTCCAGTGAAAGGAACACAGTATTTTTTTATTTCTCAAAAGATCATCAGATAGAAATTCAAATATATCAGTGAATATTCTCATAGGGATTAAATAGTTCTTTTTATAATAAAAATGATAACTCAGTCTTATATTTATATATGTACATATGTGCAACTTTGTAGAACAGCTCTTTTCCAAGTTCATTGATTCTGTGGTATCTTATTGAATTTTCTCTCCATCTCCGAGCTTATCTCTGTCAAACTCTCAGCCATTTATTGGTTTAGAATGATTCCAATCTCACATGAAAGAGGCACATCTTCAGAAAGTTGAAGATAAGAATTCTTACATCAAAGTGTCAGTTTTTAGAAATGCAAAATCAAAAAATGTCAACACTAAAATAGTTAAAAATCAAATGGATTCTATGATACAAATTTTAATGTTCAAAATACATATAACAAGATTAACTGTTTTATTAATCAGTAAACTATGTTAGCATTGTCAGGAATAGAATGGCTTTTATGATTAATATTCAGAGATTCAATTCTTTGTTTTGCATTCAAAGTGAGAATCAAACTTTATGGAGACCATTAGAAAACTCAAATGACTATGGGCTGGTCATGTTGCGCAATCACTGGATATAATGACTCACATGTTGATTCCCAGATTTATTTGCAAAACTGTGGTCAGCAAAATAGAAGATGGTATGATGAACTAGACAAGTTTAGAAATCATTGGTTCTTTGGTACTCATGATAGGGAGGTCTGGTGAATCTTGAGGAGGCTCTATCCCCAACAACAGATACTAAAACGCTGATTATAATGATAACAGTCCTCTAAATCCCCTTTTACAAGTATGCACTCAGCATTAACTCCTAAAGTTAGACAGCTAGATAATGCTTCAAACTCACAGTGGCACTCTCCTTTGGTAAAAACAAAATTTTTTAAAATCATTATGACAGAATAAGAAAAATGCTGATTCTAATTAATCCTTCATTTAAGTGAAATATTTTGGCAAGAAATACATTTTATATTTTTTCATATCATTGAATAATTGGAAATCTCTTTCAAACTGTACATAGAAATCATTTTTTATACATACCTCCTCCTTAGAATTGTAGATATAGGATGAGTGAAAATTTTCATAGATACTTAAGTGATTGTGAAGTAAAAGAGATGTCAGAATGAATGTCGCGATGCTGTTAAAGGAATAATGAGGGATGGTTGAGTTCGTGAATGCGATAAGCCAAGTTGAAGTTTCGATAGAGAAGACCAGAACCTTTCTTACACACCAATTAAGACCCTGCAATTGTATTTTTTATGTTATTTTTGTGAAAGTATCAATGAGAATTGATAGAAATACAGTCTTTTCCAAATACACATGAGCAGTATTGTCTATTGGGTACTGCTCATAAGTATTCAAGTAAAAACTAAATAAAATCTTTCTTATTATGCCTAAGATAGCAGCGGCAATTGAGGATTTTGAGCAGGGTGGATTCAAATTAACTTATCAGTTTCGCAACTCACTCAAATAGCAATGTGAGTTCACCTTTTCAACCTCCTTGATTGACTCTGAACGAGATTCTAGAAGAACAGAAAAAAAGTTTTTTTTTTTTCTCATTTAACTATTCAATTCTATTTGAAAAACATTTCCCTGAAAGTTATCACTCAGAACCACAAAATATGATGAAGTGCATAACCTGTTATATTGATTGCAATAAAATTAGATTCTTCTTGTGAAATGTCCCTGTTTTTAACTCTTCAAACCAAGAGATTACAAGCAAAATGTCTGTTAGTTGGAATACTTATAACAACTTACATATATATATATGAGATGATGCTGAAAAGTTTTTGGACTGACACAGTTCTGTCCTTAATCTCAGACAAATCAAAAATAAGCTCATGGATCATGCAAATCAGCATTTACAATATAAAAGAACACTGTTTTCAGCAACAGTTACAAAATAATGTTCAGATTTTGGGATATGAGTTGGACCAAGAACTTTTTAGCAACACCCTGTCTATATATATATATATATATATATATATATATATATATATATATATATATATATATATAAACTAGAAAGTCTAGATAGCTATACAATGTCAAGAGGAAACAAATTAAATTTTCTGTTTTCTGTTGCCAATTGCCCAACTTCAACCATAAAAATACCATAACAATAAGAAAACTCAAACATTGTGCATGGGGGATGGGTCAAAAGTATTCATAGACGGTTCATCAATGAGACTTTGTGAAGTTTAAGAATTTATAGCAAATGTGTATTAGCGTGAAAGTGTTGTAACATTGCTGTAGAAAACCAGTAAATCTCACCTATTCAATGAAATTTTGCAAGGATGAATGGTTAGTGCCTGAATTTCGCATAACACTCGCTGTGAATAACCAGAATTCCTTTGTGGCTGTGAAGGCAGCCTATAGACATGCAACCAGACTTGTGTATGAATATTTTTGACTCTACCAACCCTTTATTCAAGTTTTGTCATTTTTATGTTATTTGCAGAGCCCATCTTAAGCAAATCATATTTAAATTGCCTTTTTTTGACATTGCATATATAAACAACCTTTTTTGATATGAATAAACATTAAAATAAATAACTTACAACTCTATTGTTAATCAAATATTGATTACCTGTCAGCATTTTTCATGGACTTAACCTCAACCATTATATTTTAATCTATTTATCTATAGATATAAACATGTATGGGATATATTAGAGTGTGTATATCATAATGAGTTATTATAGGATCACTGCTGGACAAAGGTGTTTCCCATGTTTCTCCTTGATGATTAGAACTGTGTTAACCCCTGCTAAGTTTTACCGGCAAACTTTACTATCACGTCCCATTATCTTGTGCCTGGTCTTCTCCCACTGTTCAATGTTCAGTGGGTACTGATCGGTTAGCCTTTTCTCCCATCTGTTGTCCCTTCTCCTAACCATTTGCCCTGTCCATCTCCATTTTTTGTTGCTTTATTACTTCTACATCTCTCAACTCGGTCCCCTCTCAGATCTATGTTAATCTCTTTACCTAAGAGTTATTCGTAATATATATATATATGTAATGAAGAATGTAAATTTTTGTTCCTCTTTTCATTACAATGGACCATTCAACTGAATGGTAACAATTTTGCTCATAAAAATATGTCCTACTTATCATTTGAAAAATATTCATTTGTTTCTTTTCTAAAAATTAACTGATATTTATTTATCTATCTATATATGTGTGTGTATATATGTTTCATTCTATTTATGGATAGATATGTATGTGTTTGCATGATATTTACAGTATGTGAAATAATTTGGAAAATCTACAAAATCATAGAAAAAGGTCTCTGCACAATTAAAAACTGCCAACCAAAAGTTTCTTCTGCTTTTAAGTGAGTCTGGCTGACTATATATCTATGTGTTGCACATACAGGCAGCACCATTGTAAATTCAACCCCATCCAAAAATTGGGGGGGGGAGTTGAAAAAACTTACAAATATACTTCTAGACAGAATTAGGAGTAAATGTTTAAATTTTCAGTCTTCTAGCTCAATTGGTGCTGCCTGCATGCATGATACACACATATCCAGCCAGAATGACTTGAAAGCTGAATAAACCTATGTTGATGGTTTGTGATAGAAGGAGATCACAGATAGTCTTTAGATTTGTTCATGAATTTAACTTTGAAGTGAAGAAAACGAAAATACTTTTGATACAACGTAATACATTTTCTTTGAACATAGAGTGGATGATCAGTTTCATTCTCATTTCACAACAATATTGACATACACCATCTTATAGATATCAAATTTTCTAAGGACAATAATGATGATAAGATTCACTGACTTCTCTCTAGAAAATGGAAGACTTACAAATGCTTTACGTCATCTCATGCCAACAAAATGATGTGTGTCACGTCAGCCAACGAAACCTAATGGCAAAAGTTCCAGTAGATGGACGTGCTGAAATACCAAGGAATATTAAATCTGGCAGCTCCATCAAATAACAAGTCTGCCATTATGCTAAAGACTCTCACAGGGAAGAGGCTTCTAATCTGACACTACAAAGTGCCGGCAACCATTTTCTCTCAAATATGATGACAGACGGAAGAAAGCTGCTTCGATTTTGGAGAATGGTTCAATTTTGAGATGTTGAGGTTTTCCCTTATAAATTTTGAGTCTAAGAACTCTGAGGAGATGGCTGTTGTCAGACTAATAGTTAGATTAAAAAAAAAAAAAATGACCAAACAGGCTTGGTTAGTCATTCAATAAGAACAGCCACATGACCAACATTTTTTGGCAGCATGCCGTGTTAGAAGAGATCAAATTGGAAAAAGGGGTGATCAATGAATAAGTTATTGTTGGGTCACTAGAAAATTTGAATTTTCGAAAAAACATTCATTGAAGTTGTTAGACACAAACCAATTACAAAAAAAACAAGAGCACATATTTAGATATTGATATGATATATATATACATATATATATAGATATCTAATATATGTACACATATACATATGCATATAAAGAGATATGATTGCATTCATATATAATTCTCACATCAATGCCTTTGTGCCTGTATTTGTTTATACCCACCTATATATATATATATATATATATATATATATATATATATATATATATATATATATATATATGCACACACACACACACAATAAAGTCTCTAACAGGAACAAAGCTAAGATAATTTCCAGTTATTTATGTCTATCAAAGATAATATAGAATAAACACTTGAAACACGTTTTTATGAAGTTGAAATAACTTTCAAGATGAAAGTTAATTTTTTTCTCCACTATTTATTTCACCCAGAGAAAATGTTTTCGTTGCAAAAACGTTTTTCTTTAAAATGAAAATTTATTTTAAATCGTAAATCTCAAAGCAAAAGAGAAATGAGAGATGGGTTATTTCAGGTGACATGTGTTCAAAAATATGTACCTGCACTGAGCCAGTGACAGGAACTTTACAAGACAGTGAAATGCTGCCATGCACTCCATACAAAGAGTCTCATTCTTCAGCCATCCCACTTTCATCTGCTTTAACCCTTTTATCACGCCATTCTACATTCCTTCAACAGTAAACAATAGACAATTTATTTTGTTAATGGACATATTGTATCAACTTAAAAGTTTCGATACGCAGCTTTACCCACGATGCTCTTGGGCTTTCCCTTTGTCCTCTGGGGCTCTTGTTCAATGCACTGACTGCACCTCCTTCTCAGAGGCCCTGCTTGTAATCACTGGTTTAAAGACACACCAGTGAGCCGCTGGAATTGAACTCGTCTGGTGATAATCATCAATAGACATTATAGAACTCCCCACCAGAAATTCACTGAGTACAACTTTAGCCACTGGAGGGCGTAACTAAAAAATAAATCATTGTCATCTGCCATCTGAAGTCCACTGTTAAACAAAGGCCTTTCCCGATTCCTTTCATGATGATTGTGCAGATCTTTGCCATGTCTTATCAGCAAAGCTTTCTATCTCATCTATCGATCTTTTGTCTGGTCTTTTCCTACTGATTTGCTATCCCTTAGAACCATTCAACAAACTCTTTGACCATCTGCACTCCCCCCTTCTTGCCATGTGTCTTACTCACCACAATTTTCGTCACTCATTCACTTCTATAACATCTCTTAACTTGATCGGCTCTCCGATCCATGTTGATCTTTTTCTATCTCTTAGATTTATTCAAAGCATTGCTCTCTCCCTTGATCATTTTGGCTATACACATAATGTTTTAAGTATATTGGCATTTGCCTTTGATTATGTCTATTTTTCTCTGCCGAATACTTTCCTACCAAATGCTATAGATAGTGAATATGAGTGTTCAAAAAAATAGATATGATTTGTCATAAAAGTGAGGAAGTGAGACAATTTTTGTTTAAGTAGGGGAAATAACTGCTTAGTTTTTTTTTTGCTAGTTTGTTGTCATACTCCTAGTCTCGAGTTGAATTGAGTTTCTCCTGGTAACAACAGCAATAACCCTCATCAAAATCAAACCCCTCCAAGCCTACTGAGGCTGGAGTTTGGCATGCAACCTTATTTCAACCCTACTAGCAAATTTTTAAAGAAAAATTGGGATCACCCCATCCCCTTACCCTAGTGGTCTCCTTATTTTTTTCAGTTTATATCTAGGATTGCCATTAATTATATCAAGAATTATCTAGATTTTCCTGCCATTTATCTAGAAAAATATCAAGATACTATTTTATTAATCCTCCTTCCATAGCCAAATTGAAAGATCTTTTCCAGTTGAAGGGAAACTGTTTTTACACTTATATGAGCTTCAGTCTGAGAGGGGTTTGACCCAGAAGCAGCCAGTTTTCTTATTTTACCTTCACTACCTCTTTTTCTAGACATGGTTTACATCTTCAGGATGAATTCTGAGATGAATAGTCAAATTTCCCAGGTTTATTGACACTGATTACTGAGATTATCATTATGTATGAAGATGGTCCGACTATTCTCCTTATGCATGTGTTCATTTTTTCAAAACATATTTGCTGTGTACCCTCTGACCTTTGTTGGTTCTAAAATGTGGAATCACAGCTCGGAGTGCGTGCTGATTAGACTGGACACGTCATATTTGTTTTTTGTATATTGGGGTTATGTTATCGGGGTACTTCAAAGTTTCCTCCCTTACATCTGGTAATCTGTTTTGCATTGAGATAGCAGCATCTGGGAGCCTCTCATCATCAGAGACTTCTCAAAAACTATCAAAACAGATTACCCAATGCAAGGGAGGAAACTAGGAAGTACCCCATTAATATGACATGTCTAGCTCTATCGAGCATGTGATCTGAGTAGTGATTCCACATTCTAGAACCAACAACCCCGAATGAAAACTGGAGGATTCACGGCTGGAACATGAGAAAATGAACATCAAGATATGGAAAATAGTCTGACCATATACATAATGATTGATACACCTCATTCGACAAAATTCAGACAATAATTCTGAGATTAAGTTACATGTTTTCCTCATCTAGTTCCACAAAACTTTCATGCATGCATGAATAAATCACTTGTCTTCTCCTTTACTTTAGTTTTTTTTTTATAATGAGTAGATAATCTGATTTTGATTACGTTTGACACAAGAAGCTCAGGCATTCTAACAAGTGAAAAAAAAAAACAGTGTCTGTCATTTCTTACAAATATTATTGATTCTTAAATTCATACAGGTGAATTGAAGTAGGAATTCAAGGGGGTAACTTCTGATCGAAATTACTTCCCCCTGCACTTTTTTGGTAATTTCAAATATATTTCCCTAAAATTAAATTCACACAAGAATTCCATTTTTCAAAAAAAAAACCCCCATTCATTGAAGTGTTCTGCAAGGGTTACAAGTGGTCTATGAATCTAAACTTTAATTATCAATAGTCAAGTCAGTTAGAGACCAGAGGAAAGGGGTGACTTGATAGTCACACTAAAATCAATGTCTCAGCAGAATTTTCGTAATCCCATTCAGTGAAGAGTTCCAAGGCAGTTACAAGCGATCCATGAATTGAAAAGTTAATTATAGTTCTTTCAAGTAAAAACTTTGAGCTCTTATATTTTTTCTGACTTCTCACATTTTTTTACACATATAGATATAGATGTATAAAGTTCATGGGAATCATCAATTTTATAAAAAGTAAAGTAAGCTTATTTACATTTTTTTTCAAGGAAACTAATGTATTTTTTTTCAGTAACAAACGCTCTTTAGATGAGAACGGGTTGAAAGAAAATGGAGTATCAAAGAATGTTCTCTGAAATGAACTTACCTGTAGAACACTCTTCTTGTACACAGTAGAATACAGATAATTACTTTTAGATTAAGGTGCATATAATTTTTTTGGACATACTCATTAGGTGTACATATAATATTGTTATGCAGGTGTTCCTTGAGATATGAAAGTTCATTCAAGGGTTCCTTCAGTCTAAAAAAGGTTGAGAAGGCAGTGTTAGAAATATAGAAAAAATAGATGAGAAAATGTATTGGCTGATAAAAAAACTCCATGATGGAATCTTGACGTATTCCTAATTTTTAGCTGAACTGGATGTATGAATACCCGGATGATTAGACCTCAAGAAAAAAAAAATTATCTTTTTCTTTTTGTTGCAGGAAGGATATAACAGAGATGCAAAATTTTCTTCAGGTCAATTTTTAGCCAGAATTCTAGAAATGTACGTTTTTAAAAATTGGTATGTATTTCTTGATTTTTTGGTTGAAGGTTTTTCATAAAACTTGTTTCAAATAGTTGTATAGCACTGTGAAAACACATAGGAATGGAGACATTCCCTTTCTTTTGGGGGGGCTGGGGAATGATGTTCCTTCACTAATTATATACTACTAAAATTCTATTTCTTGAACTAGTCACTGACAAGAAAAAAACAACCATTTCATATCCAAATACTAATCCTGTATGGTTTCAAAATGTCCCTGGCATTGGTTAAACTTGAAAAATTTTTTGTGCAAAGGCAGCTTTGAAATGCCTCCTTACCTCTTCCCTAGAGGAGGCAGACCTGCATTTGCTGGGATCTTTTTTTAGCACTACACCAAGGGTTTCAAAGAAACTATAAGCACTTAAACATACATATTCTAGACCTGTGGGTGAATGGTGGATATTTTTCTCTTCCTTTGACCTTCTCTCATAAGAATTCTTTGACTTTTGTGCAAATGGACGTGTGAGAATGTACACACAAATATGACAATCTCTCATGTATCAAAGAAGAACAAACAGTATTAAGCCATGTGCAGCTATTGGAGAAAAAAAAATCAATGTTCCAGTATTCAACCAAACTGAACCGAGAAAGGAAAACTTCCTGTCAATGACCCTTACATAGAGTTGCCATACCAGAACATGCAAATAAGAGGCTGATCCCAGTCTCTGACATTCAACGAAGATGGTGTTCCCTGTCACCTTTGTAGCTCTGAATGCAAATAAATAATATAGGGACAGTAACCAGATCATGGTTGAAAATTACTAAAATACCTTAAATGCTAAAGCATAAGACAAGAACCATAGGTACAACCATGCATCCATGATCTGTGGTAGTAGCAAGAAGTTCACCCAAAGGTCATATCAAGCCAACATGATACCGTGGAGAAAACTGATGTCTAACATACAAAGGACTGACTGACAAACTGAAACGTGTCATAGAAATGTGTGGATGCATCTAAAAAACTTGAAAAAAAATAATGGCATACTTTCAACATATCATTTCTGGCTCAACTAGCAATATGAGAAATTAATGTGCATGGCTGAAGAACATGAAAAAGCAGTACGTAGCACTACATGCTGGTCCTAAAACTGCTGATTTGACACTGTACAGGTGTTTTCCCCCACTTTCTCTCTTTATCTCATCATCAGTTTCATGATGGATGTTCGTTTCCTGAACTTTTGAAGGATTTTGAAAATTACTTCTAGTTGAAGATTTCAAGACCCAAATGGTTGACATTTTTGGAGAAGGTATGGATGCATAAAAACCCTAACCTTATGAAGGGTGAAATCAACACTTGCTTGATTGTATTATCTGAATGTTAGCAATCAGTTCAATTCATCTAGAGAAAGGCTTGAACCCAATCTTCCTAGTACTCTGCTTCATTACCAGTCGTTTCACCAAATTTTTCATGATTAGCATACCTTGACACTAAGGTAGAGAGAAAGAATTTGAGTTGATGTAAGGACATTTCACTCTTTTGCTCAGCATATAAAGCATAACTTGTTAATCACTACCACCTACAACAGACAAGTTTAAATACTGCTGCTGGGTATAGGTTATTCATTTGTGCTGACATCTATATGTGTCTGTGTATGTGAACTTCACATTGTTCATAGTTGAAACTTGAAATTTTGCATTCTTATTTCCCTCAATGAATAAAGAAAATATTTGTATTTTGTTTTGTTTTTTTGAATAATCCCTCCCCACAAAAACTCATAATGTGGATGTTGAAGGTCCAAAAAAGCTAACTCGGCCTGGCTACTTTGGAGCTAGAATGATATTTTGGGATCCACTATCCAGATGTGTTATAATGTGAACCGCGTTATAATGAAGCGCATTATAACAAGGGATGCTCATATTGATCTAACGTTTTCATTCTCCATCCGCAAAAGACCTAGAGTAGTTGACAAATCTGATTTGGTTCCACCAATGCTGAAGAACAGAATTATGCAAGACAGTCTTTGGTGTCAGTTTTGATCCTGGAACATTTGAATTTTGTTTGCAAATGCTATGAATAAAATTCCTGTGGAATTCCAAGAATATGCCGTCCATGTTATGAATTCATGTAAAGTTTATGAGATAACCAAATGATCTCCAAATTTGATAGAGGAGCCATTCTAGCTTTGTAGTTGGCTAGGGTGGAATTTAATACATTCAAAATTGTTATGAATAAAAGCTGTGCTTTGCAGCAGATTTTAACGTTTCTATGGACTTGATCCATAATTTGAAGTGATCTGCATTTTTTTTTTTCATTGTGGAGGGGGGCTGACATTTTATATTGAGCCACATAACATTAGATTCAATATCAAAGTGACAATGTTCATCCAGCTATAAACTGTAGAGCTTTTTAATATTTTTTTTTCTCCAAATATGTATCGTGTTCTCTTTCCATATGCTGTTGTTATATATTACATTGTTCTGGTTTTTCCTTATCAAATAATTTTTGTTGCATTTAACTTGAAAGCCAAAGGAGATTAACTTTTTGTATTTTTTTCTTTATAATGACAAACCCATTCTCAATGCTATCTAAAATTATGTTTTTCTCTCAATACAATGAAAGCTCCCTGAAAATGGCTGCCAATCATTACCAAAATGAAAAGGCAACTCTTTATATTAAGGGGTTTTAAAATAAATGGCATTTACAATGTAAAAAAGAATGATAGAGTTTTTTTTCCCCTCAGGAATATTGTCAGGAACATCGTGATGTGTCACTTATAAATCCCTACAACCGAAAGCTAAAGAATGAAGGCAACTGATTTGGCCTTTAAGCTTTGAAATTGGGTGTTATTTAGATGAATAATACTTGTAATAGGAAGATTCACTTTCTTTCCTGTAAAATCTATGCGTGGATATTACAGTACTGCAAGTGATTTGAATTTCTGGATCAAGGCTTAATATATACTTAAAATATAAAATGAAATGTGAAAAGTAAAGAACAAAATTGTATTTAACAGATACAAATTAATATATTTCTACATTTTTAATCTTTATTAATCCACTTAAAATTCTACAAATATAAAACATATGATAAAAACTTAAGAATAAAACTGTTTATAACATACAAAATTAATCCACTTCAAAAACAGAGTCTGTTTAATCAATATTAAGCCCCTAATCTTCATCTGAAGGCAATTCAACCACACCACGAAAATTAAAACAGAGAATGGATTAATGGCGAATTTCTACAAAGCCTGCCAATTTCAAAACTAGCCATTTTTCAGGTAATCCCATTTTTCTAGAAGCTGTATAAATGGTTCAGTAGTGTATTATCATCAACCAAATCACATTGGATACACTAGTTATCATATGATCACCAGAGTTAAGCAACCTTAAACCTGGTCAGTACCTAGATGTATGACCATCTGGGAATGCAAGGTGCTGTAACCAGCTGGGGAGGCATCCACTCCTGCAAAGCTGATTTCCAAATGTATTGAACACTTCTTCACTCTTAAAGCCTTGAGCATGACTGAGAGGAGGAAATAGAACTCAGGCACAGCTATTCCCCTATACCAAGCGCCCAGACATAGCAGCTCAATGTTTTGAAGTCTGCTAAGACCATTTGCAGAGACGAAAAGAGCCATAGTGTAATAACAAGAACTTGACATTCACTCATCAAGGAACACCTTTTTAACAAGTTTCAAGTAAATCTGATTAAAACAGCTGAGGAACTATGTGGGGACAGACCGAGTGATTGAGGACACCTCTAAAAAACAATATCTATGGATTTTACAAATACAGGTATCATTCAACAAAGCGTAAAAGTACTTCCAAAAAAAGCATTCTTGTGATTAATGAATATTTCTCTAAAAAAAAAAAATAGAATTTATGCTGTGGCTGTCTGAGGCATGGGTGAAGGTAGGGCTATTTGAAAACACCCCCACCCCGACTTTCTATTGTGGGGTACCCAAAAAGCTTTAAAAATAGAAAAATTCACCTACTTCAATTCTACAAACATTTAACAATAGTAAGGATATATTTTTATATACATGTCCTTTATAAATAATAATTCAACATCTTGGGTTGTTTTTTGCCGATTAAGTGCTAAATGGTAAGTGTTATGATGGCAACAGCCATCCCTGCCTAGACTTCACGTATCACAAGTTTTTTCCTTGTCTTAGAATTCCTTAAGTTTTTGCAACATGTGAAAATAGACTTAGAAGTGACAAGCACCAAAATGGCGTCATTCACTACACCATACACTATAGCTAGGGGGGGGGTCAGATTCATGTCTTTCCTAAAGACATTAATGCCAGTCTCTGTCAGAGTTTGAACTCGGTTTGCTCAGTCTATTTTCCAACACTTCACTTTAAGCAAGAGTGCATGTCTCTTTATCTTTATTTTCTAAAAATTCAATTCACAGAAGAGTTCCAGTATTTTTTTAATGCTATTCATTGAAGAGTTCCGCAGTCAATCACAAGTGGGTCATGAATTTGAGAGTCAATACGAGGAATCGGGACTGAAACTATATACATTACTAGATTGGAACCTTCCTTTTTTAATCATTGAAATAGTAAGAATTTAAAATGTAGTTCAGTTAACCTAACTCTTGCTATGAGACATTTGCAAGAGACAGTCTTTTCAAACAAATATTCTACATTCGGAAACAATGTTATTAGCATTACAGGGCATATTAAATGATGAAGAAAGTTAATCTTGCTGTCATGAATATTAAATCTTGAATTCATGAACTACTTGAAATCTCTTGCAATTGAGAGAGGAACTCTTCAACGAATGACATAAATAATAGTAAAACTGTTTGGCAAATTGGATTGAAAACATAACCAAATTGAGAAAGGGAGATAATTTTATCTGAAGCTATTCCCTTTGAAATCTACATTCTATTTTCTTTGCATGCATTAAAGAGTTAATTTTCTCTAATTAAAAACAGAAAAAAAAAGTAACTCGGGTATATGTTAGCCTTTAATTTTTCTTTCATTATGATCTCGGTTTCAACACTTAAATTCATTGAAAAAATGAATATTATGATCAAGGCTCCTGATTAGAATTATCCCCCTTTGACCATTATGTAAATCTAAAAAAAAAAAATGAATTTCTATTGAATTTGCAGAAGAATTCCATTATCTTTAATTCTATTCATTGAAGACTTTCACTGTCAATACAAGCAGCAACAACGGATCCATGAATTAGAGAGTTAAGAGCTTCTGTGGAAGGCAGGAAGTGAGATTATGATTAGCCGAGGATTTTTGTATTTTTACGAGAACTTTGGAGATGCACTGAATTCTTTTGAAGAGATCTAATGTATTCTTCCTCAACAAAGAACCTAAAATAGATAAAATGAGGGTTCTGAAATTTACTAAAAAAAAAACTCGATGGAAGTTTGATACAAGTGAACTTAATGAGAGGTGAAAATAGAGAATCAAAAAAATATCCCAATATTCTTCTTGCTTCAAACAATTTTGCAAGTTTCATCAAGTATGCTCTGTGTGTGTTTCTCCAGATGCATTTTTAGACTTTTTAAAATCTGTATTATAATTATCTAGTTTCTGTTTGTTTGTATGTTTGTAACTGTAAAACAGCAAAAACAGCACATCATAGCACAATTTTTACTTGAACTTTAGAGATGAACTGAATGTCATTTGAAGACATTTAATGAGCTCTACCTAACCAAACCATCTAGAATAGAAAATTGAGGGGGGCTCTAAAATTCTCTGAAAAAGTTTGAAACACAATGAATATTGATATTATTGCTGTTTCAGATAAACCTAATGGAAGGTGTGAATAGCAAATTTTAAAAATTCTCAAATATTCTGCTTCAAATAGTTGATAAGTTTAATAACATGTTTGTTTTTCAAGATTCAGTCTTTTTTTTATCTATTTCTATATCTATAGTTACCATAAGAAAAAGCAGCACAATTTTTGTAAGTGCAATACTGATAAAATGCTCCAACATGGAGAATGAAGCAGTCTAATCGGGCCACTAGTTTCAAAGTAATTTATAATTAAAAATCTTTTATTAATAATAGTTAATAATCAGTCAGCAATCTCACACACAAGCAATGATCAATCAAAGGGAAACAGGTCTGGTATGTCGCTCAAAAGAAATCGTTTTGTGACCAAGTCTTCTGGCAGCATGCCATATTGGGAGTGATCAATTAGGAATTCTTAAAAAAAGGTCCTCAATGAATCAGTTACTTTTCTTGTATTTTGTTGGGCAGTGATCACTAAAAAGTCTGAATTTTCAAAAAAAACAAACATGAAAGCTGCCAGACAAAAAGTAAGGGACCAATTTATCATAAACTTAGAGTGCAGTTTGAATCCCGAATGAATATCCATATAGGAAGAGAAGTTTCATTAAAAAAATGTTTTTTTTAAACATGAAAAGGAGTAAATGTTGAAATTTCCAGTGATTTAGCTCCATTGGAGTGGCATGTGCACTGGATATACATATATATATATATGATGGACATTTCAGTAATAGAATGATTTTATCAACAGCTTAAGCATCATCATCAGTTTTTTAGTATCTGTCATCGGACATTGACTTTCCCCAAGATTTGCCAGACCTCTCTATCATGGGCATTGTGGAGACACTACTTTCTGAATTCATCTATCTTGTCATGCCATCTTAAAATTTGTCGGTTTCAGTTTTGCACATGATCTCTGGGGATCCATGTTATGAGTTGTGATGTCCAGTGATTGTCTGCCATTCTTGCAACATGTCCAGCCAATTGCCATTAGAGTTTTCTAACAATTTCAATGATGTCCCAAACTCCTGTCTCTTCTTTCATATACTATGCTGTCTCATGATCTCTCAATGTGAGGTTGAGCATGATTCTCTCGTGTGCATGTTGTGTAGTGTTCAGTTTGAGGATCAATCTTTTGGTTAGGTTCCATATTTCAGCTCCAGAGGTGATTATCAGTATGTTACATTGGTTATATAACCCTTCTTTTTAGGACTAATCGGATTTTCTTGTTCTTGAAAGTTGAGCTTACCAACTTAGTGTGATTCTTTATTTCTTCTTCTCTTGATGACTTTATGGAGACTTGCTGTCCTAGGTAGATGTAGTGGTCTACTTTCTCCAGCTCTGCCATTTCGGTTTTGATCATTGTGTCTGGCTGGCCAGCTATGTATGAATCATGTGTGTAGGCTGCAACAATTGAGCTAGAGGGCCAGAAATTTGAACACTGACCCATTATGTCTAGAAAATATCATTTTTTTTAAATTTCCCTTCAAGCAGGTTTTTAAAGCGGGGTTTAATTTGCAATATATGTTCATACCAAAATGATTCTGTAGTGTTGGTGATTGCTTTTGGAAAAATTCAGAACCTTTTATTGATTATTGAAAGAAATTAGGTGAAAAAAGTAACTTATTCACTGATATTTCCTTTTACAATTTTCTTTCTCCAAGTACTTAGTCCGGTACTGTGTGTAGGAATATTCAAAATACTCTTATTTAAAAAAAACAAACAAACACCGAGATTAGTTTAAGGCCAGAAGCTTGTTGAACAGTAATTATAACAGGTCTGATTTGTCACTCAATGTAATCCATCACTTGGCTGACATCTCTTGTCAATAGTCTGTGTTAAGAGTGATCAATTAAAAAATTGGAAAAAGTGGTGATCAATGAATAAGTAACTTTTTTCGCCAAATTTCAAATTTAAAAAGAAAACAAACAATTGTGGACACTGCCAGACACAAACTTAGGGACCAATTTTGTATAAAATTACATTGTAAACTGAATTCCTGCTAAAGACCTATATTGGGGGTATTTTTAAAAAACATTGTTTTTTTTCAGATATGATAAGGAGTCGACGTTTCAATTTTTTCAGCTTTCTAGTTGGGCGGTCAGTCTGTATTTAGGACACATACATAGAGAGATAGATAAATAGCCAGCCAGAATCACATGGAAACTGAGGAAACCTATGTTGACAGTTGTGGTTGCTGGTTTCAACTGAAGTGTATGAAAACAGTAGAGTATCTATTTTAGCTTACGCACTAATTAAAAATTACTTTGAGGGTTATTCTATCGGTGGGTTTCGATTTCCATGCAGTAATTACCTCTGCCAACGAAGTTGGAGAGGTAATTATTAAAAACTGTTTTTTTTTCCTCCACGTAATGAAAGGAAAGATCTACTCAATGTCTTTGACTCCGAGCCAGACAGTAAACAGAAAGTCTCTTACTTCTAAGATTTCCAGGGATGAAAAAAAAAAAAAAAATTATCTCTTGTAAAAAAAAAAAAAAGAAGGAAATATGAATAAAATACGAAGCGTAAAGAAGTGGAAAAATCAAGAGGAAGACATTTATCAAAACAATCATTCACCCGTCAAAACACAACTTTGTCAAATGATACCTCCGAGCAATAACGAGGGATAGAAAAGTATCGGCTGTCTTCTGAATTCGAGATGATGAGATAAGTGGTATAAACAAGGACGTAAATAAAATGAAAAATCAACTAAAGCCAATGCATAAAAGATTTGAAGGATAATCTCCCCCTGTAGAGGATCAGTTAGGTGCTGTTTTATTGGATGATAAGGAGAGGTAATCTATAAAGATATAACCTTTATTTATCAGTGAGTTGTTTGCATTCATATCAATAGTAATATACAAATGTAAGGTTATATGTATGGATGTAATTATTCTATTTAGAAAGAGCTAACCTGATTTTACCAAAATAGAGGTCATGATTCACACTAGGATTAAACGTTATTATTTCCTTTATGTTGATTGTAAATCTGACAACAGAGATACAGTATCATTCATAATTGGCCAGGTTCCAAATGTTGCCAAGATACACATTAGATAATAAAGGTTACCGGAAGGAACCTTCTTTACTGGCTAAAAATCCCAATTCGCTGATATGGTCAGGAGATTGGTTCTTTGGCAATTTGATTGGTTTCACATTCAGAGAGAGTCAGCCAATTGCAAAAATCGTGGCCTTTGAGAAGAATTTTAAAAGGCAATGCAAAGCTATTTTCACGTCCCTCCACAAACACCCTTATCCTTTAGCCATCCTGGTTTTATCTGCTATAACTCATTGAGTACATCATATTACATCCACTCATCAGTAAATGATGATAATGATCATCAACTCTTTAATGTCCATCATTGGGCACAGACCTTCCCAAAGATTTTCCAGACCACGCAAATTTTCTGAACTTGTCTAAATCATCATACCATCTGAATTTTTGCTGACCACAATTTTGTATATCATCTCAGGAGATCCATATTATGAGTCCAGTGGTTACCTGACATTTCTGCAACATGGCTTGCCCATTGCCATTTCAGTTTTCTAATGGTTTTTATGGTTTATCTGACACCGATTTATTCTATTATACACTGTGCTGTTTTGTAATCTATCCATGTATTGTTCAGCATTATTCTCCCATGTGCATATTGCATAGTCAACCCCATTTCTTTCTTATTAATGAACATATTGAACTAACAAAGAAGTTTAATTTTTTTTGTTCTACTCAGCCCTCCTGGCCCCAATATAATGCATCAGCTGCACCCCCTTTCAAAGGCCCTGATTAAAAATAATGAAAGCCAGTCAGGATCCTTTATAGTTACCTATCAATGAAATCGGTTTCTTTTCCTTCCAATAATCCCCTTATATAATTATGGCTTATTAGTGGTGTTTTCGTCAAGTGCTCAACACGCTTGAGGTCTTATCCTGATTTAAGTTTCTCTGGTCTGTGCCTTTCTGGCCTACAAGAAGAGAAAGAAGCAGGGTGCTACTATACCTGAGCAGCAATTATGAAGAGACTTTATAATCATTCATTTACATGCCCTTCGTTGTACACAGGTGTACCTTCATTAGTGATTAATTTTTTCCCAGATTGTTTGTCCTGTTCAAAACAGCACTGTTCACGGTCTAATTATAATTCATTTGTTTATTTTTTCAGTTTATACTTAGTTATATTGATTAGTACCACAGTAGAGTACTTTAACTGTAGTTCATCCAAAACTGCATTATTCAGAGTATTCATGTATTTTCAAAACTGGCAGAAAAACTATGACAAATGGTTTTGAAATAGAGAATGTATGAATTTATATTCTAGAGCATTTATTGCGATGTCGAAGTTCATACTTTTTCTTGCGGAAAACATTAATCAAGGAAAACTTAATATAGCAACCAGATTATATTAGGGGGGAGAAAAATTCCATCGACAAAAAACTGTGATATAGGAAAAAATGTCACTGAGATGAATGCGATTTCCCCAAAATGATAAAGAACCACTATATATATACATCATTGATTGGTGTCACATGATGTAAATGATCTAGTTTCTGTGCTACATTCAAGTTCAGACGCTCTCTTGACTTCTGCTGATGCCATTCTGAGTTATTAGGATTGCGGAATCATTTAATAAATAAATAAAAATTCACTTTAAAAACATAAACACACAGTCATGACGACGCCTCAGTGATGAAGCCAAAAAGGGAAAGCAAGTCTATTGCATGCATTCACAAGTACAGTCAAAATGTGTGCTAAATCTCAAAACCGTTACATTGGAGTCTGTTAAACCAAGGGTTTACAGTAGATACACATATGCAATGCTCTTCCATAGGAATAGAGTACTCTGGTGGATAGGGAATATAAGCTAAATGATAATATATATTGCTTAAATTCAACCTTACTGACCATCCAGTTCTATGGAGCAGAAGGTAGGATACCGGCCTCCGGGTCTGAAGCAAAGGTTTCAATTCTAACTTGTGGTACCAGATGGGAAAATGGATAGTCTATAGCCACACTGAAGAGTTGTAATAAAACAAAACAGCTGTCTGTGGATGACACAATAATATATATATATATATATATATATATATATATATATATATGTGTGTGTGTGTGCGTGTTTATAGATAGATAATGTTTGATTTTTTTGAGAATACTCCATATATTAAGTACTTTAAGAACTCAGTTCTATGGATGATATAGAATTCTAATCCACAAATCCACTTCTACTTTCTTCTTTAACAACTCTTTTTTTTCCCTATCTCTTTGGTCTGTTTTTCTCATCTGTCAGAAGAGACAAACAATTCAGCAAATAATCCCATTCTTGATGGATG
Source organism: Thysanoteuthis rhombus (assembly GCA_963457665.1). Taxonomy (NCBI): domain Eukaryota; kingdom Metazoa; phylum Mollusca; class Cephalopoda; order Oegopsida; family Thysanoteuthidae; genus Thysanoteuthis; species Thysanoteuthis major. Next base: position 19,316,337 of record OY735212.1, on the reverse strand, counting down.
TATGACAGGCAGAACAAAAACAAAAAGCTGATTTTACAGATTTCCTTCTCATCCTCATTCGGCTGTCATGAACTGTCTCTTCAAAACAGTGCAATCAGTTTCATTGTTTAGTCAGTGCTTCAAGTTTATTTGTTTAAGCTGCTATTCACTCAGTTTTTTGTGTTTCAAGTCAACTGCACCTGGATTGTTATTTCTAATCGTAAAACAATTTTCAGTTTTTTTTTGTTTTTTTATTTCAGATTAGTGTTTCCCCCAACTTTTTCAGACTACCGCCCTCTTTTAAAGCATATATTCTATCAGCGCCTACCCTCCATCCTGCAAGTAGGTAAAAAAGGATACGTCGGAAATTAGATTTTAAAAATTTATTTCCAATCTAAGCATTCATTTTAAACGTTTAGGCTTTTATTCTCAGACATACGACTTTATGCAGAGAAAACATTGGTTTGCATTCTCTGCCCTTTGCCACCCTCTGGTCTTCCAATACCCCTCTCCTTCGATTTCCAGAACCCCCATTAAGTCTTCCAGTGCCCCCATATTATTTTCAAGTCAAAATTGGAGTGAGCCCTGTATGAAGGAATGAATGGCTTGGCTTTATGGACAAAGATTTTTGGGATAGATCACCACTGTTGTAGAACCATAGATGGCGGGACATATGTGCCAATTTTCCCTCCAGCCTGTGCAATAGATTTTCTAAGTGAAGCTAGCATAATGACCTCATGCTGTTACATGTTTAGACCCATTATCTGTGTAACAACGGGAGGTTCTTTCGAATACAGTTTTGAATAATATGGCGCATTCATATATGTATACATATACATATATATATATATGCACATTCACACTCATATGTATGTGTGTGTATAAATATATATATCATCATCAGCAGCAGCAGCAGTTATTATGAGTCCTCTGCTGGATGAAAACCTTTCTCATTTCCTTTCATGACGACCGCAATTGTGCTAACCTCCGTCATGTCGTACCTGCAAACCTTCTCATCTCATCAAATTATTCACAAATACTTGCAGGCTAAAATGCACTGGATGAAAATCATTCATATATATATATTACATATACATATAAAATGGTCAAAATCTCAGAATCCACCTGTTATACAATTCTGTTGACTTTAATTGAAACGTTTGATTTCTTGTTATGCACCTAATGTTATTTGGGTCACCAAACAAGACAGTTCAGTGATACTCTGGTTCAATAGGAAAATGGTGTCATAGGAACAAAATAACACGAGAATCAACAAATACAAGACATCCCTAGCATATTCTGCCAAAGATAATAAGAAAATGGGCTTTTGAAGAAAGCTGAAGGGTAAAAGGCTGAAAAATTTTGTCCAAAACAAATATATAATAATCAAGATAAGAACAACAACTCGTTAAATCAATGTATAGTAACCCTTAAGGCGTGGCTGATATTATCATCCCAGCACTATTCAATAATATCATCGTTTGGTGAAGCTTTGCATCACAATCTGATTACATGGGGCATGTTGAAATCAAATGAAACTCAATAGTCCGAACTTGATGCCTCGAAGTCAGAGCAATCAAACACCTCTGATCTCAACCAGAAGAGACTGTTATTAACTTCAAATCGGAAAACACCAAAGAGATTCTGCGACAGGACATAATCAGGTTGAACAAATGCTTCGGCAAGAATTTAGGCAGATAAATCATCTGAACCCAAAATTCAGGTAAATTATGGATTCTTCCATCCGGCAGCAGAAAGTCTTCTCTTTAAGGCTTGTTCGATTGTAAAGATTTATAACCATCTTTCTTCTACACGGAGAGAGAATTTACCCGGGCCTCAAGATTTATGAGGTTATTTTTCAGATAATAAATGACTATTAAACTGTTTGCACAGACAAAAGAGAGGAAATAAGTCGGGTTCACGTTAAGTTGGATTAAGTGGTAGTTGGGGGAGAGTGAAAATAGAGGACTCTGATTTGCAGTCATTATGCTCAATGCATGCAGGCATAGAGTGGCTATGCTCCCTTTCTTGTGACGATAACGCTTATTTGGTGCACTACATCTCCATATTGGAATAGAGAACTACTAATCAAATATATCCACTGTCTTGCTATGTAATCCAAAGATATGAATCATTATGTTTTCTCTTTAACAGCAATAAAAACACACCAGTTTCTGATAGATATCTGGAATTTCAGTTTTGGTTTATTTGAAAATCCACAAAAAAACACTCTCGTTCACTAAATTCATTCTGCATTCTTTCCATGATAAAATTGTAACATAATTCTTGTCTACCAATTGTGAAAATTGGTTAACAACCATTGTTTCTGAAGTAAAAGTCTCTCCAACATATCTTTTGCAAAACTGCAAAAATTTCTGTGAATTACTAACATAAATTCAACAAATCAAAGAACATGACTTAGGTGTCATTGAAGTTCTCAACAAATAAGAATTGATATCCTTTTGTCTTATTCATACTTATTTATTTTCTATCAACCAACAGCAAAATACATCAGATATGCTTCTGTAACATCAACTGACTGAAATTTTTCAAAAAATATTCTCTTATTCTTATCCTCTCAAACACACTATCTTATTTTAATGAAATCACACAGCTACAGCAATAAACAATAGACATAATAAATATTTGCTCTTGAAGATTAATCTATATTTACTTGGGATTATGTGAGGCTTAAAAAAAAAAGAATTTCTTTATTTTGATATTTAAAAAAAAAGCAGGTTTGGAGAGTGGGGAGCCTAGACCCACTGGATTCTCCCCTAGATCCACACATGTACAATAATTTGAAACCATTCTAAATTCGACCAATTTTTGTATGTCTGCATTTTGAAATCAATTGCTCATTTTCAAATCACAACACCCTCCTTAACTCGATCAATTTGTTAATGGGAAAGTGAAAATAGATATATAACATCATTTCTAACTTAAATTTTGGCTTCAAGCCAGAAACATTGTAAATGAGAGAAAACTAATGGAGACTAGAAAGCACTCAGTACATACCTCCATCAATGCCATAAAATGAATGAAATTCAGTTCATATATATAGCTACAACGCTGGGGAAGTAGCTGTGTAAGTTTCAACTTTAATATTTGGACTATTATCTTAATATATGGAAAAATATCACTCAATTGAAAAAAATAAACTTCTGGAGCCATCCTAAAAATTTTCAAGTTCTTTCTTAGCTCACTGCCCACCCTTCTACAAAATGTCATTGAAATTCATCCAGAACTTTTGGAAATATTGTGTGGACAAACAGGCAAACATGAGCAGATGCATATAAATGTATTTAAAAAAAATTCAAAATATCTTTCAATGGAAAGAAAAAGTTTCTCCTTAGCCAATAGTCCATCCTTCCACAAAAGATCAAAGAAATTCATTGAGAACTTCAGAAGATATTGTATAGACAGGCAGACAGACAGACAAAAATGAGTGAATACATATCTTTATTGTATATGCCGGTTTATAAGTTAACTTTTGTAACGTCATATATTTTCTCAAATGGATCATATTAGTTGGTTCAGACCCTCTGAACTCAACACCGATGGATACAATGCTGTCTGATGTTGGAGAGTCAACTAATCTGGCAAACGTTGGACTAAACTTGAATTAACACCTTATTTTTTTCAATAAACTTATATGCAGTCATATATGGTTTTGTGACAAATTTCTTCGATCAATTACTTCACTTTACTCTTTTATCAATTCTAGTACTAAAAAGGTATGACTCAAATGCAATTGAAAAATGTCAGATCTCATAATACTTTGTTGATTTTTGATGTTAAAATTTGTTTCTTTTTCACAAATTTATTTGTAAAAATATGTCCTGGATCCAACCCTGAAAAGTGGCAAGTTTAAAAGCCAATCTTGCAAAGAGTTAAAAACTGGCATAAGTGGTACTACTTTAAACTTTGTTGCTAAAGTTTAATGACGTTATGAACTCTTTTAGCCTGGTATGTGTTCCCCATTTTATTCCAGGCAAACAAATAGAAAAGGGCGGATCCAAATTTCGAGCAAAGGAGGGGTCCAAATTTTTATTTTTCCACTCTGTCTAATTAGACAATGAATTTAATAAATTTTTGTTTTTAAAGGGTAATTTATGATTACTTGAGATTGTTTGGGATTTTTTTTTATTCATTGAATTCCTTTATCTAGATATTTATTTTAAGAAAATAGTAATTGGGTTTGGCCCTAGCAGTGGAGGGGGTTCTATACCCGCTTCCCCTTCTGGGTTCGTGCCTGTATTTGATCATGAAACATTGTTGGTGCACCATTTTTTCCTTAAGCAAAATTGCAGAGAAATGTAAGAATTGTTTTGCTGCATAAAGGCATTTTCTTGATTCTATTCAAAAAGGTCAAAGAAAAAACTCTTGCTAGCAAAACAAAGAAGATGGAAACATTTGTTCACTGACCTGTTCCCAAGATATGTGTGGCATCTTTTGGTATAAAACCTGAAAGAAAAATGAAGAAAAGAATAATGAACGAAAGTTGAGAATTAATTTGTGAATCATGAAATTAAACTTTTAATTTAATTTTGTCAAGAATATAATTAAGCAATTCACATTATTTGTTAATCAATGAAAAAAAAAATATTGAATAACAGCAATTAAATGTAATTTGGTTAAAAGCAAATGAGAAAAAAACTGAGACTGCAAGAAATTGCAAGATGATTGACTACGAAGAATGATTGATGGTTTTAAAGTCTTTGTTTGAACATTTTATATTCTGGGAATTTTTTCATCAGCTTTTACGGCTCTTCCTATCTTTGTTTATTTTATTGGAAAACCGTCAACCAAAACTGTCAACATAGGTTTCTTCACTCTTTAAGCGGGTCTCTCTCACCAGCAATGTATGTAAGTATTACTTGTTTCAGCTGCTCTAATGGAGCTGTAGGGCTGGAAATTCAAACGTTTACTCCACATCTTGACTTTTAAAAAATTCACCCCCTAAACAGATCTATATTGTGGGGTCTAATTTGCAATGTAATTTTATGTTATATTGGTCCTTTACTTTTTGTCCTGTAGCATTCATGCTTGTTTTTTTTTTTTTTCGAAAATCCAGAGATCATCTGTCCAATAAAAGACTAGAGGAGTATCTTATTCATTTATCATCTTCAACACGGCATGCTGCCAGAAAACATTGGTCACATGATAGTTTCTATTGTGCAACTAACCAGATCTATTTTGATAAAACTCAAATCGATCTATTTTCTTATCTTTGCCAAATGGTGTGATGCACTGGGCTAAAATGAATGGTTCAAAACAGAGTCAATATACAAAATGGAGGGAATCAATATTTAATCAACAAACAAAAATTTCAGCTAGTTTTCTTCATATTTCAGTGTTTCTTTACATCATCAAAAGAACATCATGAATGGGAGTGGTGTTATCTGCTGATTTATGTGTGTATATATGCCTAAGCATATAACAAGATCTTCTTATTTTTGAAGGTTGAGCTAGCTCTACCAAAGGCTTGCCATCAATGCTTCCTTCCAATAGTCACTTATGGAGCTGAAACATGGAACCTAACCAAGAGACAGACCCGCAAATTGAGAACCATGCAACGTGCACATGAAAGAATTATGCTGGGCCTCACATGGAGAGATCACAAGACAGCTCAGTACATCCGAGAGAAGTCAAAAGTCAGGGACATCAAAGAATCCATTAAAAATCTCAAATGGCGGTGGGCTGGCCATGTTGCAAGAATGGCAGACAACCGATGGACATCACGACTCATGACATGGATCCCCCGAGATCACATGCACAACCAAAGCCAGCAGAATATTAGATGGAGAGACGAGCTGGACAAGTTCAGGAAGTACTGGCTCCGCGACACCTATGATAGAGAAGTGTGGCAAATCTTGGGGAAGGTCTATGTCCAATGACGGACGTTAAAAGACTGATGATGATGATGATATAACAAGAAAAAATATAAACTGATGAAACATATTATAGGCCTTCCCCCAAAGTTGTTATGGTGTGGTTTGCAAAAAAACTTAGGAGAACGGTGGGTTACTGCGAATACAAACATTTCACAAAAATCATTATCAACCAAATCACAAAAACACTAGATGAAAACCAACCACAGGAGCTAGATAGCTTGAGAAGAAGCTACTCAACCATGGGCTACCTGCATTCAATAAATCAGCTCTAAGAAAAAGCAGCAGAATATAAAATGCCACTTGCTATAGCATTTATTGACTTCAAAAAGGCCTTTGACTCTGTAGAAATTCCTACGGTCATGAAGGGCATCACTTGACAAGGTGTAGACTCTATACGTCAGAGTACTGCAACATATATACAGTCACAGCAGCTCCTTTATCAGGCTACATAAAAACTAGGAGCCCTTTCAGCTCCAAAAAGGGGTTAGACAAAGTGATACCAGCTCACCCAAACTCTTCACAGCCTGCCTAGAAATGATCTTCAGAAACCTAGGGTGGGAAAATAAAAGAATCAAAATAGACAGTAAATATCCGAGTAACTTTAGATTTGCAGACAATAACGCCCTTTTTGCAGAGAACCTACATGACCTTCAGTTAATGTTAGATGAACTAAATGAAGAAAGCAAAAAAGTCGGCCTACACATGAACTTCATCAGAACAAATATCATATGCAACAATCACGTCGGAAAAAAGAACATAGATCAAAACCGAAGATGCAGAACTGGAGAAAGTAGACCATTACATCTCTCTAGGATAATGAATCTCTATGAAACCCTCAAAGTAAGAATATATCAAGCAATCACTCTAGGATGGTTGGCTTCTGGAAGAGCAAGCTCAAAATTGAAGCAAAAGAATATCCCATTAGTCCTAGAAAGAAGGGTATTCAACCAAAGCATCCTCTCAATAATTACTTATAGAGCTGAAACATGGAACCCAATCAAGAGACCCATAAACTGAAAACCGTACAATGTGCATATGAAAGAATTATGCTCAACTTCACATGGAGAGATCACAAGACTGCACAATATATCCGGGAGAAAACAGGAGTCCGAGACATCATAGAATCCAATGAGAAACTCAAATGGCAATGGGCTGGCCTTGTCGCAAGAATGGCAGACAACCGATGAACATCACAACTCATAACATGGATCCCCAGAGATCACATACGTAAACATAGCTGGCAGAATACAAGATGGCGAGACAAACTAGACAATTTCAGAAAGTATTGGCTCTGTGATCCCTGTAATCCTGGGCTTGGTGTATATCCAACGATGGACATTAAGAGACTACTGATGATGATGATGATGATCGATTCGTTGCTAAATTGGCAACCCTGGTTATCAGGGTTTAGTTATAACGTGATAATCTTCCTCGGACCCCAACAACAATGCTATGAATTGGAATAATATTGTCATGGATGGCTAGAATTATACATAAAATGAGTAAATTGTGAAGATACCAATGCTTATAAGAGATACCCAGTCATTTTGTTGATATAGTGACTTGATGCTCCACTACTCTACCCTTGTGCCAGACTAAACTAAGTTTTATGAATAATTGAACAGTCTAGTTAGTCACTCCATATAAAACATCAAATCACCAATGTCTTTTGGCTGCATGCCATGTAGGAGGTGATTAATTAAAAAATTAGAAAAAGGTCATGATCACTGTATAAGTTACTCCTCTCACCTTTTGTTGGGTAGTGATCACCTAGAAAACTTGATTTTCCAAAAAAAGTATGAATGCTGTCAGACACAAAGTAAGGAAACAATTTAGCATAAACACAGATTGCAAATTGAGCCCCCTTGAAATGAGAGAAAAAATGAAAGAAATGGATTAATTATTCAAATTACCAGTCCTCTAGCACCATTGGTGCAGCCTGTATGCATGATGCATACATAGCCAGCAAGACCACTCCAAAGAGAGAGAGAGAGAGAGACCTATTTTGACAGTTTAGTTGACAGTTTCTTACAATGTCATCTCTGGAAGAGACTCAGCTGCAATCAAGGCTGGCTCAAGCCTTTATGGGAATCTTGGCAGAAATTGACTTTTTGAGCCCCCATTGCTTCTGCATACCCCCCTTCCACACACACACACACACACACTCTTAGGGGCCTTCTGGTGGCCATGGAGCCCTGAGCAGCTGTTGAGTTCCTTTTTGGTTTGGGCCAGCTCTGGTTGGAAACTGGAAGCAACATGAACATTTGTTCCCTTCCTGTTAAGTCATTATTTACATTCACAACTTCACTGAAGTAACTTAACACTTCAACAACCCAAACCCCTATCAACAAACTTCCACACTATCCGTAAACACATACTCACACTTGATGTAATTGATTTTATAACTATGAAACAATTTTTACACGGTTTCTGTTTGCTGAATGTCAAAAAGCTTGATAAGAAAATCATTGGGGATTCAGAGAGAGGAGAAAAGCTCAGACTGAGGCATCTAAATTGTTTTATTTAACAGCCCAGTAGCGCTTCTGAGAGGGGAATGCAGCTGATGCATCACATAGAGGCCAAGAGAGCGTGGGAGCAGAGTATCAAAATTTCGAAGTTGATCCGATATGTCTATTGATAAAATAGGCTGACAATTGTTTACCAGCGAGCACTAACAGTATGGGTTGCTAAAAGGGATGTAAGCTGATAAAAACAGGACTGCTAATGGATGAGGGTGCTTGTGTAGTAATTGTTAGAGGAGGGGTGCAAAAACAGCAATGCACCACCTTATAAAATTCATCGCGGAAGCCTTGTGCTGAGGTTCTCATATCTATAAGTATTCATAAGTATTAAGGATTTTTTTTTATTTCTGAGGATTCAAGCTAGGATTATTCTCTTGTATAAAACTGAAATCACTTGAAAACAAACTCAGAAGAGCAGAAAAAAAACAAAGGAAAGAACAATGTTAGGAATAATACTAAGAGATACAAAAGATAAAAATAGGTCAATAACAAACCAAAGTGAAATATATCATAGAAATAATCAAGAGACAAAATTGATGATGAGCTGGACACCTAACAAGAAATCAAGATAAGAAATGGAGCAAAAGGTCAACTGATAGCTCACAAAAGAATGATTTTTTCCCCAAGTCATAGTCTAAAAAGAGTGAACTTCTTATATTTTGATTTTAGATAATATTTTTACTGTGTCTACCAAAGGAGTGCCATACCAAATATTACTGAACCATGTACGAGGATCTTAATACTGTTTCTTAATTTCTGGATCTTTCTTTTAGCAGGGTTGGGGCACATAAAAAGATATATATGAACGGCTCTACTCAGTGTTCTTGTGAATCATTTTCTGATATAGATAGCCAGTGCAGTAGATGAAGACCAGACATGAAATGGAGGGGTTTACAGGTAATACATGACCGAGGTAAACACAGTCATGATCGATATGGAAGGAGCTGGGAAAGGCCTTCATCCATCAGTGGACATGATGGCTAATGATAATAATTAAAAAACCCAAGCATTTGTACAAAGTGTTGAGAAAGTTTGACAGAGCACTAGTAGATGTGATTGCTCTCATTTCCTGCTTATGAGACGTATTTTTCCCACACCAAAATCTTCAAATATTTCATGTATTAAATGTGCTGGTATTATGAATAAGAGACTGAACAGCAATGGCTGAATTGTACAAGTAGATAATGCAATGAATAGTAGTGCAAAGAAAATGCATGACTTCATCTTACACATCAGTAAGTAAAGGTGTCCCATCTTCAGTGGAGTTGAATGAGTCAAAAATCTTCCTGAGATCAAAAGGTTTTCATATCTATAAGCATTTATAAGTATTAAAGATTTTAAAAACTAATTTCTGAAGATTCCAGCTAGAATTATTCTCTTGTATAAAACTGAAATCACTTGATACAGTTAGTATCATAGGCTTCACCCGAATGTTGGTCAAGTTTAGGCAATCTTTGGTTAGACGTTGCCAGAGGACATTAGCTATTTTAAATGGTTAAAAGTAGCCAGATGTTTCCATGACTAGCTTGAAGAACGGTATGTTTAGAGTGAGAATGATGCTATTTGAAGAATGGTATCTAAGGGCTAGAACAAATTAATGGCTTTGATTTTCCTTCTTATGCTAAGATCTGATCAATGCATTGAATAATAATACTTTTTTGAGCCACTGTATGAGTTTTTGTAAAGATCACATTTACAGGGTAGATCAGGACTAGCTAAGGAGAATATTCAAATAGAGTTAGAGGAACCATTTATGATTTAAACTGAACGTCGATTTCTTGCCTAAATTTTTGGTATCAATAACTAGCAATGTAATTTCAACATAACACAAAGTTTGTCTTATAACTGACCAAGTGACACAGGGGCCGACTTGGGCTCCCATTTTCAATAAACAGAAAATGATTCACAAGAGTACTGAGTAGTGCAGTTTATGCATTTTTAAGTCCTTCCCCCCCAAAAAAAATAATAAACAGCATCGAGATCTTTGTACATGGTACAGTAATATTTGGCACTCCTTTGGTAGACACAGTGAAAAGATTGTCTTAAATCAAAATATAAGAAGTTCACTCTTTTTTAGACTATAACTTGGGGATAACATATCAGTATCATTCCCCAGTGACTACGGTACATGATCAAACAAACACAGCCAGGAAAAGAGAACAATGCTTTTGCGTTAATTTGGCACTATCTGACTAGAGAATTAATGAAAAAAGGGACCAGAAGTCCTTATTACAGTTCATTGGAACATCTCTTTCAATTATCAGTGAATGGAATAAAATGTAGATGCATATTTGGCACTGCAGGATTAGAAGAAACAGGGATCAACTTGCTTCAGAGCAGACATATATTCAGTAACTCTGAAACCTGACCCAAACAAATACTGAACAAACTTACTTTTAATGATCAAAATCAGTTTTAGTCCTCATCTCATCAGTCTGCAACGTGTAAGCACAAGATTTTCCGGTGCAAGAAAACAAGTAGTCATGTGACTTAGCCATGTGACAAAATGACTGAAAACTCTTTAGGTTCAAAATAAAAGCCTATGGTTTGACTAAACCCAGGGTCCAATAAGCCCTGGTCTCTTCTCTCTTTCTTTCTATACATATATATAATGTGAACTGTAAAGAGTGAGACAGACTCGGGAGTAAAGTGTTCAAAGGTAAGGTTTATTAATCCTTAGATGTTAATGGTCCAGACATGTTTCGGGATTTTTTCCATCTTCAGTGGTGTGTGCTGTGTGAGTATGTTTTATACATATATATAAATATATATATAATATATATATATATATTTATATCTATATAAAATATTTTTAACTATATTTATTTGGAAATGAAATTTAGACAATTTTAAAGATAGTAATTGGAATATCTTGCCAATTTTAACCATTTTAAAGCTATCAAATTGCTATTGTCATCTGGCTCCAAAATGTTTACTGCTAGGGCAAAGCATAATCAAAAAGATTTTTTCTCAAAATTTTGATAAAGAAAATTCCAAATAATTAAAAATCAACCTCAAAAACAAAAAAATATAATGGCACCCATGTCTAATTAGGCAGACAGTGAGAAAAGAAAATTGAGGACCTTCTCTGCTCAAAAACCTGTATCTACCCCTGAATTCCAATCTTGTGTTCAAGACTCTAAAGAAAGGAGTACTATAGTGTTGCTTATAAATGGGTACATAATACAATATATTCAACTGACTGTTTTTCCAGCTGCTAAGGTGTAGACCAATTTGTTACCCATTATTCATAATGTAGATTACATCAGCAGAGAGAATTTGCAGCTTTTAAATCATTCACGGATAGAACTCAGAAGGGCAATAAGCGAAAGTGAAAGTATGTTTTTTTTAAAAAATGTTGTTGGGAGTCAACAGTCACATGATCCAGATATCTTGAGAGTTTGAATGAATCTTCTAGATTCAAGAGTTGAGAATGGATTGGGTATATCATGCAGAGCCTCTGAGAGGAATTTTACTAGGTAGTGCAAAGCTGCCCCCACCCCCAGTTTATACTACTAAAGCATCCTCATCTTTTAACCATCCTGTTGTCATCTGTTATAAGCCTTTTAGGACATCATACTATATACACTCACGACTAAATGATAGTCAACTTATCTTAGTGATAGATACTGTACATCAATTTAGAAGTCTCGATACAAAGTCTGATCAAGAAAATCTCAGGCTTTCTGAGCTACTTTGGGCCCCCCAGGCCCCTGCGTGATGCACCAATTACCCCCCATACACACACACTCTTCAGAGGCCCTGGCATCATCATACATATTCATTCAAAGAATTGGACCTTTTCTGTATGAGGCAGATCTGCTAACCATTACACTATCGAAGCAGACTTTTTATCATGACTAATATCCTCATTTCATATTCATCAACTTTCACCTGGTGCACTCTTTCACCTTCATCAAGCGTATATCCCACCTGAATTGCAATATAAACTGATCAATTTCTTCAATTTCTCTATCAAGTGAAGTATTATAAATCATTATTAAAATTTTTTATGACTATTTTTCTTATCATCATCTTAACTTATTACTACTCACCACCAGAGGGAAATCAGCCTGAGTGAAAGTTACAAGAAAAAGCAACCAATGAATTTTGATGGAATTAAAAAGCAGATATAAAAACTTGAAATAAAAACTGATTGACATTCGTTAGACGAAATCATGTTTAGTGGCAGAAGTAATTGCAAATTTTCTACTGGTGCTACTGTTCAGTGTTCAAGCCTGAGAAAAAATCAGGATCCTCAAAGCTGATTTTCAAGGTTCACCCACCTGTCACATTGGTGCTACCAAGTCAACCAACCTTGTTTTCCCCATTTAGCCCAGTTCCAGACTAAGCTATCCTTTTTGACTTTGGTGAATCAAGATTCGAATATTCTATAATCATTTACTTCACCTGATGAGTCAAATGATGCAGTCCGCTCAGATATATAGAAATAACCATATGGTCATTGATGCATGATACAAGTTTTCTCAGTTCGTTTGTATTTAAACAGAGTATGTAAACCGTTTTTCCTTTGTTCATTCAAGCGTACAAGCACAAGTACTATGCCTGGGTTCATTTTAATCATTGTGGCACAACATGTTCACACCTGATTGAATAAGCACTTGGGCCCTCAATCTTATGGTGCAGTGATGTGTGAAAGAACCATGTAATGTCTATCAAAATAACTAATAATTGCTTCAATGCATGTGTGAATAAGTGGAGACTAACTAAGGGACAGGAGTACAGATTTTCCATCACATAAGATCTAACTAAAATCTACTAAATTACCAGGAATACATTTTATGTCTTGGAATTTCATTTTTACTAGAAAAATGCTTGTCTAGTTTCATAGTCCGACCCCAATCTTCTCAGAACCAGGTCAAATAAACTTTCGGGTTATGTTGTCAGATATCTGAGTCATGAAGATTATACATTAATGACTCAAGAAAACACTCCTGATCCACTTATAATACACCAACCACATTTTTAAGAAAAGGAAGATTGATAGAAACACGAGCAAATAGTAGATTCTGATGAAAACCTTTCAATAAAATTTTGTTCAGATGAAAAGATCAGACTACAAGACTTGAACCTGTAGAATGGATCACTTCAAGGCTCCCCAATTAGGTGTTTGGGTCCTAGAAGGCCAACTGCATTATAACTGAGTTGTGATAGCCTTAGGCTGGGGGGTAGATGTATGGGGATTTTCAAGGGTAGACAATAATGAGCAAATGTTAAAAAAAAAGCTCTGAGGTAGTTGGAGGACAAAATCATATTACATCAACTGTAAAAATTAAATTGATTAAATGAAAACATCTCATAAGTCTTTTATCGTCTGTTGTTGGACATAGATCTTCCCCAGGATTTGCTTGACCTCTCTATCAAAGGCAATACAGAGCCAATACTTTCTAAACTTGTCTAGTTTGCATCGCCATCTTATATTCTACTGGCCCCGGTTTTATATGTGATAGCTGGGGATCCATATTGTGAGTTGTGATGCCCAGCAGTTGCCTGCTATTCTTGCAACAAGACCTGCCCATTGCTATTTGAGTTTTCTAATGGATTCTATAATATCACTGACTCCAGTTTTCTTCCTGATATATTGTGCTGTCTTGTGATTTGTGGGTCAGTCTTTTGGTTTGGTTCTATGTTTCAGTTCCATAGGCAATTTTCAGGAATATGCATTGGTTGTATACTGTCCTTTCCAGGATCAGTGGGATTATTTGTTCTTTAAAGTTTAGCCTAAAGTGATTTTCACTTGAGGATTTCATAGAAATTCATTGTTTTAGTTAGACGCAGTGGTCTACTTTATTTTGATTGCGATTGTTATGTGTTTATTTCCAACATGTTTGTTGTACATGACCTTAGTTTTGCTGAAGTTCATGTGGAAATCAGTTTTCTTGCTTTCTTCATTTGATTTGTCTAGCATTAGTTGGAGGTCCTGAAGGTATTATGCAAAAAGGATGATGTCGTTGGGGAATTTGAGGCTGCTTAGGTATTCCCTGTCTATTCTGAATCCTTTACTTTCACAGTCCAAGTTTCGGAAAATCATCTTGAGGCAGGCTGTGAAGAGTTTGTGTGAGCTGGTATCACCTTGCCTTATCTCTTTCTGAGGCTGAAAGGGCTCTGAAATGAAACTCATTGCTCCTTTCCCTTTCATTTGTCATTTAAAAAAATTACTAATGCTACGTATGTATCTTATTTTATCAAAAAATAACCTTCTGGTGAGGTGTCATGATTTGAAAAAAAAAATACATTATTTTTTGTCTACCTCCCTATCTAACGTATTTCTATTTCTGTACAAATTATGAAGGTTGGTCTTGAAGAACTTGGTGGAGGGAATTAGATCAAGGCTTATGAAAATGGGAAATTAATTACAATGTGGACTCACTTATAATGCAGTGGAAAATTATGTTCCCTGACTTAACAGGTCTACAATGTGTACGTATAAATAGATTACTTCTGTTTTCTTTTCCATAGAGGGAGATAATCTTTACCTTAATTTGAGGATAACGCGGGTTACCTCGCTTTTATCCTGAGAAACTGAGATCAAACTTTGAACTTGATCACTCAAACTCCATTAACCTCTCAGAGTTGCAACTAATTACCTCAAAGAATTCTTAACTTCTCTTTTATTGTTTTCTGGAATCTGGAAAAGTGCCCACTGGTATTGGATTACAGATCAATCCAGCTACATCCGATACTTTCTATTTTGATTTCATTAGTCAAACATGAAGCATCTTGAAGGGGGTTTCTTCAACAGTTCAGTACATCACCATGTGAGCCAACCACCCAAGGGTGTCTGCTGGCAGGGCAAACAGGGGCATCCCTCTTGAATCAGGAGTCACAGCTTAGGCACACTGGTTATTTACCTGACATCCAACATCCAGTTCTATCTTTCTGTTCTCACCTCCAAGAATATGTCCTTTTGCCCCTCCCTGGGAAGGTAGTTGCAGACGCCCGTGCACCTCCCCACCTATCTTCTAATCCAGCAGAGGGATGTTATGGCATCACAGGTCATTTCATTATGGGTGTGTCGGGGGAGAAATAGCCTGACAGAGCCCATCCCTTTTTTCACTGTTTTGAAATTGTTAATTACCCAGAATGAGAGTCCAGTCTGCCTTATTTACCAATAACAGAAAAGAGAAGAGATAGATTAATGCATTTCCCAAGGGAATTAGTGTGTTGAATAAAACTATCTCTCCTGGAGTTTGAACTCAACTCACCCAGTCGATTCTCTGTGCCATTAAATGCTCAGTCATTCTGCACTTAAGCCACTAGCCATCTGTAAATGATTGTATTGCAATACTTATTCATCATCATCAGCAGTCTTTTATCATCCGTCATTCGACATTGACCTTCCCCAAGATTTGCCAGACCTCTCTACTGAGGCTGTCATGGTACCAATATCACCTGAGCCTGTTAAAACTATCATGCCATCTCGTAATTTGCCAGTCATGATTTTACATATCATTTCTTCTTATCCTAGTTGTGTGCTGTGATGTCCAGCAGTTGTCTGACATTCATGTAACATGTTTGCCCATTGTCATTCAAGTATCCTAACAGATTTTATTATATCATGACTCCTGCATTTTTTCTGATATATTGCGCTTGTGTCTTAGAATCTCTCACATGATGTTAAGCATGATCCTTTTATAGTTCTTAGTTTGAAAGCCAATCTTATGCCATGATAGTATTCAAAATTTTTCACAATGGTTTCCAGTATTTTTGTAGGGAACTATGCGCACACAGGACATAACGTCTCTTAGTGATTTGGCTTTTATATGCAGAATGTTTTGACAAACTATATTTCTCTCCCTTTTCAAGTTGCATTTTGTACATTGTATTTTAGGTAGTAATCACTCTAGTTTTCTTTTGCTGGGGTTAAGTCAGTTTATAGTGTTTTCTAATATAATTTTTGGCACGCTTTTGGATTTTGTAGTCTTTGAATGATAAAATATGGCAAGAACGATAAATACACTTATTTTCTTGATTAATGCAAAACATTGGACACTTGCCCAAAGCATAAAAACCTACTAATTGTATGTATATTCATACACACACACATATATATATATGTATATATATATGTTATAGTCAGTGAATAAATGTGCTCATTTATTTACAAATATCCGTAGACTGTAATAAAACAAAAGTAGAAAATTATTCCACAAAGAATCGGAAAAACTGCCAAGAATATTTAAAATAATCAAGGCAATGTAGATATATATCTTTTTGTCTGTTTTTTAGTGGTTGGGTTTTAAACTCAATTCAAATCAAAAGGTTTCAAACACCTCCCATTTAAACATATTTATATATATATATATATATATATATATATATACATATATATATATATATATACATATATATATATATACACACATACGCATATCTATATATAAAGAAAGCTCACTCCTCGTTAGCTGACTACTGCAGCCAATAGTTGAGTGTAAAAACTGGGACCCTAAGGCTTGTGCTTCATAGTTACTTGGAACTGAGGGCTCCACAACTTTTTTTGCATCACAGACTGCTTTAATATTGACAATGTTCTTGCAGGCCACTGGACAGGTGGGTAGAGTTAATCATATAGGTGAAAAGTCAAGTACAACTCACTTAAAAGTTGCTAATACATTAAATTTTATTTCTGAAGGGGTTTATCTAACAATTTAATCTCAAGATGCACCTGGGTTCTCGAGGAGAAAAGCTCAAATTAATTTAAAAAAAAATGTTTCATTCATTGATGACCTGGAATGTTTTTTTCAGATTCACTTTATTTTTCTGTTTGTTTGTTGCATAACTTGGATTTTTATATGCAAACACACAGAAGCTCTCGGATTATCTTGATACAAGGGATGAGAGTATAAGCAAAGGATTTACTCATAGGAAATCAAATTCCATTAGCAAACGATAAGGTTGGGATAATTGTGTTAATGTTTTGATTTTCATTCACATTCAAAGAATCTGAGCCAATCAACCTTACTTTCTAGTTTGTAAATCAATATTCATTACTTGCTAGATGGACCCATGGAAATTCCACGGATGTTGACAACTGAAATTATCCATTATCTCATGTCTCAGCTCTCCTATCACTCTTTGCTTGTATCTTCTTATTTTCTTCATTATCCATTCCCATCCTTGTTGGCTGTCCATGATTTTTATCTAAATCTTCTACAAAACATAGATCAGTTTAATACGCAGGAATTTTTCAACCCCTTCCGTAAAATACCTCAGCCTTTTGAGTGATTCTCCACCCCCAACAGTTATTGCAGTGGTTAACATGAGAGCAACAAATTCCTGAGGATCCAGATATATATTACTGAGGGGTCAATGGGCAGACCTTTTATAGCCTAGTAGTGGAGATGAAATGAAAATTATTATTATTATGATCATAGCTAGAGACTTAAGGGATGAAAAGAGCTTGGCTCCTTATGGTCATATAGCACAGTGGGGTCCCTTAATGAGCCCTCTCCAACATTTAGTGAGATTTGTTATTGAATAATGTTAGTGGTAATGTATTAAGTGAACTACTATTAAAAGCTTTCAAGTACCCTAGGGGAGCAAAGCGATTAAAAATTGACTATATTTGATTGACAAGAATCACATTAAATATATGACCTTGAAACAGCAAAAACAATGATTATTTTATTTGTCAAAAATTAAAGGGGCTGGTTTCAAGAATTGGTTTTTAAAATAAATTCCAGACTAGAGAAGCAATGAGAACTCATGAGTTGTAACTCAATTCAGTTTTGTTCTGAAGACTTATATCAAGATACCAGATGAGTTCAGTTTCGTAACAGGCTGCATAAAACCCCCTGCCCTATAAATATAATGAATAAATGCCACAAACAGATAAAAGACAGATAATATTGCTACCATAAAAATAATCAATAATCTGTCGCTGATAAGAATTCAACTGAGAAAATAGAATCTACTCATAATAATACCAACAACTTTGAGGCTATTTTCCCTTTCATTTAGCAAGTTTGCTGCCATGAACGTGATAACTCCTCTTAACAAGTTGTCAGTCCAGAGCCACTGACGAAATAACTCGTCTCAACAAGTCATTAGTCCGGTGCAACAAGCATCCGCGGACCATATAGGGAATTGGCAACCCAAATTTGATTCAAGTCATTAGGTCAAATTTTCAGCTGACACTGGTTGTCACGTAGTATGTTAGCTAAAAGTTTTACCGGGAATTCGTTTGTATACTTTTCAAAGCTGACGTACCATGCGACAACTGGTGTCAGCAGAAAATTTGGCCAAAAGACTTGAGTTCAGTTCTTTTCAAAAGACTTATATCTAGATTCAAGAGGAGTTCAGTTTTATCTCAAGCAGTATAAAAAAGAAACAGTAATACCTTGAATGGTACAGTTTTGATTATCACAGGTTTTGGTAGTATACAGTCTAGGTATTGCTTTACAAATTAATGTAACTAAGCATAAGCTGGGAAAAAAACACAATAGATTGTAATAAGACCTTGAACAATGTGGTTTTGAACTGTATGAAAAAATTTGGAATGATTCAACCATGCTATTCAAGATAAACCTGTATTTTTCCCTCACGTTTATTTCTCTGTATATTATATGCAGAAAGAGAATAATCATTAGTTCAGTCAATTCCACAAACAGGATAATTCACTTTAGCAAGCTGACTGTGCAGGGCTACAGACGAGATAACGGGTGTGTTTTTCTTCACTATCAGCAATTCTTTCAACAGCTCAGAAACAAAACCCCACTTTGAAGTGTAAAGTATGTTTACAAAATGCAAATCTGCAGAGAGTGGTTACCAATGAACTGATTATAAGGTAGCTTTTCAAGATCCTTCATACTCTTTTACAATATCAGAATATTTCAACTCATTTGCATGTATGAATTTATCAGATATCCTATTGTCCATATCAGCAGATTTGTATTTAAATGTACAATAGAGAGTTTCTATTTTCATCAACTTTTTCAAGAAAAACTCGGCACTGGAGTTACAATGCCTAAAAGTATACTAGGATGACAGCAAAAGAATCAAACATACTTGCTCAATAAAGTGGATTGAAAATTATACACAGAATTTTGTTGGGTGTTGCTTGATGGCGGGAAGAAGCCGAAATGACATAGGAAGTATTCCTCGGGTAAGTTCACTAGCTGACCCTTACTAAGGGATGGGAGCAACAGTACTAAATGTTGGAGGGAGACCCTCAAGCAGCCATGCATCCAGGGCCTCTGAATCTCCACCTGTGCTCCTGCATCTAATCTTAAAATTCTGAGCTTTTACACTAAATCAAATTGGCAAAACATATGAGATATGATATTTTTTTGAATCTCTGCGATTGTCTTTTCATTACTCCGCTCAATTTGTTTATGTTATTAGCTTTCTTTTTTAGTTTTTCTTACGTCATAAATCACTTGATACTGGTCTTGATGGGCAGGGGCAAATTGCTATGGGGGAAATGAGTTTGTTAAGGTAATTATGGCAGATGGAATAGAAATAAATCAAGTCGAAAAAAACTTTTTTTGATTAAATGCAGCATATTCAAATTTTTTTGTCAAGTTTCTATCAAACAGAGAGTAAGGATCTAGTTTAGCATTATACTTACATTGCAAAGAAAAAAAACCCTCTAAAACCCTTGAAAAATGTCTTAGCCATAAAATTCAAAAAAGTATTGAATTTAGTGATAATTGATCAAAGATTATGCTTCGGAGGTTTGCAAACATTTTTTACCACTCGCTTCATGCTTTATCAAAAAATTCATACGAAGCTGAAAAGTATCTAACTTTGATAAGCAGTTATTCCCCTTTACATCAAAATGTAATTTTTTTTTATATGAATTCGAAAATTAATAGCTTTTAACACAACTTTTCAGCCAATGCATTCTTTTGTCATTTTGACACTTGCATCGTGAACTCCTTTGTTTCTGATATATAGAGGTCATCAAAAAGTCAATTCTTTGATAGGAATGGACTATGATTTCCTGATTAAGAAAAAAGTTATCTCCTCTTCTTCAGGATTTTTTTACATTTGTTCATAAAAGTTCAAATGTCTTAATGCATGAAACCTGTCATTTATTAACATGATATCTATATATATCTATATATATATATATATATATATATATATCATAATGATCTGATTTCTGTATTCTGTTACTATAACAAAAAAATAACTCATCATAGCAAGATTTTTGTTAGAGCGATACAGTTAAAATAGTCCAACGCGAAGAATGAAGCTATTTTCTTTCTAATTTGCAACTTAATGATGATAGTGTGGGGGCAGTGTCAGCTGTATATCATAATGATCTAATTTTTCAAGAGAGATAACTCTAGATATTTTGAATGCTAATTTAGTTTTCCCATTTATTTGGTAATAATTATAATATGAAGTGACTTCATATCGAACCTAATGGCTGTCGAATTTATTCTGATTACTGTCTGGACAGACGCTGTATATTTATCTCACATGGAAGTACAACATTTGCGAAGAGCTAGAAGAGTTCTGCTGTGAAAAATTACCCTGGTGCTGTATTGACTACAATATTGGATTTTTAATCATAGCCATCAGATATTTTCAAGACGGTGAAGACTTAGAAAGTAAGGAATACATTTACTTAGGTCAGGTGATAAAGCTGGAGACAGACCATGGAATTGAGATAAGACAACACAAAATGATTGAATGGAAAGTATTTGGTATGAATAGAGACATACTGAAGAGTGCATTGCTGATATGCTTCAAACATTAAGTATGAAGAATAGCAAAAAGAGCAACCAAAAGAGCAATGTTAGGATTAACTCTTAGTGATAGGAAAAGATCAACAAGGATCCAAAAAAGGGCCAGGAAGAAGGATGTCATACAAGTAATTAGGCGACAAAAATGGAAATGGGCAGGGCACATAGCAAGCAGAAAGAGCAACAGATGGAGAAAAAGGTTAAGCGATTGGCCTCATGGAAGAGCAAATGATCGATTTTCAGAGAGAAAAAATTAGACACAAGATGGAGAGATCAACAGTCTGCCTGTGAGATGTGGAGGAGGTTAGTGGAATCACGCTCATCATAATGAAATGTCATGAGACTCTAGTGCAGGGGTTTTCAACCTTTTTACTGTTCCAGACCCCAAGGGCACCATCCATCATGTTCACATACCTTCTTCACCAGCCAATCAAAATAAGCATCATTATCATCCTCCTAAAAAAATGCAATAGCGCAAAACAAATTAATTTCCAACCCTTACTAGAAATACTTATATTCAATAATAACAGTATATATGTGTATAACTCATTGCAATCATCATCATCATTAGCCTTTTAGTGTCAGTCATTGGACTTTGACCTCTCTATAGATTTGCCATTGTGGGCATCATGGAGCCAGTACTTTTTGAACTTATATAGTTCATCACGCCATCTTATATTTTGGCGGCCCTGGTTTTATACGTGATCTTTTTTTGTGAGCTGTGATATCCAGTGGTTGTCACAACATGTCCAGATACATTTTTTCACATCACCAGAATTTGATATGGATATCCCAGGTTAAGGCTCTAGTGATCAAATTGAAATTATTGTCGTCTACTTTTGCTATAAATCACAAAGAAGCAGGTTCCTCTAAAGGAAAGGGAAGAATAAATACTAACAAATGAGTTTAAGAAATCCTGATTGAAAAAAAGGATCCCTTGCCCCAGCGTAATCATGAAAATTCAGTTCACAAATACTTATCTATATCTATCTAGTTGATTCTTTGAACTACAACATTTATGCTCTAATTATTCAGGAACATAAAAAAAATGAAAAGGCAGGTCTGGTTTGGCGCTCTGAAGGAAATAAATCACATGACCAACATCTTTTTTCAGCATGCTGTGAGAGTAGTGATCTATTAAGAAATTGGAGAAAGAGGTGTATAATTAATGAGTTACTTCCCTTGCCTTCTGTTGGATCACTGAAAAGTCAGGATTATCAAATAAACAAGTATGAATTCTGTTGAACATAATCTAATGGACCAATTTAACATCAACTCACATTGTAAATTGACCCCCCATTTAAAAACCAATTAAGGGGAAATTTCATGGAACCCCAAAAAATCAATTTTTTTTCCCCAGACATAATAAGGCGTAAATGTTGAAATTTTCAGCTTCCCAGCTCTATATGGGTGGCCTGTACATGTGGTAGATAGATAGACAGATGGCTGATCTTTGCATTTGTTATTAGTCACTTTTTTTTTTACAAAGATGATTTTAAGAGTTATAAGTTATGAATATACTTGTCACTAATATTCACCAAGGCATAGATCAACGTAAAAGCAGCTGACTTATTTTTTTTGTTAGAGTTTTTTATCAAAAGAAATCAGAAGAAAAAATAAACAGAAGTAATTCCAGTAGTGCATAAATTCCCAAACTCTCTCTGGTATAAGGAAGAATAGATTTGACTGAGTGGGAGGAACTTGAAATTCATGGACAGCTGACATGTGCCATGAAGTAGTCAAGATGGGAGCAAGTCCCACTTGTTTCTTTTTTCTTTCGTTCCTTCTCAAAACAGGTGAAGGATCAATTCAGGAGGTGAAAAAGGTTGAATGACCACATAAAAAAACATAAAAAGCAATATATATATATATATATATATATATATATATATATATTCTGAACAGACATGGAGGAAATATATCAACAAGTAGGACTGAATTTAACATCGATGAGGCCCAGTGCATAACCCTTCTTGGGGGTCTGTCTATTTTTGTATTAAGCTATTGTTTTCAAACAAATCAAAACAAAATTATGTTTGATTTGGCGTCAATTCCTTTATCAATCAATAACACCATGCAACTTGATTTTTGTTCCTGAGCAGTGGGGGCAGTGTTCAGATTTGTTATGTGTAAAATGTATAAAAAATGGCTATCATTCCCTTCAAAATTGCACCCCATGAGCACCCCCCTTCCTGGCCAAGTGGGTAGCTGTAAACCTGCCCTATCAGGCATTTTCCAGCTTATGTATATGCATATTGAAAGAAAAGGTTCAGTTTAGCATTATACTTACATTGTTAATATAAGCTCCCTTTGAAACCCTTTAAAAGAATGTTTTTGAAAAACCAAATAGGCTAAGCTCTCTCTTCAGGTCCACTAAGTATGCACACAAAATTTGGTTGAGCTACTCTAAAGCTGCATCAATAAACAAAGTAAAGTTTCATTTCTGCATTGTTATTTCATTCAAATAGAAGCCCCCCTCTAGAACCCTTAAAGAAATGTTGCCTTTTCAAAACTAAATAGTCTAAATTCTTTCTTAAGGTCAACTAACTATGCGTACTAAATTTAACTGAGCTGTTCCAATGTTTAAACGGGAGGTGGGGGCACAGTAACAGCCAAACAGACTGACAGAGTCAGTTGTTTTATATAGATAGATGAGAGGTTTTCTGAATATGTATGGGGGATGGGGGTCAGAAAAGATTTATTTTTATCAAGCAGATCTGCTATTTAGAATAGACTATTAGATGCCAGACTCTTCTGTTACAAACATTTTAAAATCTAATCTTTAAAAAGAACTTGGACACTGAATGTTTGATTATGAATTCTCGTACTGAAAATAATATCATATATATATAATATCAATTGTCAAAGCAAAAAGCAGTCAATGCTGAACAGAAATTTAAGCCACAGAAAGACTCTACAAGTTGTCTTTACTAACCTAATATTGTCCTGCTTAACATTTGAAGTTTGGGGAAAACCATTTTATCTGTCAAATCAAATGAACCAACCTATAAAAAAAATGTATTTGATGTAAAGTCTTTTTTTGCCAGAGTTGGGATGGGGGCATCCAGATCCCTTGAACTTCCCTCCTTGATCCACGCCTCTATATGCATACTGATTGACCGCTTCATAAAGCAGACTCTCCTTAGTTCAATTTGATTGTCTTTCAAAAAACAGGCCTTAACCAAACTCATCTAACAAGCAGTTGTTCTGATCATGAACTCTGAGATTGATTTTTACACGGAAGACAAGGGTAGGGTGTACAAAGTTTCTTTTGGGTAGAGGAGATAGCCTCCTTTCTCTATTAATCATCTTGCTTTTACCCACAATTTGACTCCTGGGTAAAGGACCTTTGGATCCTATTGCCCCCATCCTCACCCTTTAGTACAATGTACTCTCTGCACCCACTTCTCATAAGCTATAGGTGTGATCATTTCACAGCTATACAACAAAACCAAATTGTAATGGCAAGTTTTCTTTCATTTTCAAACAACAATATTTATCACGCAGTTTCTGGTTAGTATGCATAGGTATGTTTATTGAACAGAGAGTATGTACATGTATATTGGATGGTTTAGCATTATAATTACATTCTAAATACCACCTATCCCGTTTCTAAAAATACTTAAAGATGTTTTTCCTCTAAGTTCACTAAGTAAGCATACCGAATTTGGTTGAGCAGTGCCAAAGTTTAAGGTCGTGGGACACACTGACACATAGAATGAAATAGTTGTTTCATATAAATATTAGATGACTCTCTAATAAACTATAAATAGATCAGAAACAAAAAAAAAGGACATTATTTAGCAATATTGAGTTGATCGTTGAATAGGAGCTTTGATAAATCTATGAAAGCTAGGAGTGTCAGGTGACTTCCTGGTTAGTCAGTACATGGTAGGGCTCTTTAGAAACAGCCCTTGTAATAATATCAATTATTTCATGTAAGCATTGTTAACATAAAGTCTATTGGGGAAAGACTCTGATAAAAGCCGATATATTTGATGGTTATTTTATTGACCCATACATTCACTTATTTACAAGAGAAAAATCTAAAAGGTTTTCCATGTATAATAAGTTTATTTTGATTGTGTTTGGATATGGGGAATAAAGGGACTGGAAGTTAATTTATATCATAACTCATCATTAATTAAGGCCATTTCTAGCTAAGGCTAATTTTAAGCCGAGCTAAGCATTCATTTGGCATTCATCTCATTCTGCAGTGACTGTACGCTGAGTTGCATTAGAGTTAGTATAGTGTGTATTTGCTTAGCATAGAGAGGTTATATAATGTGTAAATACATACACTGTATTTATGTGTGGACTATTACAAGTGTGGTTACATATAGTGCAAAATGTACTGCAATCTAGACACATAATTCTCATTATTTTCATTAATCAAGTAAATCGCGATAAACAACACTTAGTATTTTAAGTTTCAACTTGGAACTCAATTCTATTTCCGAGGTAATTATATTGATTCATATTGAGCTGTTTTGTTTATTACTTCAGACTCCTCATAGTGCAGAGGGCCACAACCACCCTGCTCTAGTTTCAGCAGCAAGTAAGTTTTTACAGAGGGGAGTTGCTGGCTCTCCTCTTCTACCCTGGCTTTGGACCAGTTATGGTACCTGCCAAGCTCTATTTTCTCCTATTAGAATAATCCTTGCTCTGATCGACTATCCTAGAGGGCTAAAGGGCTCTAATTGTCCAACTATTTACACATCGCTAGAATGAGAAGTGGATTTCCAGAAAGCATTAGTGAATGTAAGCAGCCTTGACTGAAACTTGAACTTAGTCTGCTGATTCCATTTTCCATGCTGGTAACTGTCACACCACCCTGTACCTCCAACGCTCATAGTACTTGTCTTCATTGGTATTGAATCACTGTAGCCACTATCATCAGCGTGACTAAGCAACAAAAACAAGGTGGCAAGGTTTTCATCCCTTTTTATCCATCTACCCGTGCATCTGTTTCAGTGCTCCAGGTATTTCCGCAAAGAGCCTTGAAAATTTACATTTAGTCCCATATCCACCTTTAAAAACAAGGTTTTTAATTTTTTTTAAATTCCTCTTTTTTCTCTTGTTTCAGGGGAGTCTTTGATAACAGAACTTTCAAAAGGGTTATGGCAAACAATATTGAACACTATGTTTCCATTCATATAACTGATTTGATGAAGACAAAATGTGTAATTGTGTAAAAAGTTGCTTGATTTACATTAAAATAACATGCACCTCTTATTATAGGCTATGAAACCCTTAGCAAAATCCTCTATCGTTCTTCTATAATATACACTGACTTTTTAGAATTAGTAGCTGCTAAATTTAACTTTGTACAACATTTAACTGGTTCATATAGACAAAATGTATGATTTTACATAATTTACAATATGTTTCTGAACCCAAAACTTATGAAGCATTTAGAGACCTAAACTCTTTGCTAAAGAATATCAGTCATCTTGGACAATAATATAATCATGCTGTCCCGAGTATGGCCACACCCTTGGCCAGGGAAAAAGGTTAATAATTAGCTTTCTTGTACAATAATCACCCTAAATTTTTATGTTTAAAGATCTTGAAAAGCATATATAATTGTTTATTCTATTTATGTTGTCTAGGGTGAGTGATATATCAACTGTGCAATGATAGGAGATCATTTCAAATAAGTTTCTATGTAATATAATGCAATTTATAATCACATGAAATATACGATAGTTATTTTCAGCAGAAAATGATGGAGTTAGAATACTATTTGCAATGTAGTTTGGCTTTTTTGCTTGAAGAAAAGTAAATGATTTCTGTGAATTAATTATTATTCTAATATAATCACCCCTAGCCTTCTGAATAAATTCTAGAGTAATGTCATTATTTCTTTTATTAGCACAGTACCTGTCAAAAGTAACAAAATTATCCAGGTATTGACTGGCTCTTCTGCCAAGGATCAAGGTTTCTGTGTACTCTGCCTAGGAGTAGAATGTAGTATCTATGGGCTCTGCCTAAGATCAAAATGTCACTCATAAACACTTCCGTCTAGGATCAGAATGTAGTATTTGTACCCTCGTTGAAAAGTGTTACATATGGATTGGATTCATTTTCTGCTTTATATTTGTTAATTTTTCAAGCTAATATCTTCATCTTTGTTGTTTTCATCTCTTTCTCCTATTGATGCATTTTTTAGCATTCTTGTGTTGTCTGGAATTCTGGTATGAAGAGTTGCCATTTTTGTATTATTTGGACAAGTATCCTATGATTTGTGGCTCTTAGATTTCAATCAATGCATTCTCTAGCCTTCTTAGTGCCGGCTGAGATGAATTGAATGTACTTGTATTTAAAATAGACTTTTTTTGACGGCAGTTAATTGCATCATTAAGCCAGCTCCAGTTTAGTTGGGTTGGAATTAAACTAATAAGAAAATTGGTAGTTAAATTTGGTAAGACTAATATCAGAAAAGAGGTTATTTTTGAAAATATTGATATTCTCCAATGTGACCGTTTCTCCACTCCGCCTGTTCCATGCATCTGTTAGTTTTGCCAAGAAGAATTTTTTTCTAACAGAGAAGGTCTGAATTAGTAGTTTATGGTAGTAACCTCTAGTTTTTCCTAGGTCGATGAAGACTGCATTTTGTACAATGAACGTCAGTATCAACCATACGTATATTGTTCTGGATTCTATAGACTTCCATTAGGTCAGCACGTTTTCCTCTTTATTTCTTCCTGGGTCTCTACATTAAGTCATTTTAATCTTTCAGTGAAAAATATATTTCCCTGTCTATCTTGATATGGTCTTGGTGGCTCTCCCCTGTATTCTCTCTAGGGCATTTGAGTTGTGAATTATTGTTATTATTGCACGAATTACATGAACTAGTATCATCATTTTTGTCTCTTTGCCACCACTTCAATATAAATAATGTGAAATATTTATTTTCTGTATTATGACAATGGTCATGTTGTGAGAATATCAGACAACCACTTAACATCACAAAT